>CM053622.1:639723786-639766779 GCA_028646595.1 Phalanger gymnotis | reverse complement strand
GAGTTTGTATGTTATTCCTTCCTCAAGTCAAATCCAATGAGAGCAAGATTCACTCATTCCCCCTCATCTGCCTCCACTTCTCTTCCAACCAACTGTTTTTTTGCCACATTTATGTGAAATAATTTACCCCATTCTATCTCTCCCTTTCTCCCTTTCTCAATATACTCTTCTCTCATCCCTAAATTTGTCTATATATATATATATATGTATATATATATATATATATATTCCCTTCAGCTACCCTAATGCTGAGGTTTCATGAATTATACACATTGTCTTTCCACGTAGGAATGTAAACAAAACAGTTCAACTTTAGTAAGTCCCTTATAATTTCTCTTTTCATGTTTCTCTTGATTCTTGTGTTTGAAAGTCAAATTTCCTCTTTAGCTCCGGTATTTTCACTGAGAAAGCTTGAAAGTCCTCTGTTTTATTGAAAATCTATATTTTGCCTTGCAGCATGATACTCAGTTTTGCTGGGTAGGTGATTCTTGGTTTTAATCCTAGCTCCATTGACCTCCAGAATATCATATTCCAAGCCCTTCAGTCACTTAATGTAGAAACTGCTAGATCTTGTGTTATCCTGATTGTGTTTCCACAATACTCAAATTGTTTCTTTCTGGCTCCTTGATCTGAGAGCTCTGGAATTTGGCGACAATATTCCTAGGAGGTTTCTTTTTGGGATCTTTTTGAGGAGGTAATCTGTGGATTCTTTCAATTTCTCTTTTACCTTCTAGCTCTAGAATATCAGGGCAGTTCTCCTTGATAATTTCTTGAAAGATGATATCTAGGCTCTTTTTTTGATTATGGCTTTCAGGTAGTCCAATAATTTTTAAATTCTCTCTCCTGGATCTATTTTCCAGGTCAGTGGTTTTTCCAATGAGATATTTCACATTATCTTCCACTTTTTCATTCCTTTGGTTCTGTTTGATAATTTCTTGATTTCTCATCAAGTCACTAGCTTCCACTTGCTCCACTCTAATTTGTAAGGTACTATTTTCTTCAGTGGTCTTTTGGACCTCCTTTTCCATTTGGCTAAGTCTGCCTTTCAAGGCATCCTTCTCCTCATTGGCTTTTTTGGAGCTCTTTTGCCATTTGAATTAGTCTATTTTAAGGTACTATTTTCTTCACTTTTTTGGGGTCTCCTTTAACAAGTTATTGACTTGTTTTTCATGGTTTTCTCTCATCCTTCTCATTTCTCTTCCCAGTTTTTCCTCTACTTCTCTTACTTGCTTTACCAAATCCTTTTTGAGCTCTTCCATGGCCTGAGACCAGTTCATGTTTTTCTTGGAGGCTTTTGATATAGGCTGTTTGACTTTGTTGACTTCTTCTGGCTGTATGTTTTGATCTTCTTTGTCACCAAAAAAAGATTCCAAAGTCTGAGTCTGAATCTGAGACCGTTTTTGCTGCCTGTTCATGTTCCCAGCCAACTACTAGACCCTTGAGCTTTTTGTCAGGGTATGACTGCTTGTAGGGTGTAGAGTGCTTTGTCCCAAGCTTGAGGGGCTGTGCTGCTATTTTCAGAGCTAATTCTACACAGCAAGCTGTACCACACCTGTGCTCTTCTTCCCACAAGAGCCGCCAACCCAGACCATGACTCAGATCCAAGTAGGCTCTGCACTCCTGCTCTGATCCACCACTTAATTCCTCCCACCAGGTAGGCCTGGGGCCAGAGACAACTGCAGCTGTAGCTCTGGAAGCAGCCTCAGAGCTGCACCACCTCCACTGCCCTGGGGCAGTAGCTGAACCATGAACTCCTTTCACTCTGTCCCAACAGCTTTTCCCACTAACCTTCTCTGTTGTCTTTGGTGTTTGGGGGTTGAGAAGTCTGGTAACTGCCATAGCTCACTGATTCAGGGTGCTACTCCTGTTCTACCTGGCTCCCAGTCTGGTTGGTCCTTGTGTGGCCCATGCTGGGCTCTGCTCCTCTCCGCTCCCAGCTCCATGTGATAGAGCCTTCCCAGCCACCATCAAAGCTGTCCTGGGCTAGAGCCTTGCTTCCCTTTGCTATTTTGTGGGTTCTGCAGCTCTAGAATTTTTTCAGAGCCATTTCTTATAGATTTTTCAATGGACCTGAGGGGGAAGCTTAAGCAAGTTCCTGCTTTCTAGCAGCCATCTTGGCTCTGCCCCCTCCATCATTTCTTGCGATGTGATTATGTTCTGTTATATTCCTACGCCATAATTTGTCCAGTCATTCCCAAGCTGACAGGCATATGATGCTTCCAGTTCTTTTTGACAACAAAAATGCTGCTATAAATATTTTGTACTGATCCTCTTTCTTTTTGCCACTTTCAGTATAGGTCTCGTAGTAATATCACCAGACAAAAAAGTATGACTAGTTTAGCGACATTTTACTTTTAAGTCCCAAATTAGTTTCCAGAATGGCTGAACCCATTCACAGCTCCACCAATATCATTACTATGTCCACTCTCCCATAACCTCTCCAAAAGTTGTAATTTTCAATTTTTGCCAATATGAGTTCGTACTTCAGAATTGTTTTGATTTAAATTTATCTTATTATAAGTGATTTGAAGCATTTTATATGATTATTGATAGCTTGTATTTCTTTTTTTAAAAAACTGTCTCTTCATAGTGCTTAGCCATTTATATGGTAAAGAATGGCTTTTGTTATTATATATTTGAATACATTCTATATGTGTTGATATAAAATCTTTATTAGAAAAAAAATTACTACAAAGATTTTTCCCAGTTAACTCTTTCCCTTCTGATTTTATCTAAATTGATTTTGTTTGTAAAAAATGCTTTTCATTTTTCTATAATCATAATTGTCCATTTTATCTCCTATGACCCTCTCTACCCACTTTTTGATCAAGAACTCTTCCCATATCCATAGTCATGAAAGGAATCACCTTTCTTGCCCTTCTAAGTTGCTCAAGATGTGGACATTTATATGTAGTGTGGTTGTGGCATCCTGCCAACCCTTCTCTCTCTAGGCTGGCTCGCTCACTCAACTTGAATTCACTCCACAGTACACTAGGTTTTCTAAGATAGGGGTTAATGTGGATGAATTATTCATCTACCAGTAACAGCTAAAGCTCTTAAGTCTCTGTTAGTGTGCTTTCTTTTTTCTTTTTTAAATTTATTTTTAGCTTTCAACATTTCACTTTATAAGATTTTGAGTTCTAAATTTTCCCCCTCCTTCCCCTCTCCCCTCCCCAAGACAGTATGCAATCTAATATAGGCTATACATGTACAATCATATTAAACATATTTCCACATTAGTCATGTTGTGAAAGAAGAATCAGAATAAAAGTAGAAAACCACAAGAAAGAAAAAAGAGAAAATAGCATGTTTCAATCTGCATTCAGACTCCATAGTTCTTTCTCTAGGTGTGGATAGCATTTTCCCTCATGAGTTTTTGGAATTGTCTTAGATCATTGTATTGCTGAGAAGAACTAAGTCTATCAAAGTTGGTCATCAAACAATGTTGCTGTTACTGTATACAATGGTTTCCTGGTTCTGCTCACTTCACTCAGCACCAGTTCATGTAAGTCCTTCCAGGTTTTTTTTTTCTGAAATCCACCTGTTCATCATTTCTTATGGAACAATAGTATTCCATTACCTTCATATACCACAACTTATTCAGCAATTCCCCAATTAATGGGCATCCCCTAGGTTTATAATTCTTTGTCACAACAAAGAGAGCTGCTATAAATATTTTTGTATGTGCAGGACCTTTTTCCCTTTTTATGATCTCTTTGGGATATAGACCTAGTAGTGGTATTGCTGGATCAAAGGGCATCTACAGTTTTATAGCCCTCTGGACATAGTTCCAAATTGTTCTTCAGAATGGTTGGATCAGTTCTGTGTGCTCTCTTTTTAAACAAATTAAACAAAATAACACTATTAATTCTTAATCATGAAACACTTACTAATGAGAATTAAAAGCAAGATCATAGCATAACAGGTCACTGACATACTTAGATTTCACTCTCACCAATGAATACATTGTCCATGGGGAAGAATGGGCACATGCTCATAGAAACATAGCAGGGAGCCACACAAGTAGGAAAACATATTTGCCAAGGGTAACATAAGTCTGGATTTTAGAGCATATATCCTTGGTTTCCTCAGGAAATTATCTACACCAAAATGGACCTTACTATGTGGGTCACTTCAACCTTCTCTACTCAAACTATTCCTTGACTGGGTTTTAAGGTAGCATTGCACTCTTTTAACAAAAGCAATTCCCCTAAGCCTGAGAATTACAGAGCACTTCTTGGCTGCTCTCTGAAGGATTGCTCCTTCTCAAGTCATAGGTAACAGAAATGAGAAAGTCAAACAAATAATTGAGGTGTTTTCTTTTCTCAAGGTAGTAAAAGATATACAAGCTTCTCCTTTACCCAGTCCACTGTATTAGCAATCTGCTCCCAAAAGAAAAGATTTCCTCTACTCACATCAGTTCATAGCAAGAAATGTAAAGGTTGTGTTCCTCTACTTAGCTCAGCATGGGGAAAATGCAGGCCCTAAACCAGGGGTGGGGAACCTGTGGCCTCCAGGTCACATGTGGCCTTCTAGGTCCTCAGGTGTAGCCTTTTGGCTGAGTCCAAGTTTTACAGAACAAATCCTTTTATTAAGGGGATTTGTTCTGGGAACCCCTGCCCTAAACTCTTCCCTCAGATCTCAATTCAGCTACTCTTTATGAACTGTCCACCCAGCTTGACTGTCTCCACTCTGCTTTGGTTTCTGTTCTGTTTCTTCAAGCTTCTTGGTTCTGTTCTCTTCCTTGGCTTCTTCTGTCTCTTCTATCATCTCACCCTGAAGACACATCCACCTTGAGATACTACTCTGTTGATTGGTAACTCCTTTACTTGAGGAAGAGGAGGAGAATTTTTGATAATGAGTCAAGGTGTGAAGGAGATGAAGTATGGTTGAGGCCCTTTACTGGGTAATTTATTTCAGGAAGGGCCTCAGTTATACTTCATCTCCTTCATGGCTTGACTCATTATCAAAAATTCTGCTCTTCTTCCTCAATAGTGTAATTTGAGAAGTAATACTGCTAAAAATCCATTCTTTCCCACTTTTTTCTGTTATTTCCTTTGAAATGATTGAAATTTAGTTCTTTGAGATGACTTTTGTCCTTATTTTTTCTAGCTTCATAAAGTAATTCCTTGGACAGCTTGCTTATATGGGATAAATTTTAAAATAGGTTGCTTTAGGTAGCATTGTCATTTTATCATACTTGCCTAGCCAAATTAGAAGTAAAATTAATATTTCTCCAATTATTTAGTTGATTTCATTATTTCTATAGACTGTTTTATAGTTGCATTTATATAATTCTTCTGTGTATGGGGAAGGGGGTGCTACATGAATTCCCCGATGTTTTATTTATTCTAAGGTCATTTTGAGTGAAATTTCTCTATCTCTTCTTCTGGGCTTTGTTGGTAATTAGAGAAAAGCTAATTGCTTATGTAGAATTATTTTATATTCTGCTACTTTGCTAAAGTGATTGTTTTAATTAATTTTGACTGAATCTCTAAGTTTTTAAATAGACCATATCATCTGCAAGTCAACTTGACATACATTTTTAAGTGCCTGCTATGTGCCAAGCACCATGGTAAGTGCTCATGGTACAAAGCGAGGCAAAAATGGTTCCTGCCTTCAAGGAACTTTCAATCTAATGTGGGAGACAGCATGCAAACTATAAACAAACTAGCAAATGCATGGTAAATTGGAGATAATTTCTGAGGGAAGGCACTAAGATTAGGGAGGCCCAGAAAAGGCTCTTTGTAGAAAGCAGGACTTTGGCTAGATTTGAAGCTAGGAAAACTAGGAAGCAGTGGTAAGGACAGGTAGAATTCTGGACATGGGGGATAACCAATGAAAATGCATGAAGTCAGGAGATAGAATGTCTTGTGAAACAAAAAACAAAGAGGTTAGTCATTGCGAAATATATAGAAGGGAGTAAACTGTAAGAAAACTGAAAAGTTAGGAAAGGGTCGGGTTATTAGGAACAACTTTAAAAGCTAAACAAGTAATTTTATTTTTGATCCTTGAAGGAATGGGGAGCCACTGAAGTGACATGGTCAGACTAGTACTTTAGGAAGACCATTTTGATAGTTGAATGATGAACTGGAGTGAAGACAAACTTGAGACCGAGAAGCCAAGCAGTAAGCTATTTCGATTGTCCAAATGTGTAATATGTGTGTTAACCACGGTGGTGGCAACATCAGAGGAAAGAGAAAAACATACAGTAGAGATGTTTCGAAGGTAGAATTGACAAGATTTGACAAAATACTGGATATGGGGGTGTAGTAAGAGAGGAATTGAGATTGCAAACCTGAATGAGTGGGAGGATGGTGTTACAAAAAGTGAATTTTGCATCTTCTTTACCTATGCGTATTCCCTCAATTCATTTTTCTTGTCTTAGAGCTAGCATTTAAAAAACAATATCAAATAATAATGTTGATGCTAGACTTTCTTACTTTATGCCTGATCTTACTGAAAATCCTCTAGTGTTTTTGTATCCCATATAATATTGACTCTTGGATTTAAATAGTACCATTAATCATTTTAACAAAAGGTCAATTTATTCCTATTCTTTTTAATATTCTTAATCTAAATGAGTGCCATGTAATTATTATTAAAAAGCTTTTTGTGGACCTATTGATACATCTTGTGATTTTTATTGTTTTTGTGATTAATATAATAATTAATAATTTTCCTAGAATTAATGGATCCTACATTCTTGAAAGAAAACCAACTTGGTCATAGTGTATAATCTTTTTTCATATGTTTTTGTAGCCTTTTTGATAATATTTTATTCAATAGTTTTACATTAATATTCATAAGGGATATTAGTCTGTTGTTTGCTTCCTCTGCTTTGTATCTTCTTATATGAGGTATCATATATGAAATTTAGTAGGATAACCTCTTTCTCAATTTTTGGTAATAGTTTTATGGTATTGTAATTAATTATTCTCTGCCTGTATAACATAATTCACTTATAAATCTATTGGTTCCTGGGATTTTTCTCCCATTCATTCACAGTTACATATCAACTGAAGTTGCATCATTTCATGGCTTCCCTAGATTTTTCAGTTTACATTTCCGAGATTAGTTTATTAAATTTTTATTACTTGTTCTGTTAATTTGGGTATTTAAAATATTCATCTACTTTTTAAAGTTTCACCTTTATTATTGGCATAACCTGAATATATTTTATATTTCCACATTTTATCATTTGTTTCATTTCTTCTAGTTATTCTCGTAGTATTTGTTGACAAGTGGGCCACTTGTGGGTTATTCCCACCATCCCCCAATTGCTTCCCACCCAAGGACCTGCTTATATAGCTGAAGTAAATTGCTCTCTTCTTTGAGTTTTACCTCTTGGTCATTTCTTGAGCTATAATATTTTTATACTGTCCTCTATTAACTAATAACTTCAGCTCAGTTCCTTACTTGGGCCTTTGTACCAAGATCATGCTCCATCACTTCTCATACTCTTGAATGGGGTAATCAAGCCCTGTATGGTCCTGACCACCATTTTGTGGGTGCCTTCTACTGGTTTTCACCTTCCCTGGAGTATCTGTACTCAGAACATGGGCAGGCTTCAATATCGAGATTAGAGCTCTGTATTCTTTCAGTTCCCCTAACTGGGGCATTCCTAGTTGGAATGTTGATTTGGTCTTTTGTCAATCTCCTCCCCCAGCTGTCTCCATTCAGGCCCCCTTTCTGCTTCTGGGTCCCCCAGGAGAATTCTCTGTCAGAGAACTACTACGAGCTCACCGTTTCATTCAGAAATTTCTGGTCAGGACATTGCTATGGGCTTCCAACCCCTGGTCTCCCTCTGGTATGTCAAGTTGGGGCATTGCTGTAGGCTTCCTTGCTCCCTGGGACATCCCTGGTCAGGACACTGATGCCAGCTTTTGGCCAGAGCTTCTACTGACTTCCCTAGTGGGAAGCCTATACTAAAACCTAAGGGTATCTTTTTTTCAGTCTTTGGCTCTATGAAGGAACTTACTAATGTTTCTCTTTGGATTTCTTGATCATTATTGAATCTGGTTCCCTTTTTAAATCATTGCTGGAGAACACTGTAGGAGAGCTAAGCTCCTCTTTGAGTACCAGCAACTTAACCGCTAGGCTATATATGCCATTTAGTCAGAGAAAATTTCACCAGGGTAAAAGCATTTAAAATCATTTTCTAACAAAGCCCATACCCACACGATCAATTGTAGTTTCTGAAATTCGTAGGAAGAACTTTTATCACCTCAACTTTCAACGTTCTTTTTAAACTGCTTACCTCCTATATGTACATCTCTACCTAGCATCCTTCCTATTCTTGAGTTCCCCCCAAATACCTTATCTTTATTTGTATATATTATCTCTATATTTTTCTGTGCATACTTATTTACGTACCTGTTGTTTCCACCATTGGAATGTAAGCTGAGGAGAGACTGTTTTGTTCTTGGCATTTGCATATTCAGTTCCTGGAATATTGCTCGGCACACAGTGGCCACTTAATATGTGCTTGTCAGTTGCTTGACTGAGTGAGATGGAGATCAAATGTCTCCCATTCACTCATGGGTAGTAGTGTACAGTTACACATCAACTGAAGTAGCATCATTTCATGGCTTTCCTGGAGTTTTCTCTGTCAGCATTCCATTCAAAATGGTTCTGGTCTTCTTTCTTTGTGTTTTTCTTTGGCACAGTCAGGATGAATCTCTAGAAATTATTGATCAATTTTGTCCCACGGAGGAGCAGACATAGCAGGCAACATCAGAATCCACATGAACTTGCTGTGTTGGGACTTGCAATAAAAATCCCACCACACTGGTTTCTTTAGGTTCAGTGGTACCTCAAAAGCAGACCTTGAAAAGCAGGATTTCCATAGATGTCAGCTGGAGGGAAAGACAAGGAAGCCTTGATATAGTTTAAGTGTTGATTTAAAGGGAGATGTCTGTAAAAGAACACAAACAAAACTCAAATCTTTCTTGGGTGCCTTGGGGCACCTATTCAATCATGCCCATCACCATGTGCCATCTTACTCATTATAATCCTCCATTCTCTGACTTTCTTAGAAGATATCCAGGCGACATGCACTAAGGCAAACTCTTCTGTAGGGCTCCATTTATACTTCAGTACCCTGAAATAGGAGAGGTTGATAAATATACCTCATTGTGGTCAGCTTCTACACATTTTATGTGAGATGCTCCAGTGTTACATGCAATTGTCCCTAAGAACATTAAATAAATAAGTGCTGAAAGATGATGGTTGAGAGTGATCATGGAAATGACAGAGACATCAAATAACACTAAGGTGCTAGAGTGATTATTTGGCTCAGAATATAGATGTTGGCAGAGGCTGAGGTATAATGTACAGGTCCAGCAAAGTTCACATTTTTTCCCCACTCATCACTGAAATTTGTACTCTCTGCAAGCTTTCAGAGATAGGGTTTGAAGGAACAATATAGAGTAGGGTATAGGATATCTGTTCTTTCTGACAGCACTGTGGCACTGTCCTCTTCTAGTAGAAAGCCAGCAGGGACTTAGAAGGCCTAGACAACTAGGATCCTGCATGGCTTATATTTCTTCCTTCCTGCAATAGAGGGGGCCAGAGAAGGGAGGCTAGGCAAACTGTACCTGGACCATGAGAATAGAGCATGCCTAGAGATCAAATTTGGGATTTTATGATCTGAGAAGACTTAAAGGCATATAATCTACATGGTAGTTATTTTAATTTCTTTTATTCTTTTTGCTCCTATGAATATAAATTATTATATTGTATATGTGCATATATAAATATGTGCGGTTAAACATACATATATCTTAATATATAAGATATTGACACATTAAATATTATATAATCTATTGTATATGTTACATATAACATGTATATAACATAACATATTAAGCTTTATATGTATGTTTAACTACACAGCTGGCTCCAGCACATCCCTGAACATACTACAATTAGATGTAGTTAAGTATACACATTTATGTTATATATGTAAAACTATAAGTTCATATATATAACTATATACTTATATGTAGTTAACAATGTTCAATTGTTATATTTTCAGTGTGAGCATTTACACAGGAATATCACATATCAGCAGTAACAACAAATCAAGTGTTGATTAATTGTTTTGTTAATTGTCTAGACTTAAGAAAGTGCTAGAGAATATGTCACTAATACAAATTAAATTTAACAGTGTGCTGTGTACTTTTTCTTCCAGAGAGACAATTATTAAATACTTATTAGAACACCTTTGGTACTAGTTTGAGCAAAGTGAAATACAGCATGGAGGGAAGGGGGTAAAATTTTCCTGGTGGGTGGAGGCCAAGCCAAGAATCTAAATGGATAAATCCACAGAAACCATACCTCTAGGTTAGCGATATGGGAGTTGCTATTAACAAAAGGGGTAGAGATAGGGAATGGATTTAGCCCCCTCCCTAAAAACCAAAGGAACCTCCTGCTCCTGTGCTTTCGCACAAGCTGTTCCTCATCCCTAGAATGTTTTCTGTTTTCAACTTCACCTTACATAGCCCCTAGCTTCCTTCACAGTTTACATCAAATGATAGTCTTTACATGAATGCCTCTCCGAAACTCACATGAACTGACACAAAGTGAAACGAGTAGAACCAGGAAAACAGTGTACACAGAAACAGCAACACTGTGTGATAATCAACTATAATTGACTTAGCTCTTCTCAGCAATACAATGATCCAAGGCAATTCCAAAAGACTCATGATGGAAAATGCTATCTACATTCAGAGAAAGAGCTGATGGAGTCTGCATGCAGATCAAAGCATACTATTTTCAGGTTCTTTATTTTTTTCTGTTTTTATTTTCTTTTTGCAAACTGTTTCTTCTTTCACAACATGACTAATATGGAAACAGGTTTTACATGATTGTACATATATAACCTATATCAAATTGCTTACCATCTTAGGGAGGGAGGAGAGCAAGGCAGGAGGGAGAAAATTTGGAACTCAAAATTTTATTAAAAATGAATATTAAAATATCTTTACATATAATCGGAAAAATTAAATGTTATTTAAAAATAATAAATGTATTTCCTGATTCCCTGTCCTCCTCAGTGTTCTCCCTGATCCTGAAATTATATTATATTGCTTTATCTGAGTATGTGTTTGTCCCCCTGTGGAATCTAAGCTTCTTGAGGTTAGGTAGGGATGGTTTCATTTTTTTTAACTGTATTCCCAGCACCAAGCATGGTTTGTGGAATGTAAAAATCAATTGAATGAATGACCCAATATGCAAAAGGGCTTTCAGGCCACACTCACAGCATGGAATCTCTTTTGAGGGACAAATAAAATCCTCAATTTTGCTCTTGAACTAATAATTCTATATTCTCTTTAGGGCAAAAGAGCCCTTGATCACCACCATGGGAAGAAAAGAAGGACATTCTTAGTATAATAGTATGTGTATTTCCTGAGTTTGGCAGAGACCAGGTCTAGTAAGTCGTGGGAAATTAAGTCATAATCTAGTCCATGATTTGCTAATATTAAAGAAACAACTATTAGGCCTAACAACCTCATAGTGGTATTTTATAAATACCTAATGATATTGAAAGCACTCTTTTGTGCTCATTAGAATATTCTAGACCTTCCCTATCATCTTATAGTTGAAACTACGTTGAAATAAAGTCCTCCTAATATTTGAGTAACTTGATAAAGAATAAGAATAATATACATCATACAAACATCCACTTTTGTGAAGTGTCATGTCCTGGCTGCTGTGCATCCTATTTACTCAATCAATCAATAAACTTTTATTGAGCACCTCAGGTACAAGATACTGGGCTAAGTCTTGGGGGAAGGAGACACAAAGAAGAAAAAAAACATGGTCCCTGGCCCATATGGAACTTAACTTCTACTAGGGGAGAAAAAATTACAGTCAATCCTCAACATTCTTGTGTTTAACTTCCCCAACTTCAAGCATTCTAGTGATTTTATTAATAACTTCATTTTCACTTTTGCATGGCAACAAAGCACATTTGTAGATACATGCATTAGGGGAAAAATGAGAGACACAATGTGTGCAATTTGTGGAGTGGCTGGTGTCCTGCTAGGTGCTTCACTGATCTTGTTCACCTACTGTTGCAAAGTAAAGAGCTCCTCCTACATTTGTTGCTTATTTTCATTGTTTGCCATTAAAACGCAAGTTTTGTGTTACAATTATGCCCCCAAAGGATGACGCAAGTCCCTTGGGTTCTAAGTCCGAGTGTGAAAAAGCTTAGTGAGAAAACAAAGATGTGAGATAAACTTAGTGCCTGAATGTCTGAAACTGCTGTCAGCCTCCAGTTTGTTATTAATGAAGGGACTAGTCATTATGTCCACAAGAAGGAAGAAAGTATTTGTAAAAGTGTTCAGGAATTCTCTCTAGAAAGTGCTAAACATACAAATGCAGGATGAGGGAATTAAAAAAAAATAGAAAAGAAGCTAAGTTTATCAGTAAACAAGATGGTAGTCACTCTCCTCCCCTGGAAGCCCTGCCCACTACATCTGGCCTGCTGCCAGGCCAAGCAACCCCTGGAGTTCCAAGCTCACATAGGCACCAGGGACTCACTTAGAGAGATGGGAGAACAGTTCGTCTATGGAGTAGAAAGGGTGATTACAGGTAGCAAGTTGGCCCTTTCCCTTTTTTACCTCAGGTTCTTCTAACATCACTGTTCCTTGCCCCTTCTCTTTGTGTCCAATGTTGCCTCTCCTCTCCCTGCATTTTATGTGTCATTCCACAGCTGTGTTAAGAAAAGTGCGTAATTTTTGAAAAAAAATTATTAACATCAGAATTAATGTTTTGCTATAAAGAATTATATGCAGAAAAGTGTATTTTCAGCAAATTCTAGCAAAAGGTTACAGTTTTTGGTCATTGTAGGAACCCAATCCTCTATTTCCCATAATTTCAATGTATCAACATTCACAATTTTTACTTTTGTATCATTTTCTAGGAATGTTACCCCATGAAAGTTGAGGATTGACTGTATATGTATACCTATAATTGTAGTATAAAGTGAAACAGAAGGGTAGCAAGCAAAGTAAAAATGCTACTTTGGGCATTTTATATGCCACAAAAGAATGAAATTTTTCCCTTAGAGGGATTTTAATTTTAGTGCAATATTTAGAGGAGAGAATACAGAATACAATCAAGATTAAAAAAACACTATGCTAATTTTTATTCCTCAAATTTAGCCAATATGCATCCATGTATCAACAGTCCTCTATTGTTGTATGTAATATTTCTTAAGCAGAACAAGTGACTTGCTTTTGCAAAATGGGAAACCTGTGAGCATCCCATACATTTCCAAAGTTACCTAAAAAAATAATTACTCATCCCTTTTCATCTTATTTACTTTGCAAAATGTATTGCTTACATGATCCGAGGCTGGATTCAAAAATGGCTTTGTGTCCTTTACACGTCTCGGTGAATTTAAAATGCCTTGTCAGAGTTTCTCTCTTGGCACTAAATAAGATTTTGTTCATTCCTTTCCTCTCTTCCCATTGCATTTTCTGATCTTCCCTTTGTCCTCTATCTTCCCCTTATCCCTTTCACCTTCTCTCACTTGCTCCATTCTCTTGATCCGTCAGACACAGCCCAGCCATCTGATGCCTATACCTTAAAGTAATTTTGGACAGAAGCAAAATGCCCTGGAATCCTTAGTAATCCGCTTCAGATCCAGCTACTGAGCTCCAGTTAGGCTCCTATACAGCCAACAGTCTTTCAGGCAACCATCCTGGAAATTGAAAACCTGTTACAGTATCAGTGGAGGAACATGAGCCCTACAACAAAATCATACAAATAGAAAAGAAAATGTCCTTTCGGTGTTAAGTTAAGGCACTACCAAAACAACTGAGAGAGAAGAAAGGCTCTGTATGATCTCTATTGATGGGGCCCAAAGTGACTGGCTCATATAAGCAGGCTCCTTAGTTTGCCTGTATTTGAGGTGTCACTGGGTATTTTTCCCCTAAAAATTTGTCTACAAATTGTGTTAAGCACTCTGCTGCCTAGTGAATGGTACACAGTGAAACTAGAAAATAATGCATATTGGACCTGGTTCCTCACAGAGTGACAACAATCATAGAACCACTCCTTCCCAGCAGTGGTCTTTTCCTTGCTTTAGGGAATAGTAGATCTTTGCCCCATTCCCATGCCTGCAGATTTCAGTTCTGCTTTTCCTGAATCAGTCACAAAAATCTCATCTGTGTTCCAGCCCCTAGTATCTCCTCCTGATCTGCTCCCCAAAAAAGAGAACTCCCACATTTCCTCTGACTACTTCTTTGACCCACCTCTCACTCAGTGTGTACCCTTATTATCTTGCTCCTTTTGTGCTTTCCTTTCTGTCTTTTCATTATCAGATTCCCTTCGTGTGAACAGACATGTCCTAGGATGTTTGAGAAGAAAGTTTGAGTATTCAAATATGTTACAGGTAAATGGGACTAACAAAGTATCTCTCTGGTTTGACTAAGTCAAGACAATCCCTTTGGAATATATTTTCATGAACAAACTTACTTTTTCCTCTATAAACAACAGTCAGAACTTTTTTTTTAAAAAAAAGCATGGAGTTAGAATAATAAAACAGTGATTCCTGCTCACTTTGGAGTCCTGGCTTGTCAAAAATGGTAACTCCATTCCTATTCTGTAGGATAATGGAAGGTGATCTTACAGGGGACAGTACTAGCAGCTTATCTGCATACGTGTTATAACCCTCGCAGTTAAAAATTAGTTCCTTGAGGGCAAAAATAATGTCTTTTTTTAATACTGTTTGTATATTCAACACACTGGGAATATTGTAGACTCAGTTTTCAGGAAGATAAAGCACCAGAACCAGAAGCAATTTGGCTCGGTGAAATAGCAAGATCCAGCCTTGGAGTCAGGAACACCTAAGTTCAAATTCAATCTCTACCTCATCCTGACTGTGCGACTGTGGGCAAGTCACGGTGCTCCCAGACAATTCTTAGTGTTTGAGCCTCAAAGGAGCTGCTGATCTGTAGTAATAGAGGCAGTCTTCTCACTGGGAATTAATTCCCCATACTGATGAAATTATAGAGATAGATTTAAAAAATAACAGAATATATTGACAATACTAATTTACTCTTCTCTTTCATATCTCACCCTCTCTGTTTTCTCTTTTTTTTCCTCACTACCTTTCTTCATTATATTTTTTTTCAAATTCTTCCCTCCCCTGTTTACAATAAATTGCTCTCTTCTTGGTTTCCTGAACTAACCTCTTCCTTACCTGGTTATTTCTAGTTACCTGTTTTACTCTCTCCATTATCCCTTCTCTACTGCCTTACCACCTTCCTATTCCTCTCCCTGGCTCATCGACCTGGTCCCAGTGCATCCAACTCTGTGAGATTGGGACAAGGATCAGGAAGAGGGAATTTAACAATGGCAGAGCTGTGACAAGTTAATTCAACTCCTGCTGTTAAATTAACCAGCGTTCCAGCCGAGTTAACGCGTCACCCGGTTTCAAAAGGTTAAGCTCCAAGCTTAATCTTATTCATCATTATGAACTCTTCAAATTGGCTGAAATATTTAAAATTCAGCAAAATGAAAGGACCGCAGGAAACATTTAAGAGCCAACTGCCCTGTCTTCAAAAAAAAATGGAGGCATAATCGACAAAGATTAGGAAAGTAAGGCTAGAGAATGGGTGAATGGAGACACTTGAGAACCAGTTTAGGGTGATTAATAAAAGGACATTGAAGACAAGGACATCTGTATCTTCTTACTGTCTAGAAGAGATTCGGGTGTTTGAATGAAAGTTAATGGAGGACTCTTAGAAGGCTTGTCCTATCTCATCATAAGCAATAGACCAAAACTGAATGCTAATGAAAAGAGCTTGAAAAGTGACACCCACTGAGTTCCATTCTCTCCTTTGGGTTCAGGGCACAGATGGGAGATAGGTCACACTGTGTCCCCTCCCCTACTTATGACTGTCAAGGAGGGATAATCATATGCTCTATGCTCAGACTTCTGTGACAGGGGGTGGGGGGGTAGATATTCACACCTTGAGGTTTGAAACTAGGCACAGTAGGAGCTACTAGATGGCAAACTAAAAAAAATAATAATTACCATTGTACGATAACAGTTTTGCTCTCTTTTCCCTCCTCCCCAGACCACACTTGGCCATTGAGCAGCAGAGTTCTTACACTGGGGAGAAAGGGGAGGATTAATCTTCTCCATTGCCTTCCCTATTAGGTAACATATATTAATGATCATACAATATGGCCCTTCACACTGAAGATAAAAAGAAAAAAACCCAGCTACTTTCCTTCCACACAGCCTTTTAAATCTCCCACTTTCCAACTCTGGACCAGCCTCATCTGACTGTCCTATCTCTGTCAATTAGCATCACTATTCTTCTAGACACTTAAACTCATAAACCTGGAGCAAACCATGGATTCACAAGCATTTATAAAATGCCTACTCTGTGCCAAACACTATGGTAGGCATTTGGGACAAAGACAAAAAATGAAACAATCTACTCTCAAGAAACTTACCCTCTCCAGCCCACACATCCAATCGATTGTTCAGTCCTTTGAATTCTAACTGCATGATATTTTTGGAATAAAATCCTTTCTTTGAATTTCTGCAGCCTTTATTCTGCTTCAGTCCCTTGTTACCTGTCACCTGGGTTATTGTAATAGCCCTCTAGCAGATTAGCTAGCTTCTTCCTTTTCCAATATTTTCTAAAGCAGTATTATCTTCCTAACATATAAATCTCATTACATTAGCTCATTCCATGTTCAAACACATTCAATAGCTCCCCATTGCCTATCATATCATCTGCTTGAAATTTGAAAAGGGAGGCATTACTTCTAACTGGAGGTTTTAAGGAAGACTTCATGGAGGTAGTTTCACCTGAGTTGAGCCTTGAAGAAATGGAGGGAAAAGTCCTTTGGAAATATAGGGAACACATAAGTAGGGATATTTAGACAGAAGACAGGGTAAAATTTTAAAATGTTGATTAGCCCAATTTGACTGGAAATTATGGTATATAGTCATAGAATGCGTGAAGCCTGAAAAGGTAACTTAAAGGCAGGTAATAGATGTCCTTGAGTACTAGTAAAACCTTTTCGTCAGACACAAGGGACTGTGTTGTCTCAAAGACCTTTTCTTTAACAATATTCTTAGTGATTTATTCAACACCCCAAAGTCTCTCCTTTGAACACAAACATCTGGCTTAAGGGTAGAAATGAGAGCTCTGTCTCTCAAAAAGCCTTCTACTCTCCTACTCAGGCTAATAGAGGCATTGAACATAATATTGGTTTATTTGTTGCTTGTCCTTCATTTTCAAAGTGGAACAATGACATCCCAGGGCGTATCTTGACTCGTGCTTGAACTGGATTTAAGTGAGGCAGAGTTGTACAAAGTTCTAAGCCTCTCTCTCTCTTCCAGAGTCTTCAAAGTCCAGTGGCAGGACAAAAGTCAAGATGACTGCTAATGGCTCAGGATGTAGTGGATAACCTTGGGATGTTAGATGTCTGACCAAGCTCTAAGCACTCCACGGTACCTACTTCAGAGGCCTTCATGGCCCTGGAAACAAACTGTTCTTATCTGCCCATTCCATAGGGATAGTCTTCACATGCTTGGGGCAGACATCCCCTTAACTGCCCAACTGGTTTGAAGCCTGTCCACTATCCTTAATCTGGTTTAGTCCATCTGATGAGAAGGTTTTACCAGAGTGTAGCTGCTGCAAATGCTCCAGCGTCTTGGAGCCACAGATGAGAGGTTTATTTAAGAAATGATTTTAAGTGGAAAACTTACATTCTCTCTCAGTGAACAGTCTGTCTCCAGAGGTTCAAGCAGTCCATAGCCCTTTAAAATTCATAGAAGCAATTGGTGAAGTGTCTGCCTTGTATGAAGGAAGAAGTAAACAAGTATTTATTAAATGCCTACTATGAGCCAATCATTGTGCTAACAACTTTACAAATACTTCATTTGATCCTCATGATAACTCTGGGAGTCAGGTACTATTATTAAATCCATTTTATAGTAGAGGAAACTGAGGCAGGACAGAGGTTATTCACGCGGTAAGTGTCTGAGGCTGGATTTGAACTCAGGTCTTCCTGACTCCAGGCCCACTACTTTCTCCATTGAGGAAAAGAATTTTCAGCATGTTCCATGATGGTATAAATTCAATATTTTCAACACTGTACTCAGTATTGGCTGCCTGGATGGCTCCAGTGGTTGGCAGCAGCTTCTCCCATCCGTGCCTAGCCTCATTCTTGCTCTCTGTCAGTATAGTTCTACGTCTTAGTGCCTGGAACATAGTAGGTGCTTAAGAAATATTGATTGATTGCCTCTACCCCTGGGTACCTCAGATCTCACATATGACATCCCAATCCACATTTTGTATCTCCAAAGTCTGCCAATCAGGAAAATCCTGCTCAGGGCTTCTTGTATATACCCTCTCAGCATATATGGGCAGGGAGGAAAAACTGGCCTCATTCCCATTGGGGTATGCCCACTATATGAGGATAAAATTCTATATTTATATTTTATTTGGTAGGAAATGGTAGTCTTTTAGATTAGGATTAACCTAATTCATATTTTAACTCCAACATAATCACCGATCTAGCCTGTTTCCATGGGGTAGTTCTATACATTTTTTAAAAAATTAATATGTCTTCTGCTTATATGTTTTGTCTTTCTTGTCTTATTAGATCATAGGTTCCTTGATGGCAGGAAGTTTTTCTTTCTCTTTTCTTTTTAAAAAAAATATGCCCAGGACAATGCCATATACTTTTTGGCTATGCGAGAAATATTCAAAGGTGACATAGCAAGTTAAAGTGATGCTTCTTGACTTAAGCCAGACAATGCTGAGACAGAAATAGAATAGGATCCATTGGGAGTGTATTTTACAAGATGAGGGGTGGCTGAGCACCAGTTCATTTTCCTGCTGAGCTGTGAGTGAAGGTGATGGACCTGGAGTGTTCTAAGATATCAAGCCCGTTTGGGGAATTCAAAATAAGACTGAGTAAGCAACATGAAGTGACACAAAATGGTTTCTTTGATGATACAGGATTTTCTTCTCTTGGAGAAATGTATAAGTAGAAATGAGTAAAATATAATTAATGGATAGAAAGGTTGCATCACACAGTGAAGATAGCATTAGATCTGGATTCAGAGGTCCAGAGTTCAAATCCTGCCTCTGATATTTACTATCTGTATAACCCTGGGCAACTTAGCCTCCTGAAGCTTCAGTTTCCTCATCTGCAAAATGAAGGGGTGGGAAGGACTAGATGGCCTCTGAAGTCCCTTTTAGCTCTGGAATTAATTCTATGATCTGATGGCACTAGAAATGCTTGAGGGGGGGAAAAGGACCCCCAGAGTGCTCTAATTTACTGAGTGACACAGGTTTTCAGTGGGCATGTACTCTCAGGAGATGTCCAGTGTGTGTGTGTGTGTGTGTGTGTGTGTGTGTGTGTGTGTGTGTGTGTGCACATGTGTATGTATATATATATACATATTTATACATATATTCCTTTATTTCTTTGGTATTGGCCAATTATATGTAAAAAATTTTAACAATCATTTTTTAAATTTTGAGTTCCATATTCTCTCTCTCCCTTTCTCCCTCTCCTCTCCAATCCTTGAGACAGCAAGCAATTTGATATCAATTATACATGTTAAGTCATGCAAAACATTTCCATATTAGCCATGTTGCAAAAGAAAACATGTGCTACCAAATCTTGCAATTTTCTTCTTCAAAACACGTCTCCACTGGCACAGCCACTACCTTAGTTCAAGCCCTCATCACCTCTCACTTGAACTATTGTAACAGCCTTCTAAGTTGGCTGCCTGCTTTTGGTCTCCCTTCACTCCTATCCATACTCCACACAACTATCAAAGTGATTTTCTTAAAGCCTAGGTTTGGCCATGTTAAACCACTATTCAACAAGCTTAAGTGGTTTCCAATTACCTCTAGAAGAAAGTATCTACTCCTCTGGTAGTCATTTAAAGCTTTCACAGCCTGGTTCCTTCAGACTCCTTCACATTTGTCGCTTCCACATATTCTATGGACCAGTTCCATTGGCCTGTTTGGCCTATTTGCTATTTCTTACACATGACACGCCAGATCCCCTCTTTGTCCTGTGTACAGTCTGCCCTTTATGCCAGGAACTCTTTCTCTCCTTTCTCTCCTCTTCTCTCTTCTCTCATCCCTTTTGCTTAGAATCTCTGGCTTCCTTTAAGACAGCTCAAATATCAGCTTCTACAGAAGGCCTTTCTCATTCCTCCAGGTTATAGTGCCTTTCCCCTAAGGTTACCTTGTATCTTCTCTGTGTGTATCTTATAAATACTTGTTTGTGTAGAAGTAATCTTAGAAAGTAAGCTCCCCAAGAGTAGGCACTATTGATCTATTGATTTCTTAGTAGCCTAGCACCTATCCCATACATTTTTTCCAGAGTAGGTATTAGTAAATGCATCTTTGATTGATTTTGGTTCATCTATGTGATAAAAAAAAACAACAAACAAAATCACAGAGATAATCATTTCAATCTTGATGGCATCAGTGTTCTCTAAGCACACACTGCTAAGAATTGTATCCTCTAAATAGGAAACATTAGTTCCCATCCACTGGAAACCCTACAGTTCAAATGATCAATGTTGAATCTACTATTTCCATGATAAGGTTGCCATATCAAGTACATTTTTATTTTTCAATTCCTTTCTGATAGTGGTTAACCACTAGTAAGTGGCTGATATTTTCCAATTAACAATGTTAAAAGCTGACACAAATGAAAATCCAGCCTCTCTAGTTATTTGGTGAAGAATTTTGACTGGTAGTTTTTGTTTTAAAGTGTCTTCCTGGTCACCCACCCACCCACATGGAATTAGGGAGAATTTTAAGTGTAGAGCCTTTAAAACTTGGTAGCTGTCCCACACTCTGCCTTACTGAAAAGGCTGATTCCATATGGAGGCAAGGGGACTGCACCTACCCAGACTCAGAGTTACACTGTCCTTGTTGAATACTTTTTCTATGCTAAAGCTAAATAAACTGCCTTTTGTTAATTGTTGAATGACCTAGGAGTATCTCTTTATGAGTATCCTAACACTGAACCTAAACTACTAAGGGGTTGGCCTGAATCAGGCCTACTCCATGCAGTTTCTCAGTTTCAAATCTTGTACAGAAAAGTAAGTGTTAAATGTTTAACTCGTCCAAGTCACCTGACCATTAACAACTGCTGAAAAGATGATTAAGATGTTTTGATTCAACTACAAAATATTTGGCAATGGATCGTATTTTATAATTGAATCTGTTATTTGCTGTTTTGTGGTGGTTTTATATCTTGCTTAAGTATAATTAGTAGCAATAAACTTTTTTTACACATAGCTGACAGTATTTATATTTGATATTATATCTACATAGCTAAGCTTCAGGCTAATTGTAATGTTGTTGTCAAAGACTTGGTTGATGGTACTCCTAATCTCTGCTCATAATAACTATATTACTGGAGTGTGACATTACAAGTAATAAATATATCGTGTATGATACTTCATACATTTACACAAAATGTGCTACTTTTGGCATTGGGCTATATTTAATAGGAGCATGACAGTTTTTATTAATTGTGTAGATCCATTAAAATATTCATAAACCATTCTAATGAAGTCATTTCTTTCTAATATTTCTAATGGTTATAAGAAAGGCTGGTACAACGTTAATGTTTGGGGCAGGGGTAGGGGGCAGTATAGTATTATTACAAGTGGTACATTAATCAACAGGAGGAATAGAAACAATAAGATTCGGCCTAACCAGGAATTTAGAAAGAACTTGGAGTCATGGAATCACAGACCTAGAGCTGGAAGGATGCCCAGAGGGCATTGATTCAACCCCTTCATTTTACAGATAATGAAACTGAGGCCTAGAAAGGTTACATGTCTTGCCTTAGGTCACGCAGATAGTATGGAGCAAAAGTGGTGTACAAAGTCATGTTTGATGCACAGTCCCTTGTTTCTTCCATTGCACTACTTCAAATAGTACAAGGATTAGTCTTGATTGCAGGGTTAAGCTATCATTTTCATCAATGGCCTAACTTTTCCCTTGAGGCCAAGGAACTATTTTCTTTTTGTCTTTGGATTACCACCAACTAGTACAGTTCTTGGAACCTAGTAGGCACTTAATATTTGCTTATTTAACTTAATTATGGATTAGAAGGAAAGCAAGTTTATAAAGCTGTCCTATGAAAGTAAAGATTTAACCCACCTTACCAACAGCTGTAATTGAGTGACTATTGCTTTGATCTTGATGGTGACATTGAACTAATAATAACAGATAATTTATTCTATGTAATGAGAAATAGCCAACACAATAACAGTAAAAGCATGAAGGGGGTATAATTTGTTGGATATAGACTCCTGGATTTACTTGCAATATGTGCCACAGAGTGTGACATGTTCCCCAAAGTGATGGAAGTTAGTCTCCACATGCATCTGGCCTCTTGGTGATGAATTATTTAGAATTGACAACATATGAAACAAAGAAGAAAAATAGAAAATGACCTTCAGTCCTATGTGGACTCCTTCTGTTTCTGCAGTGATGGAAGCAAAGTATCAGAATAGTTTCAAAGCTAGAAGTATAGAGACTCCATAATTCTATGGATATACTAAAGGGCATGCCTCTAGTTTTAATCTAGTATATCCATAGAGTTTTAACTCAGTAGCCAATTAGGCCCACCCATCCGCTGTACAAAGAAAAAGTGGCAAGGCAGTTCAAGTGGAATAGTTAAGTTATCAAAATACATTATACATTATATCAACAATATAATGATGACCAACTGTGAAAGACTTAGCCACTCTAAGAAAGACAATTATCCAAGATAATTCCAAAGGACCCATGATGAAAAATTCTATCTACCTCCAGAAAGAGACCTAGCGAACTCTGAGTACAGTTTGAAGCATACTTTTTTAAACTTTCTTCATTTTCTTATAATTTTTGTGTTTTCTTTGGCAATATAACTAATATGGAAGTATATTTTGCATGACTTCATGTGTATAATCCATATCGTATTGCTTGACATCTCAAGGGGTGAAGGGGCAGGAAGAAACAGGAAAATTTGGAAGTCGAAATTTTTTTTAAAATTGGTGTCAAAAACTTTTTGATGTTATTGAGAAATATTTAACAAAATAAGTACAAATATATTAAGTAATCATAAGGACAAAGAGTTTAAGGTGGGATGAAAAACAAGTAAATACCAGGGAACAATCCAGCATAGTATAGAGGGTATAAAATGTGGAGTACTTGAGGGTAAATCCACTTTAAAAGGGATAAGAGGGACTCACCATTATAGGAAGGTCTCCATGTACTTTGGAGAGTAATAAATCTCCACATGAGGTACACTCTACAAGTAATATAGTGAGTGTGTGTATGTAAAGTAATGCTAGTTTAGTTCATATGATATAAGGGATTCCCATGTGAGATGATAACGAATGAGGAAGATAAGACAAGTATTTCATTCTGCAAACATACCCACCAGTAAGCTATTGAATGGGGAGGCAAGTAATGGAGTCAAACCCAAAATAGCATTTACACAGTGCTCACAGAAAGCAGCTCTTCTCCCCTTTCATTCCAGTCTGGTTTGAGTCTCTACCCTAAGGGGTTTATCTTCTCTTTTCCAGGGAATATTTGATTTGTTTCAAGTCATTAATCTCTCTCTCTTTACACTCTCCACTGTAAATCAACTTCAAGCTAGTGAATAAATATGATTACAGTGTCCAAAAAGGCAGGTGTTCTTCTAGGAGACAAATCATTAGTATGTCATCTCCCTACACACCTCTCTCTAGAGAGGATGAAGGAGTCTTCCTCTTTTCTCAAACTGACCACTTCTTCCAACCTCTATATGTGATACTAGCATTGATGATGAAACAAGATCTAGTAGCCATTAATTTATTTTATCTAATGGGAAATAGACAATACAGTAACAGCAAAAGCATGAAGGGGTATAATTTATTACATACAAATTGGACAGTCCTAGGGGCTTCTGACAAAAGGAACAGAAAAAGGTTTTCTTTTTTGATCCCCTCCCCCTTTGTGGGGAGGAAGAGGAAGCTCTAGACCTTGGAGGAGTTGCTGACTTAGAGAGGTAGCATCTTTCCTTGACACAGAAGCAAAGTAGAAGGGCTATGTCTCTGAGGAATGCTGAGAATAGTTCACCAATCATTGTTCTCATCAATGCATCAAACACCCGCTTTATCCTCAGCCACTACGCTTAAGAGGTTTGTCATAGTCTCTAAAGAGGATTAATATCCAGGCACCCAGCATCTTCCCACAGGGTGGCATGGTATAGGATACCATCTGAGCTCCTAACCTTCTTCCTTATTCTCCCTCTTCTAAGTATCATTCTCCTAAATCCTTTGTGATATAGTCCATTAATAATCCAATTCCACGACATCAGTGCTGGTGGATCTGGGTGGTGGTATCTGCATTTCAACTCTGGACTATATTGATACTAGGAAAGCTTTTCAAAGGCAGGGACTGTGCATGATGCAATTTTTATATTCATGGCAGGTAGCACAATAGCCTCCACATAGTAGATATTTAATAAAAGCTTATAACTTTAAGCATCAAAGGTCTCTTCTTTCATTCTACTTCTGCCTTCTGTATTAAAAGGCTGTGGGAGAAGAGAAAAACTTGAGAAAAATAAGGAGAAGGAAATTTTGTATGTGATTTGAAGAGGTTTGGTCTAGTAAAGTAGACTAGAAGTAAAATTTAGTGAGAAGAAATTTAGGAGAAACTAAGGAAACTAGAAAGAGAACTCCAAAGAGTAGTCCAGACTCTACATTCAGATTGAAAAAATAATAATATTAAGGATAATTGAGGAGGATATAAAAGAATTAATAAGGATCAAGCAAGATCACAGAATAAGTCATGCTGAGGAAGTCTAGAGAAGAAAAAGGAGAGGATACTTGGCAAGACAAGACACAGTAAGTAAGAAAAAGTAAGTGGAATGACTGAATGGCAAAGTAAATTGATAGCCTGAATTGGTGAGTGGGGAAAATTGGTAAAATAATTAAGAGGTCGGTACAAAGTTAAAGTAGAGGGGAAGTGGGGCTATGAAGTTGTTGAGACTAAAGAAATAAAGTTGAATGGGGTTGGCAAGATATTAAGATATGAAAATTAGTTGTAATTAGTTGGGTTTGAGGTGTAAACAACAGTAAAAATCTCAACCATTAGGGAGAGTAGGGAAAATATACAATTAATTGCATCAAGAATGTATCTGTAGTTCTACCACAGCTGAGTAACTGTTTTCTGAATCCCAAAAGTAAGCTGATCACCCCACTAGAGGAGAAAGTGACATGAATCAAAGACTATCAACACTCCCAGTTCTTAGGGACAAGGAAGAGGTCCTAAAGGAAATGCAAGTGAGGCTTTAATTGGAAAAAGATAAAGGAATTTGAGATGAAAGAGGACAGACTTAACATTTTTTAGGCTATTAATGCAAGAGTGTTACCTAGAGGAAAAAGGGAAAGAAACATTCAGGTCTACACTTAAAACTCTCCCTGAGAACATGGTAGATGCTACTTGTCTTCCAAAGAATTACATATTAGAACCACAGAAGCTATGAGATGAGAGTTTATCCAGTATTGCTGGGAAGGAGAATCATAAATAGTATTACCTCGCAATTCCTACCTCAGGACAGGTATCTCCATTATTTGCTGACCCAATAACAAAAGGTCTATGGCTTCTAAAGGTGAATATCTAAGACATTAAAGAGAAACTCCCTCCTCCTATGACTTTTTAAAAACTGTCATCTTCTTCCTACTTCTGGTGATTGATATAGGCAAAATTACATTTCCATACAGGAAGTCTGACTATGAAAACCTTGGTCAAGAAACTGATGACCATAAGCATGTTTTCTTTTTTTTTAGGGAGGAAGGCAGGGCAATTGGAATTAAGTGACTTACCCAAAGTCACATAGCTAGTAAGTGTGTCAAGTGTCTGAGTCTGGATTTGAACTCAGGTCCTCCTGACTCCAGGGCTGGTGCTCTACTCACTGTACCACCTAGCTTCCCCAAGTATGTTTTCTTTACTTTTGACCACTAATGGCAAGAAATGCAGAGAAAAAAATTAATTTGCAATGAACAAATGGCCAAGAAGGTCATGCCTCAATGTGGGATTTGAACTTCTAGACCAGACTTGAAATAGAGTTGTGAGATTCCTAACCAGAGATGAACTACACTTAACAAAGGCTGACAAGAATGTGTTTTCCTGAAGTCTAGCAAATCCAATCAAAAAAATTCTTAATTGAAAGGGGTAAGAAAAGGATGGTCTCCATATTTCCCCAAATCTAGATACCACAAAAAAAGAAGCCCAATGAAGAAAAAATATCAATTTTAATATCTAAGAATTCATAGGAGAGAAAATCTAAAAATTGATCCAATAGTAAAATTTCTGTCCTAAAATGTTTATACACAAATGCCCCAATTTTTTTATCCCAAGCAGGAAGAACCAGCGGTCTTAAAGCAAGAAAGCAAATTTAACCTCACAGATATCACTGATACTTGGAATAAAATCCATCATTTGGATGGGTGTACCTTATTTTTTAAAAACAGGATAGGTAAAAAGGGGAAAGGATATGTGAAGAAGGCCTACCCATGTGGGAAAATCCAGAAAACCAAAGGGAAAAACAAAGTAGAAAATACTTGGGTGAAAGTGAATGGGTATAGAAATAGATATGATTTTGTCATTGGAGTATGTCACAGACCACTGGGACAGAAAGCGAAAATAGATGAGTTTGGGAAACAGATCTCAAGCTTGGCATCTAAAAGTAAGATAGAATGGATCTGGGAGGCATCACTTATCCAGACATCTTCTGACATTCTATCTCCACCAAAAGCAAAATAACATCTTGACTTGTCTTAGTGATCATTTAATTCTTTAAAAGATGGAAAAACCAACAAGGCAAAATTTTATTCTGGATATGATTTTATTCTGAATCCAATAGGGAGGTTTTGGGGGTAGAAACAATGGGAATTCTGTGGGACAGAAAGAGAATATCCCCTTACAGGGTGGGTGACAAATAAATAGAGAAAAATCTAGACAGTTTGGCAGGCACCATAGACTTCGGAAAAGCAAATCTGGAGAGTTTCAAAGGAAGAATAAATGGGATCCCATAGACTAAAATTCTGCATTTGAAGTCGAGCCCTAGACTGATAGGAGATACCAAATAATTAATTTTTGGAAAACGCAAAAGGGAAATAATTTCCGTGAATGAAGTAAGACTTGTACGAAAAGACCAATTGTGGATACAAAGGGAACTCGCCAACCAAATTAGCTTTTTTTTTTTTTAAAAAAGAAACGTATAGAAGATGCAAGCATGGCCAGGTAATAGAAGATGAATGTAAAATCATTTCACAATCTGGCAAACGAAAAATTGTTGCAGAAGTGCTAAAGACCAGAATGAGCTAAAGCTGGTGTGAAAAGCTAATAACAAAGATCCAGGGTTAACCATGTTGAGAGGAAAGGAAAGATCAAAGAAGGAATGGGATCTTTGCTTGGAGTGGAAGGAATGATGATGAGTAATAACAAAAATCGGTCAGAGTTAGTCAATTCTTATTTTGCCCCAGGTTTCTCTGCCAATAAAATGACCTTTTTCACTGGAAATGACCAAATAAAAACAAATAATAAAAAGAGAATACTCAAAATAAGTAAAGAGATAATAGAGAAAATCTAGTTGCTTTAATAAATTCAGGTCACCTGGCTAGAATGTTCTAAATCCTCCTGTGCCAACAAGACTTGGCTGTAGTGAGTGTTGAGTAACTATCGGTAATATTTGGAAGATCACTGAATCAAGAGAGACACCCCAAGATCAAAGAATGGCAAATATTCTGATTTTCAAAATAGGAAAGAGAACAGAATTTATAAATTATCGGCAAGCGAGTTTAATTTTTGCTTTATTCGGCCTCATGGTTCAGGTTAAAGCAAAGCCCTAGGTTTGGAAATTGGGAAATTGATCCTCAGGAAGCTCATATAAATAGGGACCTTATTATTTGGTGCAGCAAGCAGGCAAACAAAAGCACACACACACACACACACACACACACACACACACACACACTAAACAGAGGTTTATCACCAGGGATGCGAGAAATTTACTCAGCACAAGAGGGAGGGAAACATGTCAGGGAAAAAATTTGCTCAAAATTGTGGTTCAGGTGGTGAAATTATATGCTCTAAGAAAGGGGTTGGTTGAGAAGAAGTAATCATTGCCAACTGTGAAATGTTGCATTCCTAATCAGACCCAATTGTGGTGGGAAAGTTCTGGGGTTCTCTTATCAATATCAGCCTTGGGTGAAGCTTGGGTAGGGGAAGTTTCTTTATCAGGATCACAAACTGAGTTACTTATATAAGGCAGTAGAAGAGAGGAGTAGCTCAGAAACCTGCAGCAAATCAAGCGTTTCAGCCGATCGAAAGCTGCAACCTTTATCTGCCTGATACAGGATTAACATGGGTCAGAATAGTGGAAAAATACGAATTTCCTGTCATTGTCTATATACTCTATGAGCATTAAGACTACTTAGCCTACATGACTCCATTTTGAAGTCCATCCTAACTATACCATCAAACCATATAAAGTTTACAATTATCACAACTTTGATAACAGAAAAATTCTAAAACAAATCTGTAACTATAGAAGTGCTCCCCTGGCTATAGTAAGGACAGACAAACCCCATTCTTTCTTTAGGGGCCTCACATCCCTCATCTAAGTGTGTAGATACCACCACTCTCTAGATTGGTTCATTCACTTCAACTTGTCCCTACGCTGGCGGATCTAAATTCCCAGTTACAGACCACCACTAAATGGTTATACACAAATTTTCTCAGGCTCCTAGGAGTAACCCTATTGAAGGGGAATACTCTTCCCCACCCCACTTGATACCCTAGCTCTTGAGTTCCTGCCAATGCATTTCCCATTTACATAACCTACTTACAATGAAACATGCCCACACAGGGCATGATAAATACATAATCAGCCACTCACAACACATTTTAAAATCTTAAACAACATTTTTATCAGCAAGGCAAATAAATAATATCATACTCACACATTAAGGCAAATTCATAAATTATAAAACATACCACAATTCACAAGGTCACACTCTCTTTCCAATGTGTCAATATCCATGGTGAGGATTGGGCACTACAGGAAACAGCTCACTGCTTGACTGCTGGTCTTCACCACTCCAGCTGGGCAAATCCTCTTATCTTCTCTACTCAAACATAGCATTTACAAGATCTTTCAACTTACAAACCTTAAAAGGGTTTGTAGAAAGTGCTACCTCTTAATGTGAATAACAGTTCTCTTTAAGCTAGAAAACTGCAGAGGTCATCAAACTGACTATCTCTGGTCCAATAGCTAGTTATTAACTTATCTGAATTCAGCATCATCCATGGAGAATGAAACTCCCAGCAACACAGCTCAGGTTGACTCTTTTAGACAGGCAATCAAATCTCACCAATGGGATGCAAAGCAGCTGCAAAACCCTCTGTGTTTTTCCTTCTTCCACTAAAGATGGCAGCAAAGAGCAGGGGCCAGTAAACCTTGGCTAATTAATTCAATCATCCCACCAATCAGGAACCACTTAGCTGAAGCCTTTGGTAAATTGACCGTTTCTAGCTAAGACAGTTTTTTTTTTTTTCCACACCTTCACCCATTCTATGCCCTTTGTACTCACTTCTTGTCGAGTTGTTTTTTTTTTTTCCTCTCAGGTTGCTCTATCTAGTTCCTATATTTATAATGCCTTAAACAAAGACCTCGTTACTCTCAATGACTCACCTTTCACTTAAAATGCACAACTCCCCAAATTTCCCCTAGCAACTTGATAGTCCTTTTTAATCTATAGCTGTCTCCAAATGTTTATATAACTTTTCATTCATTTTAGCTTTATCTTCTTTAGTCATGAAATAATTATGTGCAAGTGAGCTGAGGTACCATAATCCCTTGCTTGTTCTAAACTTGCAGTTCTAAACTCTTCAAGACTGTCTCACATCTCCTTTAGGACCCTTGTAACTGAATTTATTTATACTGTTTCTCCAGTTTTTGATAAATAAATTCTTTCTCTACCTCTTTAAAAATCAAAGAGTTCAAAACACAAGCAAACCATCATTCTATATTGTTCTCAAGGTGGAGTGTTTATATTGACATCATGGTTCATTTTCTAAGACTATTCAAACCCCATCTGAAAACTGTTTCTTTATACACATATATTAGAAATTTTTTATTTTTATTTTATTTGATACCTACACCTTTTCAGTGTCAAAATGTTCATCCATAACCACAATATCTTAATCCTTTGACAGGCTATATAAATCTTTTCCTTTACACAAAAATATTTGTTCTGTCCCTTTCAGTACTAAACTGCTCCATTTATCTTAAAGGGATAGTGAACCTTACAGACCATTTACGAGATGGTTGTTGAACTAGAAAAGAAAAAAATGATTACAAAGAGAAGCATGGGTTAAATGTTATGGGGTCATCAGGAACAGACTATGCTAGACTAAACCCACTTTCTTTTTTGACAGGAAAATGCTGTAGATAGATAGATAGGTAGATAGATAGATAGATAGATAGATAGATAGATAGATAGATAGATAGATAGATAGATAGATAGATATACTTTATCAAAGATTTTTATGAAATATCTCATAGTATTTATTTGGAGAAGTTAGATAAATATTAACTAGACAGTAACACAATTAAATAGATTCAGAATTAGTTGGATGGCTGAGCTCAAAGAGTAGTAATTACTAATTCAATGTCAATCAAAGAAGTCTCTAGAGGAATATGCTTGGCCTTTAGTTATTAAACATCTTTACCAATGTCTTAGATTTGGTATTGGCAAACTATGGCCAGGGCACTCCACCCATTTTTATATCTCTCTAGCTCATAATGATTTTTATATTTTAAGATAAAGAATTACTGTATTTTAAAATATAAAAACCATTCTTAGCACAAAGGCTATAAAAAAACAGTCCACAGACTAGATTTGGTCCTTGGGCCATAGTCTGCCTGAACCCTGCCTTAGATCAAGACATATGTGGCATATTCATCAAGTTTTTAGGTGACATCAACCTAAGAGGTATAGATAGCACATTGGACAACAGAGTCAATTGGATCTAGAAAGAGAGTGACATGCCAGAAAAGGGGATCAAATTTTTTGTTTTTGTTTTTGAGACCATATCTCTATTTCACCTGGGCTACAAGTGTATTACACACAAGGCTGACCCTATCACTGATCATCACTGAAGCTCTGACCTACTCTATTTCCTAGTCCAGTTCACCTGTCCTTAGGCAGCCTAGAGTTACTTACTTTCCCAAGGACTCATCATGTTGGTGCTAGACTTAGTGCTAGACAAATATCCAAATAAATCTGATCAGCTTTAACCCATTGCAGCTCAGAACCTCAGAGCTCAGGCAATTCATCAGACTGATCAGACACGCACAACCAATCCTGGCAGTGCTGAATCTTAATACAATGAAATTCAGTAGGGATGATGATGATGACAATGATGATGATAGCATTTATATAGTACCTATATAGTATTATGCATCAGGTACTTTGCTAAGCACTTTATAAATATTATGTCATTTGATTAACAACCCTATGAAGTAGGTACTATTATTATCCCCACTTTACAGTTAAGAAAGCTGAAGTAAACTGGTTAAGTGACCAGCCCAAGGTCCATAGGTAGTAAGTGTCTAAGGATTTGAACTCAGGTCTTCCTGACTCCAAGCGCAGTGTGCTATCTACTCTGCCATCTAGTATAAATATGAAATCATACTTTAGTGCAAAATAATCAGCTTTGAAAGGGCAAGCTCAGAAAGCCATGGTTAGACTGAAATTTGAAAAAAAAATATTTGGGACATTTAATAGACTTAATAATTTAATAGACTTAATAAGCTTAATATGTCAGCATGGAAATGTGGCAGCCAAGAAAAAGCTAATAAGAATTTGGGCTGAATTGAGAGAAGTATAGCTTCCAAGAATAAGGAAATGATAGTTATACCATACTTGCCCTCATTAAATCCCATCTAGAGTAATGCTCAGTTGCAGGCACCTCAGTTTAAAAAGCCCAATTATAAGTTGTAGAATATCCAGGGGAGGGAAACCAGTGTGGTTTTTTATGGGGCTTTGAATCTATGCCACTTGAGGGTCAATTGAAGGAATTTGATATATTTAGACAGGAGGAGAGAAAACTGAATGTAGGTATGATAGCAGTCTTCAGATATTTGAAGGGCTATCTCATGAAGAAGCAATGAATTTTATTCTTTTTTTTCTTTTGACCCCAAAGAAAAGAATCAAGAGCAAAGGTTGGAAATTGTAAAGAGGAAACATTTGATATTGATGTCAGTCCTACCTATTACAGGTGTCCAAAAATTGGAATTGGTTGCTTCAGGAAGTAGATTTCTCATCCTCAGGATTCTTCAAGCACAGCCTGGCTAACCACTTATCAGCTATATTATATTATGGATTACTTTTTTGTGTGGGTTGGACTAGATGACCTTTGAGGGCCCTTCTAAGGCTCAAATTGCAAAATTCCTGGATTCTTTTATATTACTCAATGAAACAGACTGGGATTCTGTAGTGTGAACTTATTATAGCTTCTTGTTGGAGGCAAGTGATAGAAAATGAGAGAAAACTCATGAATGGGTCCTTCAAATTAAAAACAAGCAACCAAGAGATGATGAACAATGTGTCCCATAGGACTGGGTCTAAGCCAAACAAATCACTGTTGAAAGCAATTGTAAGGGCAAGCAAAGTGGGACTTAACTGTTTTTTTTTCTTTTGGGGTACTTCTCAGCATCAAGGTAATCAAGTGCCTTTGATTGAATCTTGTCTTTGTTTGTAGGAAGGCCCATACCCTTTTGCTAATTAGGTCACAAGAGGTGTGTGAACCCCCCAGGCCCTGAAAAAGGGTACATATACTCTGAGGTTAGCATTTGGGGTGGAGGGCTCATTGGAAGAGTGTTGATGTGGAGACTCTGGCTAACCATTAAAGAGCCCCCTGGCTTCGCAAAACCCAGATGTTGATGCTTGTGTCTCTGGTAACTATGTATGTAATGTCTTGATCTGATGGCTAGAAGCCTGTCTGTTGATTTGTGTTATTTTGCTCTGTTTATATAATTTCTGCTTGTAATTTCTGTTTATGTTTTCTCTGAAATTCAAGGTGCCGACTTTTTCCCCTGAACTAAGTGAATGATATATGTATGTTTAATTAAAGTGAGATTTTAACCCTTTAAAGCTGCTTTCCTTAGAAAAGCAGATCAAAGATCCTGTGATAGCAGCTCTCCTGTGTGCTGGTGTTATTGGTCTTACACCTCAACAGCAGCTGCAAGCAGCATGGTTGTTACAGCAACAAAAGCTATATCCAAGGCCAGCACATGGAATCAGCTCTCAGAAATGTAAGCTACCACAGAGATAAGTTTCCTCATTTGTAAAATAGAGAAAATAGTATCACCTACCTCATAGAGTTGGTGTGAGGTTCAAATGAGGTAATATATGTGAAGGGTCTTGTGCACTTTAAATTGCTATATAAATATCAGTTGCTGTTGCTGCTAGAATGCTATGCCTTCCATAAATTTTTTTTGTAAAATTCAGAAACCAGCAGACTTACTGCTAAACAGTGACTAATGCAATGGACAGAGGTGTGGGACAGGATAGAGAAGAACTATTTTGTCAAAGCATAGGAAAGAAAAACTAGGGCATGCAATTTGGCAAGATATTGAGAAGTGTTATGTTTGGAATAGAGAATAGAAAAAGCATTCATGAATGAAAAGTACAAAGATGACATGGGAATATGGCTCTAAAATGGGTGGGGTAAAGATGCTGAGAAAATTGGCAGGAAATTGGGTTGAAAATTACTGGAAAAGGTTATATTTAAACTGTCATTTGAGGTGTGCGATAGCATTCATTAAAGCTTATGGAATTAATTACTTAGTATGTGAGACTTGGTAGTGATTTTTCCCCCAAAATAAATATCCATAAGTCTTACCAAAGGACATTTTTATATTAAACCATTTCACAATGGCTTCAAGGAAGGCTAAGGGTGAGGCTGAAATAGAACAAGAAAGGAGGGCCAAGTTGATGCATGAAGAGGCAAAATTGTGTCGGAAAAGAACATTTTTCACAACATTAACCACTGAAAATGTGTCAGCAAGCACATAGCCATATGTAATTGGCAATAATACCACTGAAATAGATGGTCTAAGTAAGAAAGGCATTATTACTGAGCCCAAACATTTGTCGCACTGCCTCAGATGAATGAAAATGTTAATTCAGAATTAAATTATATGGACCCAAAGAATATTTGTACATTGGTCTTTTTTTAATAAATTAATCAACAAGCATTTATTAAGCATTTTCTGTGTCAAGAAAGTACTGTGCTAGGCACTGGACATATAAAGAAAAAAAACGTGAAGTCTTTTCCCTCAAGGAGCTCACAATCTAGATAGAGGAAACATATATATGTAGCTATCTATAAAATTGATAAAAGATGATGGGGGTAGGAGGACACTAGCAGCTGGGAGGATCAGAAAACCTCCTATAGAAGGTGATACATAAGCTGAACCTTCAAAGAAATTTGGGATTCTGAGTAATTAGAATGGATTCCAGACATGAGGGACAGCATGTACAAAGGTGCAGATGTGGGAAACAAAAACAGCAAGAATGTCAGTCTGGTTAGGCTGTAGTATGAGTAAAAGGGAATGAAGTACAGTAAGGTTGGGAAAGTAGGATGAGACCATGTTGGGAAGGGATTGAAATGCTAAAGAGAAGAGTTTATATTTGATCCACAAGGTGATAGCAAGTCACTGGAATTTGTTTGGGAAAAGGGATGCCTTAGTATTACTTGTGATTTAGAGAAAGCAGTCTGGCCCCTGCATAAAGCAGGGATTGGAGAGGGGAAAGATAAACAGAGCCATCAATTATGAGATTATTGAAATAATCATGGTGAGAGATAATCAGGACTTGAAAGAGGGTGATGGTTGTGAGTGAAGAGAAAGACATGGCTGAGAAAGACGTTGTAGAGGGAGAAATGACAAGATTTGTCAACTGAAGGGATAAGCAAGGTGAGTGAGAGTGAAGATTAAAGTATCATAGCCCTAGAGATACAAGGGACCTCAAAGGCCATCTAGTCCAACCCCTTCATTTTACAGATGAGATAACTGAGGCATAGGGAGGTCGAGTAGTACTAAGCATCATGGAATTTGAACCCAAATCCTCTGACTCAAGACTCCCTACCCCGTATTGCTGAGATCCCTTCCAACTCTGAAATTCTATGACCGATTCTCAGATGAAATAATATCTCTATGTTGACTTAAAACAAGAACACATAACATATTGCATCAAAGGAAAGGGTTGGTAACATGTTCTTTTTGTTGTTTGTCCCTTTTCCAAGTTAATTTGTAGCATTCCTTACGTGTCTTGTCACCAGAGCACATCTCTCTCCCCTTTTCATCACAGCACATATCGTCTCCTACAGTAGCTTTCCCAGATATACCCCACCATTCCAATCCATGAATTAATCTCTCTTTATTGTTTCTTTTCAGTAATTTTGTGAATGTGGATTCTTGTTTTTTTAAATTTGTCACCCTTTCAGACAAAAACAAAACACTTGCAGACAGAGATGGTGATATTTTTATTTTTGTTTTCTATGAGTCTAGTCTAATGGCCTGTTTTCCCATTCCTAAAATCTTTGAAGCTGAGACTATGTAGAATTTAGCTTAGTCCATCTGCAGAGCTGATCCTGTTCCTAGATAGAGGGAAGAGTCATAAAATCTCACAAGCCTTACAGTAGAACTTTAGTGGGGTACTTGAACAGTTAGTAATAAAGAACATTCATATTGTATGCTATGGTTTGCAAGGTACTTTACATATATTTATTTCATTTGATCCTAACAACCTGGGATAAATATTTTAATCCTCCCTTTTTTCCAAGTGAGTAAACTGAAACTCAAAAAGATCAAATGATTTGTCCAGGTCTACACAGCTAATAATTTTCTGGTATGGGATTTGAACCCAGCAGCACTCTTTGAATTCCAATCAACCAATCAGCAAATATTAATTAAGCATCTGTTAACTTTAAGTTTCTAAACTTGGTGCTAAAGATACAAAGACGAAAAGAAAACATTCCTTGTAGTCAATAAGTTTATGTTCTTTTGAGGAAGACAACACAACTTGTTCCTCTCATGGAAGGTAAGGTTTGAAATAGGCTTTAATGAAAATAAGACTTTTACAAGGCAGAAGTGGAGAGGGAGTGAATTGCAAGCATGGGAAACAGTTTATGCAAAGGCAAAGAGCTGGGAAACAGAATGATGTGTGTGAGGAATAGGAAGAAAGCCAGCTTGGCTGGCTAGTTGAAACTGTAAAGAAGAATAATATATGACAAATCTAAGAACATAGGAGCCAGGTTGTGAAATGCATGTACAGCATGACATTCCCTCTCTGGTGAATCCATGTGATTTGGACTTGGAGAGGCAACCTGCCTTATAAAAAGTTCCATCTGCTATTTCAGTAACTGATTCCCAATAAATAAGATCTAAAAGGTTTAAAATATACTGTCCTTTTACTGCATTGCAATCTCTAGTAAATATTGTTTTTGTAAGGTCTAATTTATAAGATTTAAACTGAGCATTCTTGTTTAAGGCAAGTATGTTTCATAGAATGATATATGAAGATAGTGAATCTAGAAGGTTTACCTCAGATGATAAACACATTTTGGCATACATCAAACCAGGTGATTATTAGGTGAAAATATATGTCCTGGAATTATTTAGTCTAGAAAATATATAATTGAGATGCCCTGCCTTAATGTATTTGAGCATGGAGTCCTGTCAGCCTCCTAATGGGGAAGGAGGAGGCCTTACCTCCCTTACTAAGATGCCTCTATGTGGACCATGACCACATGGCCCTGTTGTTTCTCTCTTCATTGTGTCTGTTCTTGCTGCTCTTAGGTGAAATAGCATTAGACTAGACCAGGGGTGGGGGACCTGCGGCCTCAGAAGTTTGAATTCAGTCAAAGGGCCACACTTGAAGACCTAGAGGGCCACATGTGGCCTCAAGGCCACAGGTTCCCCACCCCTGGACTAGACTGATATTATTTTGTGAGCTTGGAAAGTTCAGGAGAGGGAATGGCCAAAGATCAGGGACTTCTTGTCAGATTTTGTGGACAGCCCAACCCAAAGAGAAGCAAAGTACAAAATGACCTGCTTGCACAAACATAGAAGTAGATGGAAATCAAAGCAAACTTCTTTGTCCCCTGCTCTTTTTTCTTTCTTGTAGTTTTTCCATTTTGTTCTGATTCTTCTTCTCAATATGATGAGTGTGATTATACATGTATAGCCTTTATCAGATTGCATGCTGTCTTGCTGAGGGGGGCACGGGAGGGAGAGGGAAAACAATTTGGAATTCAAAATCTTATAAAAATGAATGTTAAAAACTAAAAATAAATAAATGAATGAATAAAGAAGAAAGAAAAAGAGAGAGAAAAAGAAGAAACAAAGAAAGAAACGAAGAAACAAAGAAGTATATGGAAGCCATCCAAAAGAAAATGATAGCAAATAATCCATTAACTATGCAAAACTCAGAAGTGGACTTAGTGGAGAATTTGCTTTGTAGAAATAATTCTAAGTTTGAACCCACTTTTCTCAGGCCCCAAGGTAGTATAGGGGAGAGTATATCCCTAGGTGTTGGGGGAAATATTTGTGCATCTTTTCTTCCCCTATCTTTTCATTAATTAAACCTTTATAAAAATATTTTAAAAATATAACTGAAGAATGACTTAGTTGTGATATGTATATGAAGGTATTGTAATAGTATATGAAGGTGTTGTAATAGTATACGAAGGGTTTCTATTCAACTGATGACAAATTCCTCACCAGCTCCATTGAAAAACAGAACAAGAAATGATTTTCAGCTGATTTGGGAGAGCTGTTTGGTGATCAGAGCTTGTCATAACCTGGTATCCTACATTTTTAATCTTCTTACACCCTTCTCCCTTCAATGTGCTCTGCAATCCAATGACACTGTCATCCTTGCTGTTTCTTGCACATGACACTCATCTCCTGATTTCATGGATTTCCACCAGCTATTTCTCATACAGAAACTCTCTCCTTCTTCATTTCTACCTCCTGGCTTCCTTGAAGTCCTAGTGAAAATCATTCTACAAACTTTCTATAAGGTTTTTTCACCCTCTCACCCCTTTTAGGATAGTGCCTTCCCTCTGTTGATTACTTCCAATGAATCCTGTATGTGTCTTGGTTGTACAAAACTTGTTTGCATGTTGTCCCCCCTCAGCCTGTGAACTCTTTAAGAACAGAAGCTGTTCTTGCTTTTCTTTGTGTCCCCAGTGCTAAACACAGTGCCTGGCAGGTAGTAGGTGCTTAACAAATGCTTATTGGCTTGACTTGGCCTGACTTGAGAACTCTACAAAGAAATGAAACACATTCTAAAGGTGCAGGTCATTCAATACTGAAATGGGTCACTGAAAGGCTGAGGCATCTTCTCACCACATCTTTAAACTGGAGTACAAGGATTATACCGCCATTTTTTTCTATCTTACTTATGCTTTACTTATATTTTCAAACTAATCTGAAGCAATATAACCTCCTGTTCTCTGTACAGTATGTCCCTTTTAAAGTACTTTTTCACACACACATACAAACACACATACCCAACACCATCTTATTTGCTCTTCACCACAACCCTGTGGTAGATATAGCAATTGGTACCAGCCCAATTTTACAGATATGAGAACAGGGCTCATATTTACAGATATTTAAGCACAGGGCTTAAGTAGCTTGTCCAGTTTCACACTGTTGTTAATAATGATAGACATTATTACAGGGACTAGTACTCAGGAAACCCAATTCTCTGGTATAAACTAGGAACATTCTTCTTGAATAAAAGAGAATGTCATGAATTCTTTTTCAAGATCTTTTCCATATCTATGACAGTGGTGTCCGCAGGTTGACCTTGTGTAAGAATCAAATTTCATGAGTTTATGTATTATCTACAGGTTTGATGCAAAGATAAGCTTGCCTTTTTATGGCTCAGCATGCTAAATTGATGTCACCTAAGAATGGTTAGGGTTACGCGGAATATGTACGTACAATAAAGCAACAGTTCCAGTCCAATTATAAGGATATATCAGTCAACAAGCATTTATTAAGCACCTACTATGTGCTGGGCACTATGCCCAGCCAGGTGTCAGGGATACAAAAATAAAAAAGAAATAGTCTCTGACTTCAATGAGCTAACATTCTATCACAGGAGATCATGTTTACAAAAAAAAATAATAATAATAATTACTCCTTTAGTCTGCCTCATCATTTCATTATTACAGGAAATTCCTGGTAAGGAAATTCCCTCTACCAATGCAGTTCAGCTCTTTCTCTGAAATATATAGCCTTAGTTGCCTGGAGCATTGACAGATGAAGTGTCTTGCCCTGTGTCACACTGTCCGTAGGAGTCTGAGGTGGGATTTGAATCTAGATGTTCTTTACTCTAAGACCATTTCTATGCAAAAAAAAAAGCAAGGCAAATTTTGGAGGTGGGAGGGCATTAGGGTAGAGGAAGGAAGCAAGAAAAGTTTCATGTAACTGATGCCGAGTGAAATGAGTAGAACCAGGTGAATATTGTATACAGTAACAGCAATGGTGCGATGACCAACCTTGATAGACTTAGCTCTTCTCAGCAATGCAATGGTGTAAGTCGATTCCAAAAGGCTCATGGTGGAAAATGCTATTCTCATCCAAAGAAAGAACTATGGAGTCTGTACAGATCAAAGCATATTATTTTGTTTTTGGTTTTTGTTTTTACTTTCTTGTGTTTTCCCCTTTTGTTCCAATTCTTCCTTTATAACATGACTAATACGGAAGCATGTTTAATATGATTTTACATGTATAGTCTACATCAGATTGCATGCCATGTTGGGAAGATGGGAAGGGAGGGAAATTTAGAACTCAAAATCTTGTAAAAGTGAATGCTGAAAACTAAAATTAAATAAGTTATTTATTTTTTAAAGTTTCATGTACTAGGTGATAGTTCACCTAAAAGATATGGAGTGCATTCTAGGGATGGGGGCCATCTAGTGCAACGGTAACAAGAGTGTATATATGAGGAAAAGCAAAAAAGGGCAGTTTGGCTTACCCATTAGAGTAAAAGAAAAATAGTCATGTAACAGGTAGATTGGGGTTTAGTTGTAAAGTGCTTTAAAAATGAAACAGAGGAGTTTATATTTGATTCTAGAGGTAACAGATGATGAAGGTCTGAACTTGGTGGTGGCTGTGTATAGAAAAAGGAGACTTATGAAAGAAATGTAGTAGTTGTAGAAACAAGAAGACTGGTCAACTGATAAGATATGCACAGATAAGTAGAATGAGCAAGCAAGGAAAATGCCAGGATGGTGAACTTGGGTAATTGAAAGGATGGTGTTGCCTTCAAAAGAAATGTGGTAGTTCTGATGAATGTTATATTTGGGGAAAATATAATGAGCTCAGTTTGGGTCAAGTTAAGTTTGAGTATACCCAGTTCAAAATATCGAGTAGGCTTATAGAGATGCATGAATGGAGATCAGGAGAGAGGCTAGGGCTGGATATACAGAGATTTGAAATTCAGCTGCACAGAAATTATAATTAATCCCATGGGATCTGATGAAACCACTAGTGAGAGAATACAGAGACACAATAGAAAAGGGCCTAGGGTAGAGCGTTGGGCAACACCTACAGTTAGGAGACGTGATATGTATAATGAACCAGCAAAGGAGACTCAGAAGGTTGTGGTCAGAAGGGTAAAAGAAGAACCAGCAGAGAACAATGATATTAAAATCCAGAGAGGAGAGAACATTCAAGAGGAATAGTTGGTAGGTAGTTTCAAACGTTACAGGGAGGTTCAGAAAGACAAGGATTGAGGAAAAACCATTCAATTTTGCCATTAAGAAATCATTGTTAATCTACAGGAATACTCCATTTACTACCAATTATCTACATCCACACTAGGTCATTCATGGTGGTGACTTTCATAAATCCTAAACCACAGTCTATTAATGAAGGCTATTATTATCATTATTGTTCGTCATTATTATTACATTTTATATAAAATTAGAGATAATAGACTGTAATATTCTATGTAAAGGACCAGATTTGGAGTCACAAAGACCTCAATTCAGTCACCTTCTGAAAAGTCTAAAAGTGCCAACTAATTTTTATATACTGTTCTGTATAGATGACTAGCATTAAGAAATATGTAGAATGCCTATTTAAGACTTCGATGCACTACAATAGAGGTGTTTTGAACTGTAGTTGTTTTAATAAAATTATTTTAAGTATAATCAAAAAGCTAGATGACCACGGGAAAATCATTTAACCTCTCAGTGCCCCCAGGCAACTCTTTAAGAACATATACTACAGATGAGTTCCATTTGGTACCAGTCAAAAGAATTCCCATGCTGGAGTTCCTCCACTTATGAAATTACTGGTATGATAAGGTATGGTGAGGGAATTTTATCAAATGAACAAATATTGAGAGTTGGAAGTGACCTTAAACATCATCCAATCCTACCCCATCAATTTACAGAGTAGGAAGGTAAGACCCAGAGAAATAAAGTGACCTATCCAATGTCAGTGAATGCCAAAGCATGAGAATAGGTCTCCTGATTCAGCTGAATTATCAATACTAGTGATGTCTGTATGTTACATAGATCATTGCCATGTTCAAATAAATATCTGGGAAAGGCAATAAGCCTATCAAATTCACTATGAAATTGAAATTGTCTGTCCCAGTTCTTCAACAAGTCCTTCTCTGTTGACAATAATAGCACAAGATGAAGCAGAGCAGGAAAAAAAAATTCTAGTATGAAGATATTCTTTGAAAGAGGGGCACATATAAAGAGATAAAAGAGGTTTAATCTTGTACTGCCTCACTTGAAAGTGATTCCCAATTCTAATTAAATTAAACCCTAAACAGGCTGGAAACAAATAGACCTAAGAAGCTGCTATGAACATGTTTAATTCTATGAGAGAATGACACCCAAAGCCCAACTGCCTCAATTCAAATTTGAGCTTGAAGGACTATTTACACAGAACAATCATCCTGTCTTCTCTAGCATCTTCAGCATCTCCTCATGGGAGTGCTTATCACTTCTCCATAAGGGAAGAGTAGTGAGAATATACTGTAATTTTACCCTACAAGCAAAGAACTGAATGACTAAAAATGGTAGCAGTGCTCCAAAATAATTCACTGAAAACAAATTGTCTCCAAATTATCCTCATAATGTGATTGCAAAATAAACAGAACTAAAATTAAAATGAGTAAGAGTACTGTGATATAAGTCCCCAAGAAATGGAATGTGTGATATTTCCTCCAAATCTTAAAACTTCTCATTGGACCTTGCCAATGTAATGGGTACAATCTGAGTTCTATAGGGGTAATGACCAACTAATAAGAAAGATAAAACTATTAAACCACTTTACCTATGTAAGCCTTAAGAATTTCAGTCATCATATGTCAAATACTTTATGTACCCCATTTCAAAAATTTCTGATAAAAAAATGTCCCATGACAATACTCTTTAAAAGGAATTATCATAAACAAGGAATGAAGGATCGTTAAAAATAAATAAACAAATAATGACCTAATTATACAATCCCAATTACAAAGAAAGGGGAGGCACCAGTACAGCTGCACAGGGAGGTCTCCACTAAGAACTCACATAAAAGGATAAGTACAAAAGATAGGAGGGGAACACATTCAAGGAAGAATACAAAGGAATGATCTAGACTGATAATATGCATATTAGGAAGATTAAATTTTCGAACAAACTGAGCTTTGCAAAAAAAAAATTGCAAAGCAGAAAAAGGGCCTTTAACAGTTCTTTTGGAGGAAAGAGCAACAAGGAATAGTTTGTTTGGACTATTGCTTAAAGTTGAATAGTCCACTGATAATGGAGGCAGAGAAAACTATACTCCTTTTTTTATTTTATATTTCCGTTCTACATTTAAAAAAAAAAA
>CM053622.1:639699990-639723286 GCA_028646595.1 Phalanger gymnotis | reverse complement strand
GGAAATGGGGAGAAAATTTGTAATTCAAACGCCTGTGAAAATCAATGCTGAAAACCAAACATGTCAAAAATAAATTAAATAAATAAATAAAAGGGAAAAAAAAATATAAAAAAAAAAAGACTTGTAGTTCAGTCATTTGGGGGTTCCTGATAAAGAAACTTCCTCTACCAATGTAAATAAGCAATCTTTGTGCAACTTCTAGTATTAGAGCATTGCCCTAACTGAGAAGTTAAGTGACTTGCTCAAGGTCACAAAGACTAAATATAATTCAGATGCAGAACTTGAACTCTGTGTCTGACTCTCTTGCTGTGCTGACTTATGGGTAAGATTATGTGAAGTATGGGACATTAACAACTGCCTTGACAATTGCAATAAAAGGTATTGATTAGGGACTCTGTATCAAACTGGAGGCAGCCAGCTGGTACAGTAGATAGAGTGCCAGGCCTGGAATCAGGAAGATTCATCTCCTTGAGTTCAAATCTGGTCTCAGACATTTACTACCTGTGCGACCCTAGGCAAGTCACTTAACCCTGCTTGCCTTAGTTTCTTCATCTGTAAAATGAGCTGGAGAAGGAAATGGCAAAACACTCAAGTATTTTTGCCAAGAAAGTCCCAAATAAGGTCACAGAGAGTTGGACACAACTGAAAAATCAACCAAACAAATAACAATATCAAATGGGAGGAATGTTACATCTCCGTCCTTGACTTTATTGTGTTCAACGCCTACATATTAATAACTTGGATGAAGACATAGAACTGTGACCAAACTAGAACAGACAGAATTTTGGTTAAGAGACCAAATTCTCTACATGGGCCACAGCCAATAAGATGAAACTTAGTAGGAATATATATGTGTGTGTATCCCTATTATATTTATATATATGTATATATATGTACCCCTTTATATTCCCATTAAATTTTGCATATGTGTATACACATACATACATACACAAACACATATATATACATACATACATTTCTTTAAATTTCATCTAGTTGGTTATGGCTGATATAAAATTTTGCTTCTTAATTACGTTTGTGTACATGCGTGCATATTGTATACATATGCATATATGCATCACACTGGGCAATGATGAAAAATACATGGAATCAGGCTTGAAATTTTCAGTTTCATAATGATCTACTTGTTAGAGGGCCTTCAGTCAGATCATGTCACGTATGATCACATGACAAACAAAGCTTCTCAGGAAAGGGGCAGTTTACTACATGAAAAGACACTGGGCAGGTTATATGTTAAGGTATCTGTGTGTTTTGTACACATATCAATTATTCATATTACGTTCTACTTTTGTGTATAATATATGTACCCTATTGTAGTATTTCTAATAAAATCGAAGAATTTTATAGTACTTGATTTTTTCAAGGTATTTTTATATTATTTATATATCATATTTTATAGATTAGTAAAATGAGACTCAAATAGATACCTCAGTGATTTTCTAATTGACTTGTACAAAGTGACAAAAGTTGGTAACAGACCTGGGGCTGTCACTGAGGTCATCCAAACCCTGTCCCAATGATCTGTATGTTTTATAATTGATTGAAGATTTTTCAGCATTCCTTTGATTTTATAAGGGGCTCACATTAGGATAAACTTACTTTCTTTCTAAATCAATTTTAGCCTACTAGGAATACATTTCGTGTTCCTTGAAAATGTGAACAGATTCACGATTTATGATCTAGATAGCCAGGTCAAACTCTTGATAAAAATATGTGGGTTCACATAAAACAGCAGAATCAGTCATCTCTCCAGAATCTTTAATTCCATGGTCACTAAGCTTCAGTTCCTTTTAAACAGTATTTTGTAAACACCTACTATGCGCCTGACACTGTCCTAGGCACTGGAGATAGAAATAAAAATGAAACTGTCTCTGCCTTCCAGAAACTTATATTCTATTGGGGAAAAGGGGAGTATATGTATACATAAGTAAACATAAAACACCCATAAAGGAAACATCACGTTATTTGGGGGGCAGCAGAGGTGACACACCACTGTGGAGATCAGGAAAGAGATCATACAGGGGGTGACATAGATGATAAAAGGCTGAGATGAAAAGGAAATGCATTCAAAGCCTGGAGGAAAGCTCGTACAAAGCCAAGGAGTTGGGGAAGTGGATTGTTTTGTATAAGGAACAGCTAGTAGGATAATTTGCCTGAAAAGAAGAATGTGTAAAAGGGAATAATGTGTGGAAAAACCTCGAAAGGTAGGCCTGAGCTAGTTTCTTCTAAAGCAAGAAGCCCTTTTTTATCTCTGTCAAGGGTTCTAAAATCCCCACCTGAATCTTCATGCTACCAGTCTTCAATTTAATTTACTTATTTAGAAAAAACAGTAGGATGAAAGTTCTAGAACTAGAAAGGATGTAGTCCAACCCTCTTATTTTACCAATGAAGAAACTGAAGACCAGGAAGGTCTTCATTTTTCCAAGGTCTCATAGGTAATAAACATGAGGGGTAGAACTTCAGCCACATCTTCTGACTCCACAGCACCAACTCCAGAGTGAAAGCTTTCCAATGTTCTAGGCTGTTCTAGGTTTGTTGGCTGTATTTTTTTCTTTTTTTTTTGCCTTTTGTTGTTGTTGCTGTTATTCAGTCAGGTCTGACTCTTCATGACCCCATTTGGGGTTTTCTTGTCAAAGATATTGAAGTGGTTTGCCATTTCCTTCTCCAGCTCATTTTACAGATGAAGAAACTGAGGCAAACAGGGTTAAGTGACTTGCCCAGGGTTACACAGCTAGTAAGTGTCTGAGGCCAGATTTGAATTCAGGAAGTTCAGTCTTCTATCCACTGCACCATCTAGCTGTCCCTGCCTTTCTTTACATGGAACTATAGAATACCAACTCCTTCCATTGTTATAAAATAACACTTGCATTGTGTGTCTACCCAGGTATATGATCACTTTTCTAACTTGCTCTATTAAGCAAGAATGAACAAAAAGTATGATATAAATACAAGTTGCTGGCACAATAGGTGTTCTCTGTGAGATCACTTTGAAGCCTATGAATCTCTAGAAACTAGGAAAATGTACTTACAAAGTATCTATCTTATAATGTCAAATTCCTCTTGCTCAATTTATAAGTCTACACCTTTCCCTACTGAGATGTTTGTACCATACCACTAACAGTCCTGGGCTCACTCCCATAGAAAAAATAAATATGGTTACAAAGGAAATTGGAATTTTGAACACAGTGTTTATTCGTAGTATATTTTACTAAGCCAAATTCTCTCAGGAAATAAATGAAGATAATCATTTGAGGTTATTAGTTTAAATATTTTGAATTAGCAATTATTTGACAAAAAGTAAGCTCAAGGTAAACTAAAAGACTTGGAAAGTCATATATGCACACATACATACATACAGATATGTGGGTATACATTTATGTTTCTATACACAAATAACATACATATGTGGACATACACACACTATATATATGCATATATGTATGCATGTGTGTGTATTTGTATATATAAAAAAAATCCTTCCTTTCACAAGAATAGTAGCTCATTTTAAAATACACATTACTTTTTAGGGAAGGGTTCATCAAAAGGTATTTTCCATTTGGCAAATAATCATTACAAAGGGTTTCTATTGTTGCCTACCTACCAGTCCTGCTCTCAAACTGTCTCCCCAATTGACTACCTCATATTAAAGAATGCCCCATACCTACTCCCCCATTATCACCTTCCTCATGTGCATCTTTTGAAGTTATGCCCAGCCCTAAGGCATCCATTTATCTAAGGTTTTCTAGGGACCCAAAGTATGACCTAAGAAATTCTGTCCCTGTTCTATGAGATTAGCATGGATCTTGAAGCAGATCTTGCCAACGATCCTTGAGAAAATCTCTTCCTGCCTCCTCTCAGAAAGCACCTTCCACGTTCCTCTTTAGTCAATTATGGAGATTTTGTGTAGCATGGTAGACCATGTTCTGGACTTGGAATCAGGAAGATTGAATTTGAATCCAAACTCTGAACATTTTCTAGCTATGAAACAAAACAAGGTAATTAATCTTTCTGTGCCTCAGTTTCCTTGTCTGTCAAAAGTCTCAAATGATAGCATGTATAAAAAGTGCTTTATAAACCTTGATTTGATATATAAATGTCAACTATTATTATTTACAATGTAGACTTTTCTATATAGGCTCATACAAAACTGGCCTTGAACATCTATAAAATAAAAGAAGTACTAACACTCCCTAATTACAAGGGATCTTCAGACAGTTTTCTTTTTTAATAACATTGGATGATTCAAAGGCCAAAGGTGAAGCACACGGTAGGCATGAGTGAGCTATGATATAATCTAGAGCAAGAATTATTTAAGAGAAGCAAAGGTACCATCACATGGAGGATACAGCACTGTACTTGGAGTCAGGAAGACCTAGGTTCAAATTCTACCCCTAGGCACTTACTAGCTAGGCGGTGCAATTTCTCCATGCCTTGTTTTTTATGCAGTGCCTGGCACATCATAGGGGCCTAATAAATGTCCATTTCCTGACTGACAGGAAGGAAAAATCTGCAATGAGAGCAAGAGATAACCAGTGGACAGCCTGTGTGCTCTCTGAAAAGGAGAGTAAAACCCTCTGCAGCTGATATATGGGAAGACATGAAGAGAATGAACAGGAATGGTTGGGTTGTAACCTGTCTCTTTAAAGGGAGTACCCATGTTGGTGAGATGACAGAAACATTGCACTACTAGAGAGAGCCCTGATTTTCTCATATGAGTGATTTTAAGTTTCCAGAAATGAAATGCAGGTAAATGAAAAAAAAAAGTCACAATCAACAACATAGAGAATTTTTTGTTTTTGTTTTTCAAGCAAGCCTAGTAAGAATGCATTTCTCTTAGTCAGTTTATTTTAAATGCACGTATAAACACATGAACTCCATTCTACCGATATTTGTAATGACATGCCATTCCAGTATCATTTCCCTTTAATAGAGTGTTCAATAGAAGATTCACACAATTAATTCTCCAAAGAAACTTCATTGGACATAGGACCTGTATGGGTACTCTACATGTAGCAGAGAAAGAAAGAAGCAGAGATGGAGATAAAGTCGTAGGCAAAAACACACCTTTCAGTTTTTCAGGAAAGCCTGCACACTTGAATCAGAAGTCCAGATCACCACCAGTGACATTTTATCTGGTGCATGTGTCTCAATACTGATGATAGAAACTAGGAAGGAAATGATCCATTCTTTGGACGATTAAATCAATCTAAACATTGTGCTCTCGTGATTCATAGTGGCATGAGTAAGGATGCCATATTCTTAGCCTCATCTCTGTCCTGCTAATTTTCTTGAGCTTCATTATAGTTTTTTTTTTTCCTTGCTGATATCTGTGACCCTTCTTTTGCTTTCCCCCATCATCTGTCTCTCTCTTTTCTTCTAATTAGGCCACTTCTTTTTTCTCTGTCCTTCTTGCTCCAGGTATACTTGCTACTTCTATCCCTGCTATCACCTCTTTTCCACATTATCTTTTTCTAAGCACAATGCCAATGCCATTTTTTCTTGTGATTTGTGAAACTCTTTCTTTCCTCTGTCCCTGCCCAGGCCTCCTACCCCCTGCCTAAGCTTTTCCTTTTTCCTCTATTATCCAATATGCTCTCTGTTATATTTCTAGCCCTTAAAGTTCACAGAGCTTGTGGGAAAAGAAAACGGCAGCTGTGGTGAAACAACAGAGGTTTGTCCAAAACTACCTCTGGTTATTTGCTCTCCTTTACCATTTTGTCCCAAAACAATAATTTAATTGCACGCATTATGAAAACTGCAAAAATCAAGAAAAATCCAGGGAGAAATGCACTTGTGAAAATCTGTTTGCTGTCAGTTTTCACCTCTCCCCACCAACACCACCAATAATAAAACAGTATGTCTGTTTACTATTTTTTTAAATTCTCTTACAAGAAAGCTAGACCCAAAAGCTGTCTTTCATCTATTGATAATGAACTCTCCGTGGCAATACAACTTGACATAAGTACCACCTTCAAATGTAAATGATTTTGATAAGAACGAACATTTAATTTTAATGGGATGTTTTCAGTGGTGTGCCAAACACTGGGGAAGGGGACAGAGTGCTTTACTCCAGCGCTGGTAGTGACAAGAAGAGAATCTCTTGGGTTGAAGAATTTCCCAGAGGAGATCCTTGGAATAATAGAGCTAGTTTAGTTTTCCTCTCTCGATTCTACTCACAGCTTAGATGTACGACAATTTTAAGGCCATTAAATTTACCAACATTGTTATATATTTCTTTTCCTGGAAAATCTTTTAATGTTTATTTCTTGTGCTTTGGGCTTCATGTAGAAGCTTTTTGCCTGCTCTGTATACACAATATGCCAGGTGAGTTTGTGTCCCCATTGATCAGTATTTTTCCATATTACCAACTGGATACTTATTTACATGATTTGAAATTTACACATATATATGTACACACATATATATTCATGCACACACACATATATACATATATATGTATATGAGTTTATATATGTATACGTGTGTATATTATTTTCCTGAGAAAGCTTAATGGGAGAACTGATCATTACAAATGTAATTGAATCTTTTTTACCTTTCTTTTCCATTCTGCGATGTATTTACAATCTGTTTGTTGTTCTTCCAGACCTTTGGAGGAAAAAAAAAGGTACGATTCTGACTACTTGAAGAAATAACTATGAAAGAAAATGGAATGTATATTAAGGAAATCTAAAATATACCAATGATTATAGCAAAACCAAATGAAGTCCCTATGGGATACAACCAAAAGTTCACTGCACAGAGGCAGTTATTGAGATTAACCATCAAAACGACCTCCTTTCCCCATACAATAGCTGTTAGTCTTACAGGGAAAATGGAGAGGAATAAATATACACATGTACAAAGCATAGACATAGATATGGAGTAAATAGGTGGTTAGGAAATTCAAGAAGGAAAGGAGAGATGAAGTGAAAAAGAAACAAGAGGGAAAAAAGGAAAGATTAAAGCAGAGAGGAACCAGGTTTTAATTAACACTGATATATAGCCATGAATATAGTATGGATACAAATCTATCCTCTAAGAATCTTTTAAAGAGAAATACTGCTGTGATAAGAGAAATAGGCACATTAACACTGACCGGCTTCTGAATAGTGATATTTTGCCCTCCAAAGTTCTGCAGAAATTATCCTGTACCAGTAATATTTAATTGTAGCATAAAAATTAAACACCATTTACTTGATATAAAATAGGGATAGTATGTAAATTAAGTAAGTTTCAATTCATGTCTTCTTACTCACATCTGTTGGCAGTTTAAATAGTTTTAGTGTCATTAATTGTTATAAAAGTGCAAGATTTGCTGTATGCTTGCCACTTAGGACCAAAGGCACAAAAGTCTAATTGAACTAAGTAATTAGTAATTTGTCATTTCCTATTGTCAGCAATTACTTTCCATTAGAAATCCTCACTGAAAATTCTAATTTGAAGTGAGGTTTGCATTTTATTGCTGTCCATCCAAATTAGTTTAAAATTGACAGCTACATTTTCATTTGAAAATTTAAAGATATTAAATATGCTTGAAGAAACTGAAGCATATTCTACCCCACAGGCTTATGTATATATATATATATATGTATACACACACACACACACACACACACACACACACACACACATACATGTCCACTCTGGAGGAAAGAAGGAAAAAAGCCAAAGGAGTATTCCTTTTCTTTTTCCAAATGGGAATTGTTGTGCAAATATCACATTGCCGTAGATGCTTTAAAATCTCTGGCCTTCTGATTTTTACATTTGCACACAGACCTCCACAGTGCAGAACCCACCTTCAGATAGATGGGGAAGGAAATCACACTGTTACACTTCTTTCTAGGGTTCCAAGCCCCCATTGGGATTTGGCTGTTGGGTCGTTTTTCATTTGTTCTTTCTTCATGCTCCATTGGCCAATCAGCGTGGTCTCTTCCCTTAAATCCCAAGTGCAGTATGAGGCAACCTTAATGGTGCGGGGAACAGTTTGTCTGAGCCTTTAGAAACACACAGTGCTGATTAACTGATGATGAAGAAATGATTTATAATTAAGATGGTCCCACAGAGCTTCTCTAAACTAAGGGCAGCCGCTGGAGGGGCAGATTCAGGCTGGGGATCTTTTTGTTAAAATTTGAGCACCACATGGGTTTGTAAAAGTTCCCAACTAAATATTATTCTCCTATTAAAACTTAACATGCCTGCTCCCACAAAATAGTGCTCCATTTCTTTAACAAATTTGTCAGAGATCTAGTTCCTGGTTGTTAAAATTAATGACACAGGAGCAGAAATACTTCACATATTCCTCCTTACCAGCAGCCAGTCCACTCCAATCCCTCTAGAAGCCTAGAGCTGTCATCCAACAGATCTTTAATCCAAGTGCCTTATTTAACAAAAAATGTCTAGAAGAGAGAAAACACGACGTCCTCAATGAGTCTTTGCCCGAGTTGTTGTGGGGAAACAACCTTGATGGGTCTGATACGAGAAGAGCTAACAAAAGTCCATAAAAAAAGATATTTGATTTATTAACCTACAGAGTTAAAAATCTATTAGAGGGCAAAAGACAATGAAATTGCACAATTACATGTCTAATAATTCAATAATTATTAAAGGATGCATTAAGCACATCTGTACATTAATTGCAATAATATGGTATACTAACATTTTTCCTTTTTCTAATTTATGTAAAGCTCTAATTGACTTGTAACTCTAGCAATGGTGATAGATTTCTCTAATATGCATTTTTTAATGAAGATTCAACAGTTACACTAAATTCACATACTTTGATAGACCACGTTTGCCATAGAAATTCATTTTGCTAACTAGCTGGTCTAGATCACAGTTATGCAGCACTTTATTTTAAGTGTGAATTAATTAATGCTAATTTACAACAGAATTCCTATGAAATGTCTTACGTCTATGAGAATATGGTTGTTATGAGGCAGAATAGCAGAGCACCTTAATGATTTCTCTGTGTAAGAACAGATGTTTTTGACAAATCTCTAAAATTCAAAAGAATGGTTCAAAGAAGAGGAACATAGGCTCATCCTATCCTGCTTCGGGTAGTGATCTGTGCAGGGACAGAGAGGACATTGCTCTGTCCTCTACACTGAAAAAGCAAAGCCAAACAAAATATACCCTACAAAACCAGAGGCTGACTGAAAATTTGAGATCAAAATAATCCACTAGACACTTTAACTGCGTCTCAAGTCGCCCGGAGAAATCTCACCACATTGCAATCAAATTTCTCCTTATGTTGGTACAAGTTTGCCGGCAACACTAGTGTTTTCATCGAACTAACAATTATTGACACTGTAGATTATCTCTAGCCTATGTTTATCCTCTTTCAATAGATTCACTTGCCTCTGGTCCAGATACCTTTCAGGGAAGAAAAATATGCAGTTCTTATGTAAAACCCCTTATTCGGCCCCTTCTACAATTGTGCATAATTGCCAATAAGGCACTGCACAGAACAGAGAATTAAATTAAAAGTTCAATAAACACTGATCAATATGCTTGTAAATACCAAGTCTATAAAATGATCTTCTCTTTAAATGTAGTTATACAACAGGTACATGTTGTGTGTATTTGAGTTTGGTTGATTTTTTTTTTTAAATCTAGTTAGATTTGCTTCCAATTAAAAAAAAAATGTCAGAAACCCAAGAGCAGTGCCCGGGAAGAAGTCTGAAAAACCAAGCTGTCTTCTTAAACTGTTGCTGCCTCCTGGTTTAACATTAGCTCACCAGCAGCTGAATAAAGAAGTCATCTCTGTCTAAGATGTAAATAAATCACAAGCCTCAGTTACTTTACCACTAGCTGTTTGTCATTCAGGAAAATAATGGTTAATCAATGACTAATCAATGAAGATGTGTAACTTATTAGTTTGCAGTCCTTCATCATCCTATTTTCTTCAATTGCCTGGGGGTTTGTGTTCAGTACTTACAGAATCGATTACAATTGAGAGTGATCATTCAGCTCGTGTTGAGAGCTGTCAGCTGCACTTTCTGCTCTGATGTTTTACTCTTCAGTTTAATATGAGATGCTAATATTTAGCTGCATCTGACAAACTAGGTTTCATGGCGGAACGTTTTATGAGAAGTGCTTAAGTAACTAATTGTATCACTACATGTCACTTGATGAAACTAAACTTTTCCTGACTTCACAATAATCATAAGCATTACCGGCTTGCTGGGGAAAATTAAAGGAAAATAGCTGCCTGCTTGAGTCTGATCATGCCTGTAGGGAAGGTCTAAGAAAGGCAACTACCAATGATGCCTTTATAAATAACCACACAGAGGGGAAACAGATCAGTCTTCGATTTCCATATAAACAACACTCTCTGAGATGGAGACCCGGGTGCCAGTGTGTATTTGCTCCCTAACGCCATTAGGAAAGTTGGTCCTGCTGCCTTTTGACACATTTATTTCAAGAAGCAACCTTTTTGGCAATGCACGTTTTGATTCCAAAGAAATGCTAATTGCCTGACAAGCCTGTTTTTCTCTTGGTGTGTAAAAATGTGTCACCAACCTAGACATTCTGAAGAATGGCTGGGGGAACAGAAAGAAGGCAGTAGGGGGGAAGGGGTTGGGGGGGAAGACTCACTACCATTAAAAAATAATTATCAATTTATAGGGTTATTTACTTAAATTATTATTTTTGTCATTTGTTTTGAAAGTTGGTGTCGGCAGCATTCACACAGGATGAAGCAAGGAACTAATAATGATTAAAGCATTTCATTAGATAAATATTAAGAGCTCAATGATATTGATTAAAAGAAAGTTTAGGCTGTCTCCTTGTCAGTTTCAGTTCCAACAGCACCCTCTTGTGCTCAGGACTGCAGAGTTCTGCGGAAAAAGAGAATGGCATTTGTATGCGGCTCCTGCTCACTGACACTTACTTTATAGGCAATATTAAGAAACTTAGAAAAAGTAAATCCATCATCAAAAGTGACCCAAATGTCCCTTTTTAAACTTAGAAATGTTTTAATTTCATTCTGTGATCAGAATGGAGAAATTTAAGAATGATTTAAGAATTTTTTTAAAGCGGTACAATGGTGCATTAACTTTATTCAAGTACCACTTCAACGATTCATTTCAGAATTTTATGGATCTTTTGGGATGTTTTAATTGTTTTAAATTGCTGTGATGGCTGAGGGAAGATTTAACTAATGGCAGACCCTTCAGGAGAAAGGTTGCCTCATACTAAGTACCAGAAACTGATGAAATAGGGAGTTTACACTGTTTCCAGTAACAAAAGAAAAAATGAATCCAGTGATTACGATGTATCTTTATACTCTCATTCTGAGAGAATAGGATAAAGATAGGTACCATACCTGTGCTTTCAAGGGATAGGGAACTCACACATGAGGAACATCCTTCTAAAAATTCAGGTTAAAAAGAAAAGACAAGATAGGAGAGTGGATTCCCAATCAAGCACCTCCCACTACCAATGTACCGTCTATGTAACTTACAGTCTTGGATAGATGCCAAGGACACTGAATGGTTGAGAGACTCATCCAAAGTCACTTAGATAGTATATATCAGAAAGGGACTTGAACTCAGGTCTTCCTGGTTGACTCTATTGATTATGCCACTATGTCTCTCATAAAAAAATGCCTCATTTTAATAAGAAAGTGATAAAGGAAAATTGTATGTCACATGACATTGCTGTTTTCCTTTCATGACCAGCTTTCTCCGTATTCCTGACACAAGGAAATCACATTTTAGCCCTTCGTATATGAAATGAGAGCTGAAAAGTACCTTGAAGAGACTAGATGACTATTGAAACAAGATTTGTAAAATACTGAACAAGATTTGTAAAATACTGAATTTGTAAAATATTTGTAAATGTAGAGGAAAGAATATTGCATTAGAAGTTGTAGGACCCAGCCAGGTTCAAATTGAGGCTCAAATGTGGGTGACCCTTGCCAAGTCATTTCACTCTATGTTACAGTTTTATTATCTATAAAATAAATAAGTGGGACTCTTGGTCTCATAAGTGCCTTCCACCTCTGAATCCTAGAAAAATTTTGTGAAAATTATAGTTCGAAATAGATTTTCATAGAACTACTAACTTAGATGTTCCTTCACTAGGGCCACGTCCTAGAGGGCATCTAGATTTTGTAGTAGATAGATCAAGGGACTTAAAATCAAGATAGACCTGAGTTAAAACCCTGCTCCAGAAACATATACTAGCTATGTGACCTTGAACAAATCACCCACACATCATGAGCCTCAATTTCCTCATCTATAAAGTGGGCATAAAAAATAGCATCTATTTCAACTGATTTGTTATGATGATCAAACAAGCCGGCATATGTAAAGTGCTTTGGTAATGTAAAAGAACACTACAAGGTATCCCAAAAGTCTTAGTAAACTAAGGCATAAAACCCTATTAAAACATTTGAGAGATAGATAGACAGACACACATATATATACACATATATACAGACATATACATATATGTGTATATGCATACATGTGTATAAATATAAATTTCATTTTTAATTTATGGAATAAAACAAGCATTCCATAATATAGTACAATAAAAAGACGATTATACAGGAAGCTGAAAATCTACTATTTACAACTTGCTATTCCTTTCAAATATGCAACAAAATTATCATGTAATGTTTTTCTTTTTTTTCTTCCCTCCACCCACCCTACAGATGACTATTTCCTATCATCATCATCATCATCATTGTATTCCCAAATGTTTTCATTCATTAGAATGTGTATTTCATTTATAATGGGGTAAATACCCTATGATGTTGAAATGAAAATGGGGGGGTATGTAATGAAATGTTGAATGGTTACAAATTTATAGTATGATAATAGCTCTGAATCTCACAAGTGATATTTAAGTACAAAAACCAGTTTAATAGCTTGACTAAGTTCTTCCTACTAGCTAACCCATTTAGATTTATAGAAATCACTAAACCAATATGTACACATAGACACAAGTACAGGCACAATCAACAATATGGCCAAAATGGACCAACAGCTTGCCACTCCCTCCAGAACAATTCAAAAGCTACAAAATGGACCACGATAGGATTTGTCTTTTTGAAACTATAAAAAATTTGAAGTAGATAATGTTAGATTCTCTTTGCTGAACCAAGGCTTTCTTGAAGAGAAAAGAGCATCCTGAGGAATTTTAGGAATGTCTTAAACTCCCCCAGAATATCTTTTAAAAAAAGAAGAAATCTTTCCTTTTGTGGTTAAAATATTAGAAGAGTTACCAGCAAACTCTACAACAAATATAACATGGGTACGTCATGTTTTCCAGAAATAATATTCTTTCTGAATGAAAAGGTCATTTTATTGCAATGAACTATACAGGTTTCCAGGTATCTCACAAACAGGAACCAAACAAGGACCAATTATCAGAGACTAATGTTTGGGACACTGATAATAATATATTTTTGGTACCTAGTCTTTTCTAAACCCAGGACAGATATTTCTGTACTCAGTCCAGGAAAGGTATTTTTACAAAAGAGTTCTATCTCTCTCTACCCACCTACCAGTCACCACAGGGGCAAAGGATGAACCACCTCATAAATGTCTGAGCTATGATAGAAAAGCTATGATAATGACAAAAATTAATACTATTATTTTTCTCCATAGAAGCTTAATCTCTGACCATGTATTTTTTTTGGGGGGAGGGCATTGTTTTTTTTTTTCCTGGAAGTAAGGGCTGTAGAGAGTTTTCTTTCTGGTTTTAATTTAAAGGTAAAAGCTATTTCATAAATATGAAAGTATCTGTTTATATATTCTTTTAGATTGGAATTAATAGTGTGACAACCTCTTATATACGGAGTTTGTAAAATAAGACTATGACAATTTAGATCTTGCCTCTTTAGGGACATTAAAGATACTATTGTACTTATGATAAGAGTAGAGGATTATTACAATGTTACTGGGCAAATTCCTAGGCCTATCTGAAAGTCAAGTAGCTAACATCTCTCTATAGGACATTTTTGTACCAGGGTCCTAAAACAAATCCAATGTTTTTACTTCTTTGCTTGAAAGTACTCTCTTAATGGTTCCAAGAATTTCTATTTTAGCGAAAGAGAATCAAACATTTCCTTGGGTGAAGTGACAGTCACATTTTTTATTTGAAATCAAACTTTCTTCCAAAATATCTAATTAGTCCTTCTGAACCCCCAAATACCTACCATACTAATTTTATTTTTTTAGAAAATAATATATATATATATTTATTTTAAATCTCATAACCCATGATCCATTTTTTTCTGATACAGGTAATGTAAAATAAATGATATAATCCACAAAACAATGACAAATGAAAGACTTGGAAAAGGTTATGGTTTGACAAGGTAACATTTTTGAAATCTAGACACCAATCAAATTGATGTAACTCTCAGTGATGCAACACTTTCTGACACTAAAGTCTTTACCACTGTCTAAAACATATAGAATAGCCTATTGTGATTGCTTAATGTCAGCTTTTGTTCATAAGCTCTTTCATAAAACTGAAACCAGGAAAATGATTTAAAGCAGTTCAATTTGTCTATTTACCTTAATCTTTAACTATTCCCATATGTCTGGCTACATGATGTATGACTCTTCATAAACCAATTTTTCAAAGATATACAAGACAGAAAAAAGTCAAGCTCCTAACCTTTTATGCACTGAACTTTCATAGAGAGCTGGAAAAACAAAACACTTTTAGGTTTTAGGAGAGGAAAGAAAGAAAAACACTGAAAGGTTATTTTTTTTTATTTCTTTTTCTGCTTTTAGTAAATGTTTGCATCTCTTAAAGTACAGCCTGTGATAATACCTAGATATGTGAAGTGGGCTTTCATCAGTCCCTGCCACAAACACCAGTGGAAAAGGTCTTTGTTTGGAAGCTGAATGCCTGCAAAAAGTTGATGATCAGCTATTTAATTGAGATAATTAAACATTTATAGCCAACGTAGTCAAGGTAGGAAAACTGTGCTAAATACAATACTGCAGTATAATAGTGTGTCAAAAACCTGATGTACTCTTTCTAAGTAACCAGTACAGCATTATTTTCTTTTATATAGATGAACATAGAAGCATGAGCACTATGACCCAATCAATCATTTTGATTAGAAAAAAAATTACTCTTCAGAGGAATCAAGCTAATTATTTAAAAATGTTTTCAGGAGTAAACAAATGATTAAGTGGATACAGCATTCTATTCTCTGAAAAAAGAAAGATTCGTTCAATGGGCAAATTGACCATAGGCTCTGGTATAAGTATTTAGTACTTAGTACTTATCTATTCCAGAAAGAACCACTTAAGTGGAATTTGGATTGTATTGGTATTTACATTTAAACCAGTTTTATCAGTCAAGTCCAGCCATCAGCCAATCAGTAAACAAGCACAGGAATCTGGACTATGGAGAGGGAAGAAAACAATGGAATTGGCTAGACCAAAACCTTAGGTAGTCTGTCAAATCTTAAACAGGGAAGATCTGAGCATTTCAACAGCGACCAGATCATTAATTGCATCTCCCCTCACCCCCCTTCCAAATCATTTTGTATCTTTTGCTGAACATATAACTTAGATATACTTCTTTTCTCCATGTTACACTGCCTTACACTGGAGCATCCCTCTGAAGGTACCCTTGGGGGTTCACGCTAGCCTATGCTGTTATAAGGGTGTCAGTACTAAAATTGGGTCCTTCTAGTACTCTGGATAGCTTCTAAGACACACTTTGAACTGCATCCTTCACCATTAGAAAAGCGGACATAAACTAGCGCTTTACATAAATTATTTCATTTGAGCATCAAACTGTGTGATGTAGGTACTACTGTTATTATTAGCATCTCTAGTTTATAGTTGAGAATACCGAGGCTACAAGAGCAGAGGATTGTTATGTAATTAATAAGATTCCGTAGTAAGATTTGAACCAAGGTTTTCCTAACTCCATGTGCAGTATTTACTACCCACTAAGCCACAGTGATGCATTTCCATAACAGATCTTGACATCCTGAGGTACTCATGTCATTACCAGGAGACTACGCAATCTCCACAGTGGATTTAGCCAATTTAGAAACATAGGGTCCCAAAATTATAGGTCTGAATAAAATGAGCATAGTGTATAGACCAGAGCGTTTGCACAGCATACAAACACAACTATGACGTTCATCAAGGGGCCCACACGGACAAAAGACACTGCTATTCATTAATGACAATGACTCATGGATGAACTCATTTTTTTCCATGATAATAAAATTATCTTTAAATTAAAGAAATTCTATAGGGAAAATGACTAGATAACAATTACAAAACCTGAGTTACAGTTCTTTCTAGCCTCCTGCCTTATTATGTGAAAATAGGAAACTGCTGAATACTTCATTTCTCCATCTATAATATGAAGATTTCCATGAAGATATCATAGAGGAAGCTATGGCACGGTCAGACAGAATACTGGGCGGGCAATCAGGAAGACCTGAATTCAAATCTGGCCTCAGATACTCAGCACGATGCCTGGAATATAGTAAGCATCAATAACTGCATCTGTTCTTTCTCATGAAGAGGTTATTATGAACTTAAATTTGTTAATTAATACTTCATTATTTCCAAAGAGTTCATGCAACTCCTAAAAAATCCAGAGTATCTTGTATACTGGGAGATTCAACTTATTTTAAGAAATGTTATTTATAAATTCAAAGAGCTTTTATTATCAACAAACACCATTCCTTAACATCCACATTTTATATAAGAAATGATGGCTTGCTCTTTTTAATCTCTAAAATACCAGACTCATTCTATATACTTGAACATGTCACTCAGTAACGATACTAAATATCAAGCGAAAATACTAATTTGCAATGTGCCTTTGACTTCACAGATTATTTACTTAATTGATAAAGGTAAGATATTAAAAGCATACATCAGCACATACTATGTACCATATACCATGTGTTGTTCCTCATTTGAAAACACATGTGGCTCTTAACATATGAACACATCAAAGGAAATAAGTGAAAGTGAAAAGGAAATTAATGTGGTTTGCTAAACATGCTAAGACATACTCTAGGGATATAGTTATGATATCCAATTATTATAGATCTGAAAGGGGATTTCTTAATGAAGTTGAAAATATGAAATGTCAAGGAGTGTTTATGCTCCCAGATCTTGTAACTTCTCAAACTATTTGTGCTAGATTTCAGCTGAGCTTCCATATATATGTATATATTTTAAATTCTCATTTCGAGTCATATTTTTATTTTAGGTTAACACAGATGACATCTTTAAATTAATTTAGAATAACTATATGCATGGGTTCTATTGCCCGGAATAATTAGCTCTAAGCTGGGTATATAAGTAATACCTAGAATAGAGGAGAAAGCAAACACATTTTGATGATATTTGGCAAATAACTATAATCTGTTTACTCGGAAATCCTGCCGCTTACCCTGTCCCCAAACCAATGACTTAATAAAGACAAGAATTAGAGTAACAGAGATCAAACAGACATAATAAGATGTTGGAGGGAGGGAGGAAGCAGATCGTTCTGTGATAACTCGGGATATTGCAAAAGGATGAAATATCTAAGCATTTAGCTAGAACAATTGCTTTTGTGGATAATCTTTGGGTAAATAGGAAGAATTAGTATGTAATTTATGTAATATATATCTTTGATATAAAAGCTGGTTGTATTTTAGCCTGAAATCAGAATGTTTAAAATTTACCTTTTAATGTTGCTTAATCAGTATATCTATTTAACAAACTATAACTTCAGCAAACAGAAACTCATTTAAAATAGATTATTTTCTGATTCCTGGATTTGCTCCCAAAAAATAAAAAATAAATAAATAAAAAGGTTCTTTTTAAAACTTCAAGTAAGCTTGAGAAACTGACTGTGGATCATGTATACAATGTAGGGTCAATGCTGTATTGAATTTCCAGACCATTTTCAGACTACCTTCTGGCAATGGAAGCATTTTGACCACTGACACTCCCTATGGGTATATCTGACTATCCTGGTACAATGCACCATTCCCCATTATTGAATCTACAACAAACTGCTGTAGGTTATTCATTGATTGAGTGTTTAAGTGTATTCTTTAGGAGCAAATAGGGAACTAATCTGTAAGCAATCACATAAAATAAAAAATCAGCAGAATTCCTGCTTCAAAGACGCATTTTGCTACAGCACTTAATTATGTGCATTCTTTGATTATATTCTGTCACATTCAATAGACACATAGGATTCCTTTTTTTAATATCTCTGCAGATTATACAGAGCTCTTCATTTTACCTTAAGAAATTAGGCAATCACTTACCATGCACTGCCTACACAGAGTTAAAGCATTTCACTCTCCTTTACGCTAACATTTTTTTTGTGTGTAGATTAATCAGAATATTCACTACGGCCGTTAAATACCCGATAAAGATGCAGACGATGGTTCTATAATACGGTTCCATAATATTTCTAATGGATGTTAGACTAAACATCAGGGAAATAGTTTTTCAGCCTTAAGACAGACACATGTCTGGGCACAGAGTTCTGCATACATCTCTGACCAAATTATGTTTCTAAATAGCCACGCGCTGCCTTAACCAGCTCCTTAAACAATGCCGAGACCCAAGAATGCGTGCAGCTTTGTGAGAGTGTGAGAAGACAGTTTTGAGTCCACTCACAGAGTTCCTCTGTCAGTATGTATTTAGGACAGCTTCCTAACATGAAGTCAGCTCTGCCGCAATTCAGATTTCTGGGGTGCTGAGAAGGAGAAAAAAAGAGGGAGAATTAAAGTCAGAGAGAGAGAGAGAGAGAGAGAGACAGAGACAGAGACAGAGAGACAGACAGAGACAGACAGAGACAGACAGAGAGACAGAGAGAGACAGACAGAGAGAGACAGACAGAGAGAGAGAAGTGAATTTACTATTTCTTTCCTCTGAAATGTGTTTTCTTATTTCTGGGAGAAATTACTTATCAGCTATATATATATTTGCCATGCCAAATTGATTTATTTTTGTTTGAATTGACTCCATATGTTTGTAATAATTTAACAAAGAGTTAGAATTGAAATAAAAATAGAAGCAAGATGCACTATAAATAATTTTTATACTCCATATTAATCCTGAGGGAATATTCCATGCAATTACGTGCAATTTTATAACATGCTTTTAAAACTAAATTTAAGGAACAATTAGACAGCCTTTTGGCCCAATACAGCTCTCACTAAAGTTACTGTCTGTAAAACAGTGGGAAAAAAATCTACCACATATTAAAGGAGATGAGGTGTAAAGGATATCATCGGAGAATACCATGGGGGAAGAAAAGAAAAAAACAGATGGAGACTGGTCATATTGTGAGAGTGAAGTGATAATCTGCTGTCAGCCTGCATGTTCCATCAACATACATGCTTAGGGAAGGGCCCCACACATTAGGTGGGCCTAGTGTTAGATTGAGGATGGAAGTATACAAGAGTCATAGAAAATGTACATTCATGAACCAGCTGTTAGAGAAATAAAGTATTACTAGCACAGAAGAAAATCCTTGTTTTCTTTTGCATTTCTTTCAGTGTCTATGTGTAGCACTGGCACTCTTATTTGTTGGATGAATTTTCATTTTAATGTTTGCTTTAATGGTAGGTGAGTGGGGGTAAAGAGGAAGGTATTGGTTCAGCCCTTTGCACATTAAACTTAGGAAGTCCAGAAGCAAGAGGTTTTGTAATTCTGGTAAAGTGCTAAGGTATTTCTTACAAAATTCCAAGAAGTCGTTTCTTTAATTCTGTAATTCAAGGGGAAGGAGCCAGAATTTTTTTAATAAGTTTAATGAAGGTAAACCAAAGCAAGAAAAAAGGAAGAAGAGATGATGCTACCAATCCCAGTAACTTTGCTCACCTATCAGTTGGCTTGGAAATAGAGATTTATATGGGATAATAATAAAAGCAATGCTGCTAACATTCACGTAGCATATACTATGTGTTTGTTACCGTGCTAAGGATTTATATATATTATCTCATTTGGTCCTTAAAACAATGCCAAGAGGTAGGTGGTATTATTATCCCCATTTTACAGTTGAGGAAATTGAGACAGAGATTAAAAGACTGGGGTGGGGAGACAGGGGGGAAAAAGACAAAGTAAAAAAGTGCACAGCAGAGAACAAAAGAAAACTTACAAGGAAGCAAAGAAAAGATGGACAGCTCTCAACACAACATATAGTATTTATTAAATGGAAATTAAATGGAAATTTATTGCTATATATTTTGAATTCTCTCTTACATTCTGCTGTGCACATATGCTTTTTGTTCTTTTCTTATTTTTATTTAAGATTTAAGTTTATAATATTTCTTTTTCTTTTCTTGTTGTATATTTAAGTTTTAGTATTTAAGTCTAAAAGGAAAAAAAAAAGACTTGCCCTGGCTTACACAGTTAATAACTGTCTAAGGTAGGATCTGAACTCAGACCTTCTTGGCTCCAGCCCTAGCACTCTATCCATGGTGCCCCCAGCTGCCTTAACAATTAAAGATGCAGCTAATCAGCCAATCTGATTGAATGACCAGATTGGGACGAACCTGGTCTACATAGGAGGCCATTCAGAGGGAATTCAGTGCTATAGCTCTGGTCCAGGGAATTCATTATCAGCTGATTGCAAAATGGTCAAGAAAATTCCATGAATGAAAGAGTCATGAGACATAGAAAGGTGCTACCAAGAAAACATTGAGTATTCTCCTGTGATTTTTGTCTCCCAGTTATGAACTACTTTTACAAGTGGGTAATGATGAAAAAAAAGATTTTGCAATGTTGCATCAAGCCCTCGTGATACGTGATGATTTTTAACTGTATGGTATTTGTAAAATAAATTCAAATTTTGACATTATTGAAAATGCATACTTTTTCACCAAGGGCCTTTTGCAGAAGGTAAAAATCTACATTAATTTTCCTAAGGCATTCAATTCCTCGGCATGGCCCAAAAGGTTCTATTTTATCTAGTCATTAAATTTGCACTTATACTTGTTGGTACTGCCAGGGGTATTAGGCTTTCTTCAGTTTAAAGTAAGAATATTCCTACTGCTAGAGATTAATCATTATAAAGAAAAGTCTCAATCAAGAAACACAATAATACCTCAGGCCAGCAGTTAAAGGGGCTCTCCTGCTGGATCTCCCCTCACAGCTTCTCCAATTAATATCAGATTTCCTTTCTCCCACACCCTCACTCCACCCTTCTCTTCCCCCTCCCTCCCACACCAAGAAATATATTCCCTAGATCTGGAACATGATGTGAGAAATGTCTAAAATTAATGATTTCAGGGAATGGAATGATAGTAAGGAAAGGATAAAGGAAGGGGAAAAGAAACTCTGTGGGTTTTATTTTGATTTTTTTTGTGTGCTTTTTTGCTAAGAGTAAACTGGAATTGCTTTTGTGAATTAGGTGCTGAAGCACACTTTTAATTAAATAAAATCAACTTAAATATGACTGCTGGAAGGTAAGTTTCATCCTGAAGTAAGGCTTTCAACCAGATTATTTTTTTTTCTTCTTACATTATCAACATCATGTCCATTTCCCCCAAAATCACTGTAGATGTGCCCTCTGAGGGCTGGGATTTGTCTTTTTGAAGCTAACTAAAGAGACGTGGCAACCCACCTCCCCACCCCACCCCAACCTGCCCCAACTGCAGCATCCCAACTAAACTTTCCTCTGGGACAGGCACATTTTTACTGCCAGATAATTGGCCTTTCCACTGGATTAATGTGGAAAAACTGTGACATGCAATGGCTAGTTAGGTAAAAATCGGATAGAAGACATCTCCATTCCTTTGGGAGACATTGAGAGCTCACAGCAGCATGTTCACATCGCCAGAGTTTAAGTTTTGTCAGCACTCATATTTTAAAGTCCACTTACAGGGCTTTATAACTGAGCCATGTGGATTCTTCATTCCTAACTGAAAGCTGTCACATAAGGGCATCATGCAGCTGGGAAAAATACTTTTCAAAAATCATTAGGTGAACAAAATTATACTCAACTCTAAAAATCTACCTTGGCCCCAGGCACATTTACTAGTGAGCCCCTTCCAATCCTTGCCAATCCCTACTTGATCTTAATTCTTCCCACACCGCCAGGCCAAAAGAATAAGCAACAGGATGCCAACAATGTTCAGGTTGTTGTCTGCATCATGCCAAATAAAACCTCTCCAAAGGGTGGAATTCTGTCCATCAACCAGTTTAGCTATTGGGTGTTCAAAGGACAAATTGACATCACTGTTGTTGGGATTTTTTTAACCTTCATTGATTTATTTTCACAAATTCCACTGGAAGTTTTGGCATCAATATGCATAATGGAGAATGATGGTAGAAACAGCATGAGTTTCAGGATCAATAGACCTGGGTTCAAATCCCATCTTGAACACCTTTAACTTGTGTAAAATTAGGTACTTAACCTCCCTGGGTTAACATCTCTAAAATGAGAGGAATGTAATAGGTGGCACCTGAAACCACTTTCAGCTCTAGATTCATGATCTATGGTCAGTTCTGATATCACATATATGGGTTGCACCAAGAACGTCCAAAATTATTCTTGTCTTTTATTGTTGCTGTTCTCCTCTTCCTCCTCCTTCTTGTTCCATCATCAATACTACTAATAATAGTAACTCAAATGTACTTAGTTCCTAAAAGCTATGGAATTCAAAATGTTGCAGTTCATAGAAGCTTTGCCTTGGAGTCAGAATGGTCTATATTAAAGCACCACTTCTGACACATACTATGTGACCCAGGGCAAGTCACTTAACCTTACAATGCCCCAGGCAACTATTTAGGGATATAATTACAGGACAAGAGCCAATCTGCATTGGTACTGGGAGTTTATTCAACAGGAATACAAAACCCCAGATCTGGACAGAAAAAAAATAGTAATAGCTCATAGGTACATAGATGTTTAACATCTGCAAAGCACTTTATGTGTACATTATCCCATTTGACCCTAACAACACAATTGAAAAAGTATTATTATTCTTCCCCCTCCTTTTCTTTTTTTTTAAATTTTATTTAATATATTTAGTTTTCAGCATTGATTTTCACAGGAGTTTGAATTACAACTTTTCTCCCCATTTCTATCCTTCCTCCCTCCTCCGAGATGGCATATATTCTGGTTGCTCTGTTCCCCAGTCAGCTCTCCCTTCTGTCACCCCACTCCCCTCCCATCCCCTTTTCCCTTTCTTTCTTGTAGGGCAAGATAAATTTCTATGTCCCATTGCCTGTGTATCTTATTTTCTAGTTGCCTGCAAAAACTTTTTTGTTTTTGTTTTTGAACATCTATTTTTTAAAACTTTGAGTTCCAA
>CM053622.1:639681281-639699490 GCA_028646595.1 Phalanger gymnotis | reverse complement strand
GTTCAAAAACAAAAACAAAAAAGTTTTTGCATGCAACTAGAAAATAAGATACACAGGCAATGGGGCATAGAAATTTATCTTGCCCTACTAGAAAGAAAGAGAAAAGGGGATGAGAGGGGAGTGGGGTGACAGAAGGGAGGGCTGACTGGGGAACAGGACAACCAGAATATATGCCATCTTGGAGTGGGGGGGGAGGGTAGAAATGGGTAGAAAATTTGTAATTCAAACTCCTGTGAAAATCAATGCTGAAAACTAAATATATTAAATAATAAAAAAAGAAATGCCCTCCATCAACCAAGATGAATAGACCTTCAGCAATTTGTAGAGTTGCCTGGGATGATTAACTGGATAAGTAACTTTACTCATGGTCATACAAATACTATGCATCAGAAGGAGGACATGAATCCAAGTTTTTCTGACTCTATTCACTAGACTAGTCTTCAAGACTGAGCTTAGGACTCTTTTAAGACTCGGCTCAAGCACAACCTGCTTGTTCCTCTAGATGGTAGTACCTTCTATCTCAAGATCACCTTATTCGTATGTTTTGTATACCAATATAGGTACATATTATCTTCCCCATTAGAATAGAAGCTCCTGAAAGGCAAGGACTGTTTAATTTTTATTCTTTTTAATATCTGTAGCCAGCACAGTCTCTCGCGCATAGTAGGTGTTTAATAAATGTTTGTATTAATTACATCTTTATAAATTTGCTGTAGATGTTTCAAAATGAAATCCAAATCCAAATAGTGCATGCTTTTTCAGCATGTCTGATGGCCTTTATCTAAGTTTTACCAATTAAAATTATGTTTAAGTTTATATTCTTCCTACCAGCTCCACACTACTTCGTAAATGAGAGAGAAGGTAGAGAAGAGGGCAAGAAGGGTGAGAGAGAAAGCAAGGAATAGAGAGGGAGGAAGAGAGAAAAGGGGAGAGAAACAGAAAGAGAGACTCAGAGACAGAGACAGGGATAGACAGAGAAAAAGAAAGAAAGGGGAGAGGGAGGGAGAGAAAAGCACCAACGTACCTTCTCTATTTTCTATTTCCTTTTCTATTTAAAACTTAGAAGATATATGTGTATAAATACACACACATATCTATGTACATTAATATATATACGTGAAATCTTTAATGTTGACTTAATGGTCCTGGTGTCTTTTGTTCTAATTTAATCTCTCTAGTGTAACTTTTAATGCTTTCCATACATCCCAACAATTCAATCTAGAGCCAATAAAATAAAACCATGATGACTCTTAAAGAGTTTAAGATTAATGCAGGAGGAAATTACCTTGGTTAGTCATGCCTATTCTTATTAGTTGCTTGAAGTTTTCTTTTTGCTGAGGAAGTGGTGGGAGTCTGATTCAAAGCCAAGACATAGTGGATTCTGTTGTGTGATTTGCTTTTTAATTACTGTATAAAAGAAGATAGAGTTGCCAGCTAAAGAATTGTGGTACTGTATGTCATGCAAAGTGACAGCTAAACATGATGAAACATTCGTGTGCATAGAAAACTGACACAGTTCTAATTCCCACACAACCACCAGATTATGTCATGAGAATTAATGAATGTTCTTTGCTCTAGAAATTCTAAGAACATTTTTTGTTTGATTTTATTTTGAGTTTTATTTTTTGTTTATTTATTTTTAATATTCATTTTTAAAATTTTAAGTTCTAAATTTTCTTACTTGCTTCAGGCCCTCGCCCACCCACTGAGAAAGCAAGCAATATGATAAGCATTATACACATGAAGTCATGCAAAATGTATTTTCACATTAGCCGTGTTGCAAAGAAGCAAGAAAAATAAAGACAATGAAAAAGTATCTGCACTCAGAGTTCATCAGTTTTCTCTCTCTCTCTCTGTAAGTGGATAACATTTTTTATCATGAATTCTTTAAAACTGTTGTGGATCAATTGAATTGATCAGAATAGCTGTCATTCAAATTTGATCATTATAGCAATATTGCTGTTCCTGTGTGCAATGTTCTCCTGGTTCTGCTCATTTCATTTTTATCAGTTCATATAAGTCCTCCAGGTTTTTCTGAATCCATTCCCTTCATCATTTCTTCCAGCATAACAGTTTTCCATCATAATCATATACTACAACTTGTTCAGCCATTCCCCAAACTGACGGGTAAATCTTCAATTTCCAGTTCTTTGCTACCACAAGAAGAGCTGCTGTATAAATATATTCAAAGATCCTTTTCCTTTTCATTTAATCTCTTTGAGATATAGACATAGAAGTGGTATTGCTAAGTTAAAAGGTATGCATAGTTTATAGTCCTTTGGGCAGAGTTCAAAATTGTTCTCCAGAATGGTTGGGCCAGTTCACAACTCTACCAATAATATATTGGTGTGCCTATTATTTCCATTTTCCCTCCATCATTTCTCATTTTCTTTTTCTGTCATATTAGCCAATCTGATAGATGCGAGGCAGAACCTCAGGGTTTGTATTTCTCATATGACTATTAATAGTTTTTATTTCTTCTGAAAATGGTTAATTCTTGACCCTTTATCAATTGGAAAATGGCTATGAACACATTAATGGAGGCTCATATATTACAGCCATGAATGTCTGTCCACTAAGAATGTTATAAGCAGCTTTACAGCACCAAAAAATGTATTACATTGTGAGAACTTGCCATTGTCATCTCAGAATGCGCAATGGGCTCAGGTTACTTCTGCCCTTCCCACATATGCTTCCTGAAATGCATTGGGAGTATCTCTATTGGCATCAGCAGAGTCATAGCCATAGAATGGTGTAGGCTAGTTGTGCCAAGCCCTAATAAAAATGAAGGACACAAAACCATACACAAGGATCCCAGAGGGCTGCATGTTGACTTAGAAAATTAGTTCTTAACATTGTCTAGTTTCCACTATATTTTTATTTATTTTGTTAAATATTTCCTAATTATATTTTAATGTAGTTCAAGATGTACTCAGGAGTGTTGTTGGCTGCAATGCTGGCTGGGGCTATTTGTTTGCCATCTCTGGCATAGGCCAAACAATGCCCACATGTCTTATCTATCTTCCTACATTGTATTTCATGTGAGTGGATAGGAAAGCATCTCTTATACAACTTTAGACCTCTATGATGTCCAGCAAAGTACTTTGTTCATCACAGATGCTCAAAAAATATTTGTTGAAAAAAAACTATTGCCATTAATTTTGTAACTAGAATTTTTCAACTAACCCATTGGCCATTTGGTAATATTGATAACTCACTTTGGATAAGGCCAGTTCTCTCACTCCAGAATCTCAGAGACCACTGCTGCCTTCCACGGGTACCAATAAATTAAAGTGGCTAGAGACATAAAGGGTTGGACAAGACAATCTTCAAGGCCTCTTCCCACTACATCATTGTAAGACCGTGACTATCTTGGTGACTGGAGAAATCATCACAGCTCACTTGCCAAAGGAAGAATAGGACTGAACTGAGTCCTCTGTCAGCCAGTATTGAGAGAATTGTGGGATCTAGTCCATTTTCTGTCTTCTAAGAAAATGTTATTCAATTGTGGGAATTGTGAGAAAATTTTATTGCACTGTTTGAACCTAGCCCTACATGGCTGGGAAGTTGGACATCTACATGTTGCCTAGAGATTTTTAACTAAGGACATGAGTTATACCGACCAAAAACCCAGTCAGATCCGAGGATTGATACAAGGAGTTTTCTCACAATTATGCATCTCTAGCAACCCATATGTCTTATCTAAAACTGGCCCATACTGGTCAGTCGGTTACTGTTTTCTTGTTTTTTTAATTGAATACAGATCCCTGGGGGAGAGAGGGAGATATCTCCTTTCAGATTTTAGAGAATTGTACCTGTCGGTTCTCCCCCTCTCAGCTTGTAAAGCCCCTAATCTTTCCTCCAATTAAAAATTGGATAACCTGATGTAGTATCCTGGTTTATATCTTGTTAATTGTTTTATTTTAATGCATAAAAATCTATATTTGAGTCCAGCAACAAGCTAAGAGGGTCTGGTCCTGGTTTGTTATGCAACTGACATGCATTGTTTAATAAATCAATACACTCTGAAGCTTGAACTTTTGTTTCCTCAGTTACGTCAGATTCTACCCATCATAGTATGTACAATTAGCTTGAAAGAAAGGCGCTTAGAAAGATGATGTGGTAAGAACTTTAGCTACAAAATATCCGTCCCACCCATTTGTAGACATAGTTCTCCCCAATGGTGTGGGGGGGAGGGACACAATTAAAAGTAAGGACCCAAGGTCTTTGCTCTTCCACTAAGGATCTTTGTGACCTCAATTTTTTCATCTGTTAAATGAGAGAGTTAGACTAAATATTCTGTCTCAAATCAATCCATATTTTTTCCATTCAGGTGTCTTCTGGAAAGCTAAATAGCCACCTCATTTGGTCCTCTCCCAAACATTTGATAGGGTCCCTGACCAGGCTTTTTCCTTTCTTTTCTAGTCTGCTCACCAAGCAATCAAATATTCCCTCTAGGGGTCCTCTCCTGACTTTTTCCAGTGTTCCCTATGGGACAAGTCCTCCTTACTATGCCAAAGATGGCTTTTCCTACCTCTTGAGAAAGAGGTAAATCTACTGGGGGGGGGGGTGGGAAGCAGAAGGAAACTTGACATTGCCTCTCCCCTCCTCTGTGTGTACAGCTATCAGGACTGATGCTCCCAAAGAAGAGATAAATGCAAAGATGGATGAATGAATGAAAAAGCCACTTATTCAAGCACTATGCTAAGCACTAGTGGTACAAATACAAAATCAAGACAGTCTCTGCCTTCAAGGAGCTTTCATTCTAATGAGGAAGACAATACATAAAAAGGTGGTCAGAGAAGGGTCTTTTTGTCTGAGAAGTCATAAAGATAGTGAGTGGAGCCACAGAAAACTTGTTTACTGCCTTTTCCAAAAAAGAATGGCAGTGTTTGCTTTATGATTGTAATGGAATAATCCTGTGCTATAAGAAATGATGAACTGGTTGATTTTAGGAAAACATGGAAAGACTTGCATGAAATAATGAAGAGTGAAATGAATAAAACCAAGAGAATGTTGTACATAGTAGCAGCAATATTGTTTGAAGAACAACTTCTGTCAACTAAGTCACTTTTATTATTATGCATACTAAAATTAACTACAAAGGACATGTGAAGGAAGATGCTGCCCACATCCAGAGAAATAATTGATAAATAGAAGTATGTGTAGTATGATTTTATGTACCTATTTATATATACACATACATATACATATTTGTCTAATGTCAACTTTCTCTAGGGCAGAGTGGGGAGGAAAGGATAAAAATAAAAAGTACACAACAGAGAACAAAAGAAAACTTAGAAGGAAGTACAGAAAAGCAGAGTAGTTTCGAAAATGATATGCCATATCTGTTACATGGTGGGTTTTTTAAGTAAAGAATGTGAAATGGAAATTCCTGATTTTATATTGAATCTTCTTTTTATGTTGTGCTGTGTACATGGAAATTTTTTTGTCTTTTTATATTTAAGGTCAAGATGAACAAAATTTTTTTAAAAGAATGGTAGTCTTGGTGGATGAATGAATGATGGATAGATAAATTAATGAATGGAAAAATATTAAATGTTTATTATGTGCCAAGAGCATCAGTATAGTCAATTAGTTAAACAGCTGGTCTCAGAATTAGGAAGATACCTGCTAAAGCCCAGAGCCTCTGACACAAACTGGCTATGTGACTCTGAGCAAGTCACTTAAACTTTCAGTTTTGTAGACAATTCTCTAAGACTATAGGTTTCAGAGAAGTTGCTGATCTATATTGGTAAAGTGTTTTTCTTCATCAAAAGTTCCTTACATCAATGAAATCAAAGTCCATTCTCACGTCATCTTTGTATCAAGAATTTTGCTAAAAGTTGGAGAAACAAATATAAAACAAAAATTCTCCCTACACCCAAGAAGCTCACGTCCTAATAGGGAGAAATAGGACACATTAGGCAGTGATGACCAGGGAGAAGTATTTTTGTTTGGAAAGTTTCAACAGTAGTGAGGGAACCATGAGGGAGTAGACTGACACAGCATTCCAGTAGCAATGGCAGTGTTGATTTGATTATGGTTTCAGAAATGGGAGGTGGAGGAATGTTGGTATTAAAGGTAGTGCTAAAGGTGAAATTTCAAAGGAAACTAAGGATTGTGAGGTATAGAAATAAGAAGGGAGTCCATTCCAGCCAGTGGAAAGGTATAGAGACCAGAAGTAGAGAGTAGTGCATATGGAAAATCCAGCAAGCCAACATGGCTTGATTATATGAAAGATAATATTGTAAAGACATTTAAATACCAAATAACAGAGTTTGTAATTGATCTCAGAGGTAATAGGGAGCCAATGATATTTATTGAATAGAGGAGTGATATGGCAGACCTGCACTTTAGGAAAATCACATTATCACCTGGGTAGAGGATTGATTAGAGTAAAGAAAGGCTTACAGTAGGGAACTTATTTCCTTCCTACATTGTTCCAACACTTCAAATGCCAGAAAAACAAACTTTTACCAAAGTGAACAGCTATTATGAATCACAGTAAGTGATTGAAAATTATGTCTATGGAAATATGGATTTAAAATAAATAATATCTATTCCTTGATTTCCTGCTGGTTTAAATTTATTTACGTGGAAGGGGAAGGGGTAAAAGTATGGATGAAAGTACCAAAACACTAAAAAGGACTAAAATATCTCATGAAAATTCTACTCACTCAGAAGTTTATTGTCAAAATGATTTTCAGAATTTTGAAACCATCTCATTGGCTACTTTATGACTCATTTGAAGGTTATACCAAATAACCTCTCTCATCTTTAACTACAAGTCTCAATCATCTGGGCCAATGTAAGAGAAGGGTAAGAAGACCAGTTAAAGTTCACAAATGATTCCCAAACTGATTACTATCCTTCAATTTCTCTCTAAAATAAAGGTCCACCAATACTATTATTTATGACACTGTATGGCTTCAAGTCATGGAACTGCAGTCTCAGAGAATTTTAAAAAAATGAAGCTGAGAATAACAAACAGAAAAGTGCATGGTAGGCATGAACAGGCTGCAAAATATTAGAAATAAAGTGGGATGAGGAATGAATGGATAAATCAATCAATGAATAAAAACTATTTATCCAGTGCTTACTAGGTGTAGCACTGGGGATGCATATAGAAAAGTAAGATAATCCCTGTTCTCAAGGAGTTCACATTCTAATGGAGGAGACAACACATATAGAAAGTTTTCATTGCAATTCACATGGAAACGTCATTAAAGGGATATCAATAAGGCAATATATGACCAAAATGGTCATAGGGGCTAGCCACAATGTGAAAGCAGGAAAAACTGATGGACAGGCCAGGTATCATGCTACATTAGTAACTGCGTAATATAAAGAAAATACAAGGAAGGCTCCAGCTGATCAGGCAGACATCCTTTGGTGAATTTATTGTAAGGAATGCATGAGGTTTGTACAAGATGAGCAGGCATGGCTGAATAGGTCGCAATCCGCATTCTTTGGAGAGAATACTAACACTGGTGAAATCAGGAATTCAGTGGAGTAATGAAATACTTTTAGCCAACAATATCCTTATTCACTAAACCGTTTCTCAGATGGGCCAACAAGGAGAAAATCTGCCTCTATTTAGATTGATTTCCTTCATTTTCCTCTGATTTGCCTCTTTCTAGTAGATGTGCTAATGATCAGCAACATAGCCAAAATGCAGAAGGTGGGAGAGGAGTCACAAGGGGCCTGGGATATACAGAAATTATGCATCTGCCCTGAATGAATTGTCTTTTAATTAGAAGTCTAGTAAGAATCTCCTTTCCTTTAACCCACGGCTTGTCATAGCATCTGTGCAACCTATTCTTAGGGATGGCACAGTGCTGCCCACTGAAAAGGTCATTGGAGTTCAGAAGCACAGGCAAGTTCTCCATCAGAAAAAAAAAACATCAGAGATGACAGAAACCTCCTTTACAACGAATGTTGTTCACAGTATTTGAGAGAGTGCCACCCACAGACAAGATGGCAGTTGGTGTACTGCACTGTGCTGCTGGCTAGAATCAAAGCTGCATTCCTATGGTCTGAAAGGCATTCAGACTGTCTTAGGAATGAAGCCCAGTGCCCCTTGATTCTTTGAGCTTTAGATACTATGGAAGTGAAATCAGTTGCTTTGTACTGGCACCTACATAATATTGATCCCAGGTGTTCCATTATTTGGGGGCTCTCATTCCACTACTATGCCCCTCCTCCCATTTCTTTTCCTTTTTCATTTCACCTCTTGGCTAATATTGAAAATGGATGAAAGTGAGCTAGCTCAGTAGGACCAGGGCAAGGAATAGCCAAAGCCTGTGAAATGGTATCTCTGCCTTACAAAACTCTGTCAAAACTGCCCCAGTTCTGGTGGGCAATGCCTTGTCCCTCCCCCTACTCTCTTCTTGCTGAACCTGACACATACACTAATATAAAGTGTGGTTTTAAAACCTGAGCCAGATCTGTACTACCAGGAAGGCACTGGAGACCCACACCCCACCAAAACCTGGTTCAGCAGCAGTGACATCTATAATGTTTGAATGCAGGTCTCCAGAGGTGAAAGGAGAGTGGATTAGCCCACTTCTCTGCCTTGCCCACAGCATAGTATAATATTAATTAGTCACCTTCCTTATTATTCAGTCAAAATATGCCAGACTGAAATAAATTACATTCTTAGCACATATTTCACACCCCTGGATCAAGTCTTGCAAGGGTTTTCTTTTATTATTTATAAGATCATGTGCTGTCTTCCTGCTGAAAATGAGATGGTCTGCATGAGGAAAAAGGTAAAAGAAATGCAGAGGAATGAAACAATCAGATATTCCCTAATGATATTTAAAAATAGAAATTTTGCTAGTGTTACATACAGCATGTTCCATCTTTTGAGATTTAATGGCTCTCTTGTGGTTTAATGGAGAATTACTTTCAGTAATTGATTATTAAAATTTAAAATTGCTAACCATCTTCATTATTAGATGAGCGAACATGTTATCCTTGTAATTAAAAAGGCCTGAGACTCACTTTCATCCTGTTGACAGAATGGGCAGACAGTCTGAGCACTCAGACTCGATCGTTTCAGGCTTCTTGTTTGACAAAAATAGCCAGCCAGTCATTTGATGATGAAAATGCAGAACATCCACAGAGACTGAGGAGAAACTATAATGAACAAAAATAATAATAATAAAAAGCCTACAAGCTAATTAAAGTTTTCAGTCCTGACTCATTAAATGCCATGCATCACTTATATGCTATTTTCTTGTGCTCTACTCAGGTAAAACAGGGCAATGGCACGTTTTTCTTGACTTGCTAAATGGACCTTTACCATCCATCAAAACCTTTTCTTTTCCATTTCTTATTCCACCTTCGGTGTTATCCTTGGCAAACTCTTAGTGTGGAATCTAACTCTATGGTGAGGCCCTGGAAGAGCACAACTTGATTTTCATTCTCTCAAGCATATTTAGTCCTTGTCAAGGCTCCTTGCTTTGATGGCTCCAGACGCTCGAACCCTCTGAAAAATCCGAAAGAGTTAAATTATTTTAAAGTCAGAAAGAACCTTAGTAGTCATCTATTCCAGCTCTTACCCAAAAGAATCCCCATTACAGGTAACAGGATAAATGATATAGTCTGAACCAGATTAAAATGTAATTAGGAAATATTTAACAAAATAGATAAAAATAAAATAGAAAATGCTAATGTGTGGCTTTCTAAGTAAATATTTGGCTGTAAGGGTTAGTGCCTCCTCTCATTTCTAGAGAATCATTTATCCTGTTACCTGTAATGGGGATTCTTTTGTGGGCCACAATACGACAGTGTCTGATGCCTCTGCTCTATACTATTCATGAACACCTCCAATGAGTAGGAACCCACTACTTACCAAGGTAGCTCACTACCATTTGGGAATGATTTCTAAGATAAGAGTTTATCTCAGAATGGCATTGGCACTCTTCACATTGGCACATCTCTTAACAATTTCTATCAAACCTCCTTAGGAAGCCTGGCATCTTTGAGGGCAAGAGTGGGGAAGTTGATCATTCATTATGTCCCCACACTGACTGGGAGGTTGAGACTCCTGGCAAGGTTACCTCAACACATCCGAAGGTTCATTTTGTGAGCACTATAAATATGCTCTGACTTCCTAAAAGGGGGAGTTTATAACAACCTGATACCTACCTATTAAAAAGGGGAAAATTCCTAAATCTACACAGTGTAATTAAAACTCATGAAGGATAACAATTAGGACACTGAGGGAAGTCATAAGTAGGAGTCCAAAGATGAGTTTTTTAATAATAAAGGTTTCTTTTGAACATTGGTGAAAGCTTACTTAATGTTAACTTTGTCACATTATCTCAACCATGTAATTTGGAGTCATGATTATTCATTATGCTATTATCCTCAATTTTTAGCTAAGACAGGTGATACTTCCTATTTTCACCATTGTGGAAAGCTACTGAGGAAAAAGAACTTAAAATGCTAAAAAAAAAAAAAAGGTAAGAAATTGGTGTTTTGAAAATGTTTTCTTCAAGACACAACTCAAAACTGATCTCTTCTAGGATGCCCTCACCAACAGCACAAACACAAAAAAATTAATAAGAAGGAAAAATCGTGGCTTGTCTAAGCAGAATAACCGATATTCCAACACAGGAAACTCATTAACCAACTTAGATATTATTTAATGGAATGTAAAGAAGATGGAAGGAAGCAAGAGCAGTTAACAGAAGATGGATAGGAAACCATGGCATCACCCTATAAGAATTATGTTATAAACACAATTATGTTATAAACACTAAGTGAAGCAAGACTAATTAATGCTTAGAACAAAATGCGTGTTTGGTTTTTATGATCAGATGATGTTGAAACAAAAGGAATCTTAAAGAAAGGAATACTGCTCAGTATAAATGAGATAATGATAACAAACCATGGGAAGATAGAAAAATGACTCAACTCATATTTGACTATTCTTTTCATAAGAAGAAAATGATCCCTAAGTTGAGGATAAAACTGTTTAATAAATATAGGAAATATAAGATACTAAGAATAGATAATATTTATATACTGCTTTGAGGTTCGAAAAGTGCTTTACACATGTTATTACATTTGATTCTTCCAACAATCCCAAGATATAAATGCTATTATTATCCCTATTTTACAGATGGCAAACTTGAGGCAGATAGAAGTTAATTAACTTGCTGAGAGTCACACCATTAGTAAATAAAGTAGGCCACATTTGAACTCCTATCTTTGTGACTTGAGGTCCAGCGCTCTCTCCACTGCACTAGATATTTGCCTCTTAGAACAATAAATTAGAATACAGCAAGAAATCTGCTAACAGCCATCAAAAAGTTCAAGTAATCAAGTATGAATGAGCTATATATCAAGGTAATAATAACTCTATTAATGCTAAGTAGATGTGATTGTTTGGTCAGTTTGAAAAACCGAAGTGGAGGAGTGTTAAACTAAGAATGGCAATTAAGGAATTGACCTAGAGAGAGGTCTCTCATGGGGGCCTGTCCTTTCTCCTATGCTACTCGACATTTTTTATTATTGAACTTCAATGAAAGAATACATGCCACGCTTACTGTATTTTTAAGATGACTCAAAGCTGGTAGGGATAGCACACATGGTGTGTGACAGTGATAATGCAAAGGGATCTCAAAAAGCTGAAATGAGAAGCAGACTCTAAAGAGTATGGGATTGGGAAAGATAAGTAAATAAGAGTTCACATAAACAAGGGTCATTGTGGTGAACAGAAAAGTCAATATGAGTATTTGTGAAATAAAAGTTTGGAAAAAACATGGAGAAAAGGACATGATAGGCATCTTCAATTACTTAAATGACTATCATATAGAAGGCAGTCTAAATTTTTTCTGCCTAGCACCAGGGGTCTGACCTATGAGCAGCAGATGAAGATTGCTGAAAGGCAGATTTTGGCTGCACATGAAAAGGAAAATCTTCCCAACAATTATAGCTGTCAAAAAATGGAATATACTGTTTGGGAGGTATTCCATTCCTGCCACCAAAGATTCCCAGAGAGACTATATAGCTAACAGATATATAGCCTTTTAAAATTTGAAAAACTCTTTCATATGTCACCTTGCAACATAGGTACTATTATTATTCCCATCTTATAGATAAGGAAATTGAGGCAAACAGAAGTTAAATGACTTGCTCAGGGTCATCTAGCTAGAAAGCTAGTTTGACGTAAGATTTGAACTCAGGTCTTCCTGATTCTAAGACCAACTATTTACTTTGCCACTACAGATACTGTAGATGGAACTTCTGCTCTGGAACAGATTGGACTCTAAGACCTCTGAAGTCTTTTCCAACTCTGTGATGCTATGATTAAACCCATCTTGCTTTGATAACTTCTTCAGACAATAGATAGTAGCTTTGTTTATACAGCTCTTAATAATTATATATACATTATATCATTTTATCTTCAAAACAATTCAAGAAGGGAGGGAGGGAGCATGAATATTTTTCCCCATTTACGCATGAAGATATTCTGGTTCAAAGACCTTAAATGACTTTGTCAAGATCACACATAAATATCTGGGACAGATTTCAACCCAGATCTCCTAACTTTCGGTCAAATGCTTTTTCTGTTCCTCTAAGAAAAAAATATCCCCTCCCTTCCCCTCCTCTAAAGAGTCCTGTAAGAATCAGTGATACGGTGTTCATTTTTCATATCCTAGGATACCAACTGCCTAAAACTCAAACTGAAAATAAAAGCAGCAAATCACAAACGTAACATACGCATTTTTTTCATCCAGGGAAATAGTTTCTATTTCTACTATTTGTCACCTGCCTTAGCTTTCCTATCAGGCTATCATAATCAATTAGGGAATGAAGTGGAGTAAACTAAAGTGGAATAGCAAGAAGTCCCAGGCTTTTCTGGTGGGTTGTGCCCCCTGTGAGTGAGGAAAAATACTGAGGAATTCCTTGATCGCTTTTCCTACTAAACTTTCTACCAGAGGCTGAGAAGGTTATTTGCTGGAAATATTGTATAAATAATTCCTGTTCAAGAAGATTTTGGCAGCACAAAAGGAGGAGCATCTTCCCAACAATTACAGCTGTCCAAAAATGGAATATAATACTTGGGAAGGTAGGGTACTCCCTGTCACCAGAGTTATTCCAGGAGAGAGTGGATAACTAACATTTATGTAGCCCTTTAAATTTTGCAAAATATTGTCTTATGCATTTGATGTCCTCTGAGGTTCCTTGCAACTTAGAGATCCTATGATTATTGTGGGAATTTCTTTAGGGTATGGGTTGGACTAGATAGTCACTAAAGCACTAAAGTGCCTGCCAAATCTCAAATCCTGTGATTCTACTGTCCTTCCTCCTTTTACCTCCAAGCAAAGCATCACTCCAAGAGGAAAAAGGCTGAGGAATTGTGTTTCTATATCATGGGCACAGCAGAAAAGATAAGTATGGGAGAACAGATACTAACCTAAAAGCTAAGACTATAACCTGAAAAGCAGCTGCGTATGCTAGAGCAAAGATTCCAGCAGCAAAACTTCAAGGGCAAAGAAGTAATGTCCATGGTACTGATATTACCTCATTGGCAAAGGAGATATTTTTCTCTAGTCCTAGTACTTCTCTATTTCCTCATGCAAGGTGTGATTTGGACTGCTCATATCCATTATGTACTCCCTGACTTCCTGATACTTTTTATAACTTTTAAGAGACTACTGTGGGAGTTCTTTACCTGGGGTCCATGAAATTGGTTTTTCACAATATTTTGATAACTATATTTCGATACAACTGGTTTCCTTTTTATTACTAAGAATTTTAATTTATGTTTTTTAAAAAAAATTCTGAACTTTCTAGTCTCCACTGGAACAGCAAAGCAGCCTATGAAATAAAAAAGGTTAAGAACACCTGGATTATATAGCTTATGTGGCTTAAAGCCATTCAGTAATACTAGTGATTTTTTTAAAGAATGGCCTTTTTCATGGAGAAATTTAGGCTTCTTTAAAAGAGCTCTGTGATTTACTAAAGGTAAGCAAGCCATTTTCCTCCTGATCAATTCTAGGGTTAATACATTTTTCCATTGGCAATGTCTATCCAAGGGACAGACGGACAGACATACATACAAACACATATATGTGTATACATAGACATATCTATTTATTTATTTTGAATATATATGTGTATACATATATACTGACAAGATCTACAGATTCTTTATCTAGCTGTATACCATAAAGTGAACGATAGGCATTCCAAAGCCATTAGATTTTCCTATACAGATGACCAGGCCAAATTCTTTTGAGTAGTCATAAATTACATCTAAGAAATTTTACAAGGTTTGAGGACTTAATACAACCAATGTTATTTGCAAACAGAAAGATCTGTTACATGTCACCACCCATAAGGAATATTTATGTCAAGACTATTCTGGAGCTCCTCCATGGCTGCAGTGAACACTTGGCAAGCACATATCTCCATTTTATTCCTTGCCTGATATTAAGGTCAGAGAATCATTAAGCAAGATTATTCATTTTGTCGTCTTTGAAGAAATTTTATATGTGTCTTATTTATTTTATTTTTAATTTATGGAATAAAACAAGCATAGTTTGGAGGCACATTACAGGACACATTTTGTTGGATGAACTATTAAGATACAAATTTGCTCTACTAAATCAAATGCTATTTTTATGATAAACACATAATAAGTACAATGATTTCTTGTATTCTCAATATCTTTCTGTCAAGTGTATGTTGAGAAAGATATGGGAGGGGCAGTAAGTCAATGAATGGAGAACTTATCTTAGAATCATGACCAAATTCAAGTCCCACATCTGATATATACTGACTTTGTGATTCTGGCCAAGTCACTTAATATTTCAGTGCCTCCAGGCAAGTCTCTAAGGCTACAAGTGGCAGAAGAGTTGCAGTGACGACTGGAATGGATCTCTATGCCACAAGGATGGATGTAAATTTTCAGAGGTTTAAAAATGTCAGGTTGTCCCATTCAGCATTTATAATATCCAGAGACTGGGTAGGTTAATGTGTATCTTCCCTGATGCTCTCTTATATGGGGACTCAGCCTCTTCAACTGACTATACATAGCTCTTAGCAGTTGTCTAAAGCATTTGCAGCTAAAATACCTACTTGTGTATCCCATGCAGTATTCCTTGCTTGAGAAATATCAGCCATCTCATCAGTAATGCATTGTTCATAAGACAAAATCCAAGGACCAAGGTTTGGAAGAATATTTGGTCAAAATCAATAGTTGTTTTTAAATGGACAAACAAAACCTGGACATTATTCAAGTTTAATCACTGTACCCTTCACCTCGTCTATTTATTTTTTAACGTTTTCACAGGTATCAGTAAATCTGCTTTTTCCACAGTGAGTTGAAGTCAAGTCAGCACAAAACTGGTGAAATTTCATAGATTTTAAAGTGTTTACTTAATATCACCTTTCCAGTTAGAGTAAAATCCAAACCAATTTTCATAGAGTGACACGTGCAAGACAGGCACACAATATATAATTTCACAATGTAGAATAGAAAGAGCCTTGGATTCAAAACCAGTAGCCTAGGGTTCAAATGCTGGCTTGGCTACTTAAAACTGGTATGAGCTTGTACAAGTCACTTTTTAAAAACAGGACTTATGGAAGAAAAATTGAGTGTCATCCAATCTAAGTCTCTCATTTTACAGATAAGGAAACTATAACCCAGAGAATTTAAATAACTTTGCCAAGGTCATAATATTCAGTTCTGCCACTTAATCTCTTTGGGCCTCCATTTCCTCATCTGTAAAATTAGATGGTTTCATAAGAAGCTCTCTAAGGTCCTTTTTAGTTCTATCTAGTTGCTGTATTATTTCTCCTCTCTTTTTCAGACCTCCAAAAACAAGACAGCAGTAGCAATAGGCTTCAATGACTTAGAATTGTTTGAGGAATTTAGGAACAAAGGCAAGGCCTCCAAAAACTGCTGTTGGTAGTGATAACAAACTCCAAAATCTAAAATAGTTTTAAAAAGAAATTTATTAGGTTATCTAATAAAGGACAGCAAACTGGAAAGTAGGTATGGCTCCCTCCTATACAGGCTTTGGAAGATTTACATTATATAGAATTTAGACAAGGTTACCTGAGCATGAACCACATGTATACTGTAAAGCAACTTTGTTCAGAGGGCAACTTGACCACTACACTAGGAAACCCAAAACATAAGCTTCGGTGGATAATCACAAGACTTAGATGTGGTAACCCAAAAAAAAGAATGCTTTGGGTGGATCCAGGATCTGGAGGAATCCCTAGCATTCCTAGAGAGTTACTGGTGTAGACATTCTGGGTGTGGACAACCTTCAATCACATAAGGTTGAATTTAAATAGCATAATAACTTTTCTGAACAATATAATAAATCATATTTCCTACACCGTTCACATGGCTGATGTCTTTGCCAGGAACATGATTGCACAGCCATGGAACAAGTATCAAAAGAAATCAAAACTTGGAAGCTGCCTGAACGGCAAGGACACCATGGAGAAGCTGCAGAATGAACAACAGAAGAAAGATGAAACAGAAAACTCTTCCTTTAAACAATGTCCCATTCATCCAGTATTGTGTTTCAACATGGGTATATAGTGAATATCTCTAGAGCAGTAAGGGAAAAAAGACACTTTTCATGTTGTAGGATGTGTCCAATATTTTAGCAGGTTTTTCCTTGAGAAATTGAGGTAACTAAGTGAAAACCTTCCTCGTCTTACCAAAGGATGGAAAATTCCCAAGTCTTCACCAAGATCATTTCCCTAGAAGGGCAAGAAACACAAGAAAAGTTTTTTTTTTTTTTAAATCAAAGCTGCAAGATTTCAACTGTGGTTTTGAAGAACTGAAAGGTTGAACAAAAATGAACGAATAAAATATTGTCCAAAGCTTCAGAACGTTGCTCCTATAAGTGAAAAGAAATATATATGTGTGAATACATGTGTGTATATGTATATATTTTACATATGTATATGTGTATATATGTGTGTGTGTGAAAAAAACAAGCTTTCAGATGGCAGCTGAAAAGCAGGGACTTGCATGAGCTCCCCCCTCCCAGGTACCTCCAAAAACCTATAAAAATGGCTCTGAACAAATTCTAGAGCTGGAGCATCTATGGAATAGCAGAGGGAAGCAGGGCTCCAGCCCAGGACATCCTAGATGGTCACTGGGTAAGGTCTATCACCCGGAGGTGGGAGCGGAGGGGAGCAGAGCCCAGCATGGGCTCTGCCCAGACCAAACAGATGGGGAGCCAGGCAGAACAGGCCCTATTGCCCTGAATCAGTGAGCTGTGCCAGTTACCAGACTTCTCAACCCACAAACACCAAAGACAACAGAGAAGGTTTATGGGAAAAGCTGTGGGGACAGAGTGAAAGGAGTTGGTGGTTAGGCCACCACCCTGAGGGGCAATGGAGGTGGTGCAGCTCTGAGGACAGAACTACAGTTGCAGTTGCTTCTGGTCCCAGGCCCACCTGGTGGGAGGAATTAAGTGGCAGATCAGAGCAGAAGGAGGAGCGCTGGTGTGGTAGAGCTTGTTGTGGAGAAATACCCCTTAAAACAACAGTGTAACCCCTCAAGCTAGGGACAAAGTATTCTATAAGAAGTCATACCCTGACAAAAAACTCAAGGGTCAAATAGTTGGCTGGGAACATGGCCACACAGTGAAAACAGACTCAGATTCAGACTCAGACTGTGTAATCTTTCTTTGGTGACAAAGAAGACCAAACCATACAGCCAGAAGATGTCAACAAAGTCAAAGAGCCTACATCAATAGCCTCCAAGAAAAACATGAACTGGTCTCAGGCCATGGAAGACCTCAAAAAGGATTTGGAAAAGCAAGTTAGAGAAGTAGAGGAAAAAATGGGAAGAAAAATGAGAGTGATGTGAGAAAACCATGAAAAACAAGTCAATGACTTGCTAAAGGAGACCCAAAAGCAATGAAGAAAATAGCACCTTAAAAAATAGACTAACTCAAATGACAAAAGAGCTCCAAAAAGCCAATGAGGAGAAGAATGCCTTGAAAGGCAGAACTACCCAAATGGAAAAGGAGGTCCAAAAGACTAGTGAAGAAAACACTACCTTAAAAATTAGATTGGAGCAAGTGGAATCTAGTGACTTGATGAGAAATCAAGATATTATAAAACAGAACCAAAGGAACGAAAAAATGGAAGACAATGTGAAATATCTCATTGGAAAAAGCACTGACCTGGAAAATAGATCCAGGAGA
>CM053622.1:639657297-639680781 GCA_028646595.1 Phalanger gymnotis | reverse complement strand
TAGAGAGGAATATATTGAGAGAGGGAGAAAGGGAGAGATAGAATGGGGTAAATTATTTCACATAATAAAAGTGGCAAGAAAAAGCAGTTCTGCCAGAAGGGAAGAAGGGGCAAGTGAGGGGGAATGAGTGAATCTTGCTCTCATAAGATTTGACTTGAGGAGGGAATAACATACACACTCAATTGGGTATCTTACCCCACAGGAAAGAAGGAAGAAGGAGATAAATAGGGGGCCCAATAGAAGGAAGGGCAGATAGGGGGAGAAGGTAATCAAAAGCAAACACTTTTGAAAAGGGACAGGGTCAAGGAAGAAAATGTGATAAAGGGGGATAAGATAGGAAGGAGCAAAATATAGTCTTTCACAGCATGAGTATTGTGGAAAGGTTTTGCATAATGATACACATGTGGCCTATGTTGAATTACTTGCCTTTTTAGGGAGGGTGGGTGGGGAGGGAAGAGGGGAGAGAATTTGGAACTCAATGTTTTACAACCAGATACATGAAAAAAAAAGTTGTTTTTGCATGCAACTGGGAAATAAGATATATGGGCAATGGGGCATAGAAATCTATCTTGCCCTACCAGAAAGTAAGTGAAAAGGGGATGGGGGAGAGTGGTGTGACAGAAGGGAGGGCTGCCTGGGGAATGGGGCAATCAGAATATATGCCATCCTGGAGTGGGGGGGAGGGTAGAAATAGGGAGAAAAATTGTAATTCAAAATCTTGTGAAAGTCAATGCTGAAAAAAATTGGAAAAAATGCTTAAAGACAATTTTCCTTCTAAAGAGTGGAAAGTGCAGATTTACTTTTTTAGCAGTGTTAATTTTGTTTCAATGGAAATTTTTTTAACATGATGTTTAAATTGTTTAATTTATAGTTGTTAAGAATTATGCTGTTTTAGGAACATTAATACAATGTTGTTGGAATTATTGATTGGTTCAGCCATTCTGGAAAGCAATTTGAAAGTATGCCTCCAAAATTACTAAATTGTATACTACTTAGTGAAGGAAGGAAGGAGGGGAGGGGAGGAGAGGGGAGAGGAAGGGAAGGGAGACTAGGGAAGGAGAGAAAAGGGAAGGGGATGGGAGGAGAGAGAAGGGAAGGGAAGGGGAAGGGAAGGAAGGGAAGTGAAGGGGAGGAGGAAAGAAGAACCCGTACATAAAAAAAGTTGTAACAGTTCTTTTTTAGGTAGCATACAATGGGAAATTAGGGGGTTGGATATCAATTAGGGAGTGGTTATGCAATTTATGGTATACGTTTGTAATGAGATATCATTTTGCCATTAGAAAGGAGGTGGTTTCAAAGAAGTCTGAGAAGCCATAAAATGATGCAACATGAAGTGAGCAGAACCAGGAGACAAATGTATACAAGAACAACATTATAAATATGAACAACTTGGAAAGACTTAAGAATTCTAATCGACACAGTAATCAACCGTGATTCCATGGTACCAACGATGAATGTGAGCCCACATCCAGAGAAGTGATGTATTGAATATGCCTAATGAAACATACATTTTGGGGCATGGCCAATGTGGAAATTTACTTTACTTGACTGTGAATATTTTGTAGGGGGTTTGTTTTGCTTTTTTTTCAGTGTGGGTAGGGGGAGTGGGAAGAAAAGAAAAGAAATGCTTGTTTGAAAAAATGTGATTGTTTTAAAAGAATCTTGTTCTGAGATCAGAATACTTATAAAGAATTTCCAACTATTTTCTTAGGAATTTATCTTACCTTAACCTTGCCACTGGCACTGGCACACATTAACTGACTTTTCTCAAGGAATTGGAATCATCATGGACCTCTAGTTCATGGTTTGTCACCATCTACTGCTTTTGGGTTGTTATCATAATCATAATCAGCATACAAAACATATGTTTTACAATGAAGGATTTCCCCAACTCACAAGATTTATTGGTTTTATTTTTTTTATTTTGTTTTTGCCAGTTCTACTGATATACTTCATAAGGCACCATTGTTGATGAACCTGTTGGAAATTAATTTGGGCAATGAGTGACATTATGGGATACATTTTCATTATTATCAAATTCCTATCATTCCCTCACTACCACAATCCAGTCCCCAATAGAACAGAGTTCACCTCTCAGTCAACAGTCCTCTCAAGTGAGAAGGAGCAACAAATCCTTTGGAGGTGAGGAGAAGACCCAGTAAGGAGCAAAAGAAGGAAACAGACCTGGAGCTTGCAATAAGCTATAGTGGTGACCTATGACCCATGGTTCATCAAATGATATGTTTTGCTTCTGGGGACTAACCTTCCCCCTCAAAAAAAGGCCCTTGTCTTTTCAGTTTGTTGCCCATACAGTTTTTTGGAGGTGGGAAGGCAGGGCAATTGGGGTTAAGCGACTTGCCCAAGGCCACACAGCTAGTAAGTGTGTCAAGTGTCTGAGGTTGGATTTGAACTCAGGTCCTCCTGACTCCAGGACTGGTGCTCTACTCACTGTGCCACTTAGCTGCCCCATTGCCCATACAATTTAAAGTTAATCCAGGAACCTTGTATTTATTGATCAATTCAGATTGTGCATGGAAATGATAGAAATATGAGCTTAAAATGTATTATCCAAAAATTATCTAGCAAGAATCACATTGTGCCAAGAATTGTATACCAGAAGCTCACTATCTTTCATAAATGAAAAGGCAACCAATCTCCATAATACAAATATAGACCCCAAAATTTCTTTGAAGCTTCAATAAATAAACAGTACTGGAACTAGGTCATTATTACAGACAAAACTGTTGTCCATAATCTCCTGGACATAGCACTGATTCATAAAAATGTAAGAATAACATTTGAATAGAAACTACCAGAGCTAATACAATCTCCAACCTATGTAGAATGAAAATGTTCAAAATATAGAAACTTAACAGGAAAAAAACTCAGGACCATGTGGAATAGGATAAGGTACACACCATTGTCATCATTTCAATCTATTAGACTTATCCTGAATGTGCTTTCAGTGACCCTACAGAAGATGAGCTCGCATCCTAATCCATTTATTCAATTATAAAAAGCTGTTATTTTATCCACCTATTCAATTGTCAGCAGAACATTAACCATAAAAGAATAGTGGCATTATAGTGACTTGTGCCAGGACTTTCTCTCTGAACCTCATCAAAAACACCGAAGAGATAAACAGGACATAGTGATGAAATTTCTAATCCCTTGCATTTATATAATGCTTTTAATTGTTCCAAGTGTTTTCACAGCTGTTGTGATTTGATTATATAGACGACTGCAGAACAAACATTGAATATGAGTAGAGAAGATTTAATATTTCCACTGTGCACATTTGTGGCATACTAGGAAAGGGAAAGTCATTGATGTTTCATGTTTGGAGAAGGTGGGGTCATGACCTCCCACCAAGGTTCCGTCCAGTCTGTTTGACCAATCAGCTTTTACCTGACCATATTATTTTTTTTCCTCCACCCAGGTCTCACCTTCATCTCTAGAATCCGGTAATGCTGTTTGCAATATTCTACGTGTCAGCATAGACAAAAGTCATCTCTGTGCTCTGGAAATGGCAGAGAGTGAATAATTAACATCAAGCATCAAGACATTGACATGTCATTCACTAGTAACATGGTAGGACGGAATGCCAATAGCACTTTCTAAATATGCCATGGAGGAAGGGGTTTTCTAGAGCCTTAAAAAAAATGGGCCCCAATACATAATGTATACCAAGGAGCAAGTGCTTTCCACCACAAAAAGAATGTTAAAATTACCAAAAAGGAAGGAAACCAAAGAAACTTGTCTATTCATCTTACAGCCAGGACTGGCCTTAGGAAGCCACTACCCCCATGTGATTTGAGAGTGATCAGGTGAGGGACAATTGTCCCTTGCCTTTCCCTGTGTTTGCAATCCAAGAAGCAGTATAGTGTCCTAGAAAGAGCCCTCACTGCATTTGAAATGAGTCTGAGCTTCAGCTCTGGCATTTACTAATTGTAGGATCTGTGAGTAAGTTACTTAAACTCAGTTTTCTCATCTGTAAAAAAGGAGATGGTGATTTTTTCATTAGTAACTTTGCAGTGCTTGTTGAGACAAAAGGGCTTTATAAATGTTAGAGTGCCACACAGACATGAGCTATTTTGCTTTTGAGTTTGGCATTCCTTTGCATCTTCAGAAGCATTTATTGAAATTACAGTTTTTCTCTGGAGAACTGACACCTTAGGAAAAATAAGTCAACAGAGAGCTGAGAGAAATGTCTTTCAGTAATGAAACATTTGTATAAGTACCTGGAGACTGAGAAAGAGTGGGGAGAGAGATATTAAAGGAAAGTTGGAAGGCTGCTCAAGACAAATTTTACCTACGGCCACTATTTTCCCTAGAGTTCAAAAATAGATGATTCCAGACTTTGTGAAATAAGGGATCAAGTAAGAATATCCTTATATGGGAATAACGGTTGAAATTAGCCTACTTGAGTTCATTAATCAATTGCATGGATCATTGTCATCAAGGTTCAGCTTGAATACCACCTCATACATAAAACCTTTCATGATATCTCCAGAGGCTAGGGCCTTCCCCACAAAATTATCTGGTCCCTGTTTTGTTTATATGTATGTACACACATGTTGTCTCTCTCACTCTGGACTAGATTACAAGCTCCTCGAGGGCATTAACTGTTTCAAATTTGTCTTTGTATCTTCTCTCCTCCCTTTGCCCCCACCCCCACCAACTAGCATGATACCTGGCACACTGGGAGTACATAATAAGTGCTTGCTGTTAATCAAAAATCTGTCCAAAGTGGAATTCATTATCTTTTTACCCTGAACCCTCCCTTCCTTCTACCTTAACTCTTACTGTAGAGGGCTAGATCATCCTCCTAGTACCTCAGGCTCCCAAACTAGGAGTCATCCTGGTGTCCCCCCTATCTGTTGTTAAAATCTGTCAAGTTCGCCTTCACAACATCTCTTGAATACACCCCCCTCATCACCTCACTTGTGAACTATCACAATAGCCTGCTGGTAGGTCTGCCCTGGAGAAGGAAATGGCAAACCACTGCAGTATCTTTACCAAGAAAACGCCAAATGGGGTCATGAAGAGCCAGACGTGACTGAAATGACTGAACAACATCACCTATGTTCTTGGCTTCACTATTTTGGAGCGCCATATGCCCACTGCAACATAACTACGTTTATAACTACAAAAAACTACCTGTCCTACGTAGGGCTGCAAGACAAGAAGGACATGAAGATATGAAATGAAGGCAATCCATCAATCAGCATAAATGCTCCATTGGCTGCCACCCACTAGATACAAAGTGGTGATGGGTGGTGGGGTAATGAAAGACAGATGACAGATACCATCTTAAGGGGAGCTTCAGCAATTGGGTGGGGCAAAAGAAGCATAGAAATCTATGGAAAATTCGAAAAGACCTAGAACACCGTCTAGTTCAAATGTCTGCCTCCCTCCCCCACCATTTTGAAGGTGAGAGAACTTAGGCCTAATTAGATTGAGTGACTTGTCCAAGGTTACAGATACAACCAATGTCTAAAGCAGAATCTAAACCCAGGTCCTCTGACTCTAGTTCTACAGCCACTGTTCTAAACACTGTAAATGTTTACTAAGGTTGGACTTTCCACCATGACAATAGTTATGATCCCCTCTCAATTTCTGCACCAGGAGATTCACAGTTCACATTGGTGACCTATGACCTTATCATAGATATAAAGCTAGGAATCATCTGGTCCCACTCTCTCAGTCAACAAATAAGGTAACTGAGCCCCAGAAAGGTTAAATGACTTGTCCTAGGGTTCATTGATAGTAAGTAGCAATGCTACGATTGATATCCAGGTCCTCCGAATTATTCCAAATTCAATTGTCTTTCCTCCCCTTCCATTCTTCCATTTAAAAATTTCCCATATCTAGTACAGAAAATTCTATCAGGATTTAGACTCTCTAATTGGGAAGTAAAAAATATTCTACCTTTAAGCTCCTAAACTTCAAAGAGGAAGGAGATTGTAAAAATTTTAAAGTATGCTTCCAAGTTCAACATGTGTGATAACTGTTCAGGAGCTAATAATTGCAGTTAGGTTAAACTGATGTGCAGCAGGGAGATGGGAGATTGTGTTGTATTGTAGATGAGGACTTGGGTTCAAAGCCCCAAACATGTTGCTTACTGGTCATTCTCAGTCAGGCAGTAAACAAATATTTATTAATCGCTTATCATATCCTAAGAAGGTGCTAAGTACTGTAAAAGCAAATAACTTTAAACAAAAATAAGCCACCAACTCATAACCCTTTTTCTCAAGGAGCATAATTCCAATGGGGAGATAATATGACAATATCTAGGTGCATATATATAAGCTATATACAAGAGTGGGTAGCAGGCATTCTAAAAAGGGAAAATAAGAGTGGGTAGAGAAGAGGAGAACCAGTAAAGGTCTCCTGCAAAAGGTGCCATTTGAGCTGAGCCTCCAAGGTGAAGGTAAGGGGGCAAGACATTCCAGACAGGTTCCAAAATGGGAGATGGAGTCTCCTTGGAGGAACCTCAAGTGGGTTTGTGTAGCTAAATTGAAAAGTTCATGCAAGGGAATAAGGTGTAAGAAGACTGGAATGGTAGACAAGGTCCAGATGATGATGAATTTTAGATGCTAAAGAGTTTGTGTTTTCCCAGGGAAAGCTCCTCAATCTCTTTCTGCCTCAGTTTCCTCACCAGTAAAACTAAATAGGTAAGTTAGTCTGGATAACCTCAAAAGTCCCTTGTGGCTCTGAAGCTTGTGATCTCATATGGCTCATTTTGAACAGAGTTCTCTCACAACCCCTGAGGTAATCTGCAAAACACATTGATGGAGGAAAAGTTCTAACTACTCCTTGGAATTTTCAGGTGACTTCATAAATATTGAGAAAATTGTCAAATATGGAATAGCTTGGTAAATAGATGAATAAATGAATGGATGAATAAATAAGTAAAAAAATATATTTTAAATGAGAGAAAAATGTTGTCTTAAGCTATAAAATCTTCCCAAAAATTATAGTATAATATAGCCAAATCCAGAAGTTTCACAATCCAAGTACAAAAGAGAACCTTGAAATTCTGCTCAGGATGCTTGGGTTATCTTCAAAAGAAGCCAGCTACTGCAGATGGATTACAAATTCCCTAAATTCAGTCAAATGAATTGTTTCAATGGTTTCAATGAGATAATTATTAAACTATTGATCAGCGAGCTGGGTTCTCTGTGTTGATGTCAGCTTCCTTTATCGTGGACAGATTACAGGCTCTTTGTCACCTGTTTGTGTGGCTCTGTCTGCAGCAGCAGAATGTTGGCAGTGTGCCCAGGTGCCACGTGGGAGACCCAACACTTCAAAGTGGCTTTTTCTTTCCCCCTGTGAGTACTTCTCCCTGTCATTACATGGTTCCCCTGTGCTCCTATCATTACAACAATGGAATCCATAAAACCTAACACAGAGACAAAGGAATACCTTATTGGCAACTAATGAAACATGGAAAGACTATTCAGGCAGTGTAAATAAGAAAGGGCTTTGAACCATTATAAACTACCCACTTATGTCCTCCAGGCCTATGTTCAACACAGATGGGAGTAACTATCTTTCCTTCATACAGAAAATAGGATTCCAACATTAGGGTGCTGGTGCTGATACTAATAGGTCAAAATGAACCTCATCCAATATCTAAGGTGGTGTGAAAGTCCCTCCACAATCTAGTCCCCATCTCTTGTTTTTTCAAATTTCATCTTCCACTGCTCCCAGAACAAATTTCCACAGCAATCAGGATGATCACAAACCCCTCAAATGACTTTCAGCTTCCTCATTTATCTGTACTTTTGCTTGTTATCCTACTTAAGGATCTGTATCTTTACAGATCTTATTATAAAGATCTTTATAGATCTTATTATCTGTACTTTGCTTGTTATCCTACTTAAGTTCCTCCCCATTCTCCTCCTTCCATCCAAATTTTATCAGTCCTTCAAGGCTCACCTCTAGTCTCACCTCTTCTAACCAGTCTTCCCTGGCCTACCAAACCATGGTGATCTTTGAATTCTAAGCCCACATGGGGTTTTCTTGGTGAAACTATTGAGTGGTTTGTCATTTCCTTCTCCAGAGGATTAAGGCAAACAGAAATAAAGCGACTTGCCCACTGTCACCTAGCTAATGAGTATCTGAGGCCAGGTTTGAACTCAGGTCTTCCTGACTCCAAGCCCAGCAGTATATCCACGGAGATATTTAGCTGCCTCTATAGTGATAGTAGCCCTTTACACTTGCCTAAAGTTTTAACAATCCTGGGAGGTAGGGATGGCCAGAAATTCATCAACCAGCATTTTACAGATAAGCAAAGTAAGGCTCAGAGAGGTTAATTGCCCCCCCTCCCCAGTGCATGAAACTAGTAAATATCAGAGCTTTTTATTTGAACCTCGAACTCTCATTTCACTACATTGCCTTTTTGCATATGTTTTATCTCCCCAACTAGCTTTCAGGCTGCTTAAGGGTAGGAATTCTGTTTCATACTTCAATACATCCAACACAACACTAGCAGATCATTGTCTGCATAATATCAAATAGATACTTGGTAATAGTAATTAAAGCAGTCAGCTACCCACTCTGAGCACCTAAAACTACACAAGCTGGAAGAATATTATATGGTAATTTGAGCACTTTAATCTACCTCCTTATGTTTTCTGGAGTGCCATTACTCCTTTGATGTTTTAAGGGAGTTCACTCTAGAACCTGGAGAGCAAGTGGCTTGACTCCTCCATATTTCTTCTAGCCCTGAGATTCTGGTACTATATCTGTGTACTCATGACACCCAAAGGCTTTGGGCAAGACTAAGAAATAAAATACCCCCTTATAGAACCCTGCCTATTCACAGTTTTTCTGTGAAGCAGGGTAGATGGTGTGTTCAAGGAGGACTAGCACCTCTGGTGTGAGGGCTTGCCAAGCCCTTTTCAGAGCTGCTTATCACCTTTTGAGTCCAACTCATTCACCCAACTCTCACCTGTGGCTCCAAGAAGTGCTAGTATGTGCAGGGCCCACATGTTGGCAAATCATCTCAGCAGATGGGACAAACCAGCTTGAAGGTAACTGATAAGCCTGAACCTATTGGCGAATTAGGTGGATATCTATCCTTTCCCTCAATGGAATGGGCAGATGGGAACAATTTATTCCAAGGGCCATGAAGGCAGCTGAAGCAGGTACTGTGAAGTGCTTAGAGGTTGGTCAGACATCCAAGACACCAAGGTCATCCACTGCATCCCAGATCATCACCAATCATCTTGACTTTTTACCTACCACTGGACTTTTATGCCTCCGGAAGAGAAAATAAGACTGACAACTTTTGTGTAACTCTGCTTCACTTAAATCCAGTTTCATACACAAGTCATCACCTGTGATGTCATTGGTCCTCTTTGAAAATGGAGGACAAAAACAACAGCTCACTAAAGTCATATCTACCTGCAAATAGTGAATGAGAGGTAATAATCTTGTTGTACCACAACCTTCCCTGATCCAATGTGGTGTAATGGGTGAAAGGATGCTGAGTCTGGAATCTGAGAGTCTGGATTCAAATCCCAGCTCTAACACATTCTAGTTGGGTCACATTGGGCAAGTCATTTAACCTTTCTGATTCTCAGGTTACTCATCTACCAAATGAATGGGGCTGAATTAGATAACACCTAAGTTCCCTTGTATCCTCTGATACAGTTCTTTATTTTTCTCCATCCCACCCCACCTCAGTAACTAGAAATGGCACTTCCCTTGTACCTCATACATAAGTTGTTTTGCAATGCTCCAATGCACTTACATGTACCGTATTTCCCCACGTATAAGATGCACCCTTTTTCGAAAAATTTAGGGTCTAAGAACTGGGTACGTCTTCTACAATGGTTGTAGATATTTTTTACTTGCATTTCCCACTTTTTTTGCGCTTGTTGTCTTTGCTCTCATTGTTTCGCATTTGTTACCAGTATATTATGTTACATTTTGCTACATTTTGCCCAGAAATGGCTCAGAAAAGATTTTTGTACAGTGCTGAATTCAAGTTAAAAGTAATCCAGTTTGCAAAAGTGAATGGAAATCATGCTGCTGAACGTAAGTTTGGTCCTCCGCCAACTGAGAAAACAGTCCGAGACTGGCTATGGGAAGAAGAAACCCTACTGAAAACACCACAGAAGATGAAGGCCATGAGAGGCAAGTCAGCAAAATGGCCTGACTTAGAGAGAGAATTGAAGATATGGATTGAAGAGCAAAGGGCAATTGGAATTCCTATGTCTACAAAGATGGTTCAGCATAAGGCAAGAAGAATTGCTGATGAAAAAGAAGTTACTGATTTCAAAGGAGGACACAATTGGTGCTTCAGGTTCATGAAACAGAATGGACTAAGCATGTGTACACACACCAAATTTGCCCACAAGATGCCTGAAAGCTATGAGAATATGAATAAAACTTGTGTTCAATAATTTTATGTACTACATTTTTTTTCAAATTTCAGGCCCCAAAATTAAGGTGAGTCTTATACATGGGGAGATACGGTAATATTGTATGTTATTACAGTTATTTGTGTTGTGTTATAACCCCCTGACAGATTGTAAACTCCATAAAGGCAGGGACTGTGTCTTTTTTAATCTTTGTGGCTCCCTCAGCATCTAGCATCGCGCTATTACATATATTAAGTCCTTAATAAATATTTTATTGGCTGCTTGGTTGCAATTTAACCATACAAAATTGTAAAACTGTTTTTCTTTTTCAAATTATTTCTACAAATTACTTTCCAAAAGGACTTACATGACACCAAATCCAATCCAATAAACATTTATTAAGCACCTGCTATGTGCTTGTTAATGTGCTAAGCAGTAGGGATACAATTAATAAAGAGAAAGACCGTCTATGTTCTCAAAGAGATTACAATATAAGGTGGAAACAACACACAAAATGAGGCAGGAAAGATGAGGAGAGGATACCAAAGGGTGCCTTGTTCCATGAAGTTGAAACCAGGCAAGACAGAGATGCAAAGTGGAATGAGTAGTTTCTGCCCTCTATAAAGGAAGGCATTGGGAGGAATTTAGTACTCTATCCTACAGCCTTCCATTCAGAGGGGAGAGGAGGCTGAGGTGTCAATCAAGGTTTGAGTTAGCAGCACGTTGGTGAATTTAGAAGTGATGTCAAATGTGATTTTAACTCCAAGATATCCCCCCAGTTGGACTGATTTGCACTGGGGAAGAGTCCATGGTTTGCCTATATGTGAGTGAAGTTTCCTCATATGGACCAAATTATCACTGATATTACTGTAGTGTTTTAAAGGTGCTAATGTACATTTTACATTTACATACAAACATTATCTCATTTAATCCTCACAACAACCTTTTAAGGTAAGTACAGGTAGCATTTCCATTTTTAAAATAAGGAAAGTAGGACTCAGTTACGTGATTTGGCCAAAGTCACACAGCTACAAAACGTCAGAGGTATGATTCAAATCCATATCTCTCCTGAATTCAGGTTCATCTCTCTTATGGCTACACCAAACACTCACAAAATATTATGAGTTATCCTTAAGACGTTAAAGATTGTTTTCTCTATGTAACCACAATTTCAAAATTCCCAGCATATTACATTTCTCTATCAAAATATAATTCATTGTTCAAGTAAAACTCCAAATTGGTAAGTAAAAATCTATTTTGATTCCCTTTTTCTACATAGTGGACACAAATGCATAGTACTAGGAGACAAGAACATTGATTGAGAGATTAGGGATTTGTAGACATTTTTTAAACTGGAAATCATCTAGCCAAACCTCCTCATTTTACAGATGGAGAAACTGTTTTAAGCATTGGACGTTCTCCCCCAGTGTAACAGAGTTCATTAACTCATTCCTGAAAAGATCTGTTTTGTTGTTTGAGTAAATGACTGAATGATTCAAATTTTGTGCCATCATCTTTGTTCAGAAAGTTTCTGATTAAACTTTTCTTTTGTCTATGTAACCATGATATTTGTTGGGAACAATATAGCTATCAGTGTAAAAAATATCTTGATTAGCATCAACAAGGTGCTCACCAATCAGCTTGCAGCCTTTAAAGGGCTGATAACACCATCAAGGCTATGTTTTACTGATGAACAATTCTGACTGGTAGCTTAAGTTTGCAAAACAGACAATGCACAGACTCCTCTAAGGTTCTGTCCATCATTATCAGTAGCATGAGTGGAAGTGTCATATCTTACCTAAGAAAACTGTTCTCAGAGATTCTACCATTGTAATTTCTCTCAATTACATGCCCTTCTCTCCTTTGCCACCATCCTGGTTCAGGCCCTCATCACCTCATGCCTGGAATATTGCAATAGACTTCTGGGTTCCCTGCCTGAAGTCTCTCTCCACTCCATTCCATCCACCACGAAGTGATCCAACTGATTTTTCTGAATAGCAGGTCCGGCGAAGTCACCACCTCTCTATTGCCAATGGATCCCTATTGCCTCCAGGATCAACTATACAATCCAGTTTGGCTTTCAAAACCCTTCACAACCTGGCCCATTCCTACCTTTTTCTTCTTATACCAGACTACCCTTCACTTATTCTGGGATCCAGTAACACTGGCTTCCTTGTTGTTCCTCAAATATGACACCGCATTTCCCGACTCCAGGCGTTTTTAGTGAGTGTCATCCAGCCCCCACCAAGAATTCTCTCCTTCTTCATCTCTGCCTCCTGATTTCCCTGGTTTCCTTCAAGTCTCAGCTAAAGTACTGTTCTCAGCAAGCTTTTCCCAGTCCTCCTTAATCTTAGCACCTTCCCTCTAAGATTAATATGTATGTATATACTATTTGTACATTTGTTTGCATGCTGTCTCCCCCATTAAACCATTAAATCGAATGCTTCATGAATGCTTGACTTGATTTGAATTTCCTCATGACAAGCACCCCTTCTAACTGTGCAGATCACCAACTAGTCACACCTTTTAGTAGTCTTAGATTCTCATCTTTGTCCTTCCACGTGTACTCCATAAAGACTCTACCCAAAATGCCGAAGGCTTTTCTCTGGTTCTTTTTAATATTTCATGGACACCAGTGTAACATTCAGGCTGTTATGCTCCTCTCTACTTGAGCAACATGCCTCCTTTTCCTTTTGCCTTCTGAATTTAATTAAATGTTACAAATATTCCATAACTTGACATACTGGTCATTTTTAGTCATCAGACTGAATTACTGTGGGGATTTAGTAGAAAGTCATCATCTAAAGCTAATGGTGAAGATAGACACTGTGGTTCAGTGGCTGGAGCTCCGAAGCTGGAATCACAGGACCTGAGCTTGGATTCTACCTTCAACTCCAAATAGTAGTATGGTAACCTGGGTAAACTGCTTATTATAATTACTCTGAGTCTCAAATTCCTCCTCTGTAAAATGTAAAATTATCTTCCTCACAAGATTGTTGTAAGAAAAGTGCTTTGAAAATCTAGAAGCATTTTTATAAGGAAGATACATTATTTTTAGGAAGGGGTTTATGTTTATTGCCCAGATTTGAACATGCATCTGCATGGACCCACTATGGAGGTTATCCAGTAGTATGAATAGCTAAGACAGAAAATACAGATAGACAGCAATTTGGGCCCAGAGTTGAAAAGGAAAGAGGGCTGGATTGCTTTTGGAAAATTGCAAAGCACTTTTACTGACCCCAAGCTTATAACATAAAAGCAAAGGCTTGCCTTTCCAATACAAAGATTTTACCAGTATTGCTATCTGGCAGTGAAACCTAGAATGCCACTGCCTCCTAAGAACTAAAGATGAGCATCACACAGAGGGCAATGCAGAGGTGTGTGGTGGGTGGGAGCAGGCTACAACATAACAACAACAACAAAGGTTCGTGAAGTGCTTTGCAAATATTTGATCCTTATGAGAAACATTGGAAGTAGCTGTTATTTTGATCCCCATTTGACAAATGAGGAAACTAAAGCAGATAGAATTAAATGACATCCAAGATCACACAGCCAGTAAGTGCCTGGGATCAGATTTGAATTCAGGTCTTCCTAATTCCAGATCCATTCATCTATCCACTGTACCATCTAGCTGCCTATTTAACCAGTGAAGAACTCAGAAGAAGAAGACTAAAAGCTGTCATTGAAAAACTATATGACAGAAAGAAAAGATAGGTTCATCTCATGGCTAGACAAGGGATAACAGATAGCTAATATGCTCCATTGGCCCCTTCACAACATCTGAAGAAACTGAGGGAGGTCTCCAGTACACTGGGGAGACTCCCTTTGGTGAACTTGTGGGAGGATATGGATGAGAGTCTCCCAGAAGGATCTGGCATAGATTGGCAACAATCTGCATTGTAAAAGGGAATTCCTAAATCACTGGTCTATTTCAGCATTAATTGAGGTAAGATAAGGGAAACATGAGGTAATAGTGTACATAGTGGGAAGAGAACCAGCCTCAGAGACAAGACAAATTCAAACCCTATTTCTGATGTGTACTATCCATGAGAACCTGGGCAAATCATTGTCTCTCTCAACACCAGAGTTACTTCTCTAGTAATTTTTAAACCTAGGATCTGTGAATTTTTTTTGATAACTGTATCTCAACATAACTGATTCCCTTTGTAATCCTATGTATTTTATTTTATGCATTTAAAAATGTTTGAGAAGGGATCACAAGGCTTCTCCATGCTGCCAAAGGGGCCTATGACTCACACAAAAAGGCTAAGGACTGCTTCCTGAAGATTTTAAGTTGCAGAACATTTGTTGATCTACACAGATTGAGGAAGTTGCCTCACTGTGAATTCTCTCCACTAATGAAATCACGGGTATGACTAAAGAAGAAAAAATGAAGATCCTTGGTCAACATACAGACCAGTCTTCTACAACTACTGCGCTTGCCTCTACTCAGCCCCTAGAGTCTACTGTCTTTGCTAAATGTGGGTAACTAACTTTCTGGCATCTGCCTTTCCCCAGAAGTGCTTCTCATTCATTTGTCCTATTAACCACTATTTCCTACATCTCTTCCTTCTTGTTCAAGGGGGACATGCAGTGTGTTTCAGGTCTAGGGCCAGGTCTAAATATTTAGCTAAATTCACAATCTTGAGTGGGCTCTGTCACTTAGGGTCATAACTATCACTACCTACAGCTCCACTACAATTCCCCCTCCTGTCTCATTGACTTTTGGCAGCTTTTTCTGTGTAGTCCATGGAAAAGCTAGAAGAAGACTGTGGCAGAGTAAATGGGCTTGGAGTCAAGAAAATCTGAGTTCAAATCAATTCTCAGACACTTACTAACTCTGTAACTCTGGGCAAATCATTTAACTTCTGTTTTCCTCACTTTCCTCAATTGTAAAATAGGAGATAAAACTAGCACTTACCTTGCAAGGTTGTCATGAGGATCAAATGAGATAATATTTGTAAAAGCACTTAGTACAGTTCTTGGCACATAGTAGGCACAATATAAATGCTTATTCTCCATAACAGCTATCAAAGATGCAAGGTACAAGTGCAACAAGCCAGTTCTCTTTGTTTGGTTTGGTTTTCTTGCTATGCCCAGAGCACATGGCCTACCTACTCTGGGTTCTCCTCCAGCCATAGTTACAGGAGCTGAATAATGACACTCCGGAAGGAAGGCAGAGTCTAGGCTAAGGTAGTCCTCATAAAGAGAAAAATAATGATATAAATGATAAATGAAATAAAGATTTTAGGGAAATTTTATGGTATTTAATTAATCTACCAGTTTTACTAAGTTACTTTCAAGTGAAATGGCTTTTCACCGGAGCCTTTTGAAAAGGTTGGAAGGGTATTCCCTGAGCTGCAATCATTAGCATATAGATGTCTCTAAGTGTTAATTTCTGTTTTCACTGAATGAATGTAATTTAAAATGAGGACCTTTCAAATCAGTTAACTTTGGTCATTTGAGAAAGATAAGAAAAATGGACTCAAGCATGAACCCCCAGCAGAACCTGCTTCTTCAGGATAAGGACTCCGCACCAGAGCCTCATGCTACACTGGGAAATCACAGACCTGCTCGGAAACAGGAGGATGGCTTAGGGTGAGTGGGTTAAAAGGACCCCAAACACTTGCTTGCACTAACAGTTAATCATGGAAAGGAAATTGAAAATGAATGAAGAAATCAATTTGGGAAAATATGGTAGTTCAGTCCCCTATGGATAAACCAGTGTTATAACTATTATAATAAAAAGGAAGAACAATATTGAGCAGCTCAAAGTTTTCATTCTAGCACAGTGCTAGGCACTCAGTAAATATTTAGAACTTTTTTTAATCTCTGATTTCATCTGTGTAGAGAGCACCTCATTGAGAAAATTCTCATTACTAATGCCTATTTGCAGCTAGGTGGCATAGTGGGTAAAGTGCTAAATCTAGAGTCAGGAAGATCTGGCTTCATATTCAGCCTCATAAACTTCAGAGCTGCGAAAATCACTTAAAATTATCTGCCTCAATTTCCTCATCTATAAAACGGAGGATAAAAATTACCTTCCAGGTATTTTATGCTAAATCCTAGAGTTGTTGCCAAGATAAAACAATTCTAAATCATTTTGCATATTTTAAAATGCAATATAAGTGCTAGCTGTTATTAAATTATAGACTAAGGGAGTGATTGGGTCACTCAACTAGTTAAGTATCAAAGGCAGGATTTAAATCCAGGTCTTTCTTCCTAAACTCCAAAGTTAGCCTCTACCCAATGAAAATCTCTCAAATGCCTTGTAGCTCTAAAATTCAATGATTTCTAGCATTTCAATCCTTGCAATAATTTTCATACCGTCATCAAAAATAACTAGTTGGTCATTTCTATTCTAACCAGAATACTGGTCACTGGGGCTTAGATCAAAACCGTTTTAGCAAAGGAAAAACTGGACACAAAAGAAGGAAATAACTTCTCAATCATGTAAATAGCCAAAAATATGGAAGGAAAACTCAGGTTTTCTAGAGAACTTGCTATCTATTTCATGACTGGTATGGATAGCTGCTATGCATGCAACATCTTTAAGCTTAAGTAGCCAATATCCCCCTACTATAGGGAAGTTTCATGAATTTGATATGTGAGTCAATAGCCCCAAACTTTAAAAAAGTTTTTAACTGAATATTGGTGGTTTTATATTGGCCCCCTAGACTTCACTAAATTCCATGAAATAAATACATTCTTCAGAAATATAGATAATTTTAAAACACCAGGGACAGAAAATAATAACGTTAACTAATGCCACACATAGTAATGTTTGTTTAACAAATCTGTGCAGTGTGCCTGACATTTCCCCTGATATCAATTTGTTTTGTTTTGTTTTCTCCTATAGCAGCACAAATGAATTTAAAGTGTAAACTCACTTTGTACACTTTGTAAAATACATTGTAAAATACATCATAAAATCTTTTTTAAGACAGATACATTTTGGACTCAATGTCCCACATCCGTTAGAGGTTCTAGAATGTGGGAAGATATTCAGAGAAGAGCACAAAAGAAAGAGGTAGAAGAGAAGGGGGAGGAGGAAGAGGAGAAAGAGAATGAGGAAGAAAAGGAGGAGAATGAGGAGGAGGAAAGGGAGAAGGAAAAGAAGAATGAGGAAAGAAAAGGTAACAATAGGCCCCTGAAAGCCTGCCCCATAATCCATAGGGTTAATAGCAAAGAAGTAGGATGCCAACCCAAATGGTTTACAATATCAATTCCAGGGATCATTTATGGGAGTTGTAAAGGCCTGGCAGCTACCTTTGAAATGTTGCCAAATTAGGCTCTGGCTATAATATTAATGGGGTTTGCACCCAGGTCGCTGTGACACTCTTCCCATTAAAAATCGACATAATGATTATCTCCAAACTACAAGGAATGAATAAAGAAAGCAAAGACATTTAAGTGCTATGTGTGTGCCAGGATTTATGTTAAGCTCTTGTGATAAACGACAGAATGACGGCCACTACTCTCAAGAAGCTTACATTCTAATCATAAGAGAAGACAATGCATATAATTGAGTGGCAGCTAAGGAGGGTTGTTTTGAACTGGGAAGACACAGGGATAGTTAATGATATTATAGGGAAATTAATTGACATGTTCTTTCCAGGAATGGTAGTGCTGATTTGATTACTGTTCCCAAAGCTGGAGGTATGATGGGGTAGAGAAAGGGCAGAGTGGGTGGCAGCATGGCATGAAGATGGCAGAGCACATCAGAGTGGCAGGTCTGGGTTGGAATAGTTATGGGGAACTCTCATCAACTGCAGTGCCTGAATGAAATGCCTTCCAATACAGAGGGCTAGCAGAAGAAATTGAAACTATGTGAGAAGAGGATGAGGTACACGATGTCATCCCTGTCATCCTGTCTGCTCCTGGAGTTGTCCCAAAGATGCTTTTAGTGAGTTCACAGAAGATGAGTCTACATCCCAATATTCCTATTCAATTATTAAAAGCAATCATTTTATCAACCTGTGCAAAAATTTGCAGAACATTAAATATAAAAGATAACAGGAATACAGACATGCCCCATGACCACTATTTCTAACTGAAGGCCAGTGAAAGAGATGAGATGAATGAAAAAAGAATAAATAAACAAACATATATCATGTACTTTAAATTTTGAAAGGTACTTTCATACATTATAATTGTCTCATAAATGGTAATCAATAGGAATCATTATTATTGATATCATTTCAAACCATTTTATTAGCTGCAACAAAAAAGGGGAATGATCTTTGTTTTGGATATCACTCCATTGTATTACTGATAACAAGCTGCAGTGGAACAATCTGATGCTTTCCATCAGGATCCTGGCTGGCAGAGAGAAGAGGAACATACATATAAGACATTGGCACAGACAATTTAAACCAGGACTCATACTTGGCAGTTGTATGGGGTTTTTTAATCTAATTTATAGGTTATTAACAGGAATGAGCAGCTCCTTTAAAAGAAATGGGCAAAGTTTCTCATTTCAAGACACTGAGGAGTCAAACGATTATCCCTGGATAATTTTCCCCTCCTCCTCCTCATCCTCCTCCTCCTCCTTCTCCATATCTCATTGACTACAGAGTTATTGCTTTTCTTTCTCCTTCCCCAGCACAGGTATTAGAGTCAGTTGCCAGTTTCCCTTCCATTATCACTACCATTCTTCCTTTTCTCTTCCTTTTTCCTAACCCTACATAGTGGTAATGGTGATACAAATGTAATACATCTGTCGGCAGGCTGCTTCCCCCCACCCTAACTATAGCCATTGTGATGACAAATAGTGCATTGCATAGGCAAAGAGTGGAAGTGGGAGGACCTATAAAGCTATTACTACAGTCATCCATGTGGATAGTAATGGGGGTTGTATAAGAGTGGGGAGGATGGGAACAGAGAGGAGGAGATAGGGCCTTATTGAATGGGTAGATGGATGAATACAGAGAATGTTGCTAAGGTGGGATTGACAAGACTTGATTTTGGATTGCCTATAAGGCCTCTCTAATTAGTAGCAGATAGGTGCCACAGTGGATACAATGCTAGGCCTGAAATCATGAAGACCTAAGTTCAAATTTGGCCTTAGACACTTCCTAGCTTCCTCAGCTTCCTCAATTGTAAAATGGAGATATTAATAGCATATACCTCCCAGGGTTGTTAAGTCTCAAATGAGATAATATTTGAAAAGTGCTTAGCACAATGCCTGGCATATAGTGAGCATTTAAAAATGCTTGCTTGCTTCCTTCCTTCCTTCCTCTTTTACCAAAGCCAGTGATTCTGTATTAAAGACTATAAGGGTACAGGAAGACCTTATGATTAAATTTATCTACTTGAGGCAAATATCAATATTTGAAAAGTCCAGGGAAGTCACCTGGTATAACACAAAGAGCATTAGAAACAGTAGGAAAAGCTGGGCTTGAATGTCAGCTCTACCACTTTACTGTAAGGAAGGCACTGAATTTTTTGAGTATCGGTTTCTTCATCTGTAAAATGGCACAACACTATTTTTATTATCTACTTCGTAAGGATTCTTTCATGATTAAATGGGATAGCTATCTCCACCCTGAAGCTTTCCCTGATTCCAGCCTTCTCCTTAAGTTCTTAATACCTTCTCCTTCCTTAAATTATCTTGTGTTTACTTCTGTGTTTAGTAAATATTTGCTTAATTGAATCGAATCAATGCTATAAAAGCATGTTGCAGGGAGGGAGTTGATCAGGAAATCTCTTATCAATTGATTTTCTCCCAGACCAGCTGATGAAATTATAGAATGTAAGTGGAGGTAATGGTAACAAGTCACCTTGAACACATGTGGCCAAAGTAGCTCAGGCTTCTGATGCTCCAGGTCCATGATGTCCTTTCACTTCTTCATTTGTCCAGCTTTTTGTTGTAAGCAGACCTTGATTTTATCAGCATGAAGAACTCCTAAAGACGATGTGCCCCCTACTAATAAGGATAAGCACCGGCAACTTGTAGTCTCAGAGAGACAAAGTTTCTCATTTCAAGACACTGAGGAGTTCTGACACAACAAGGATGTGTCAGAAGCAGGACTTCATCAACCCAGGCCTTCCTGAATCTGAGGCCAGTTCTCTATCTACTATCCCAATCTTGTCTCTCATGATAACTTTATAATGTCTATATCATATCTCATCTTTCCTTCAAAGCATACTCCTCATCCAGATATAATTTTTTCCATGCATCACCATTCTCTCAGCAACCCGTATTCAAAGCTCCCCACAACCAATTTTTTATAAAACCCCAACAATTTTATTTCCAAAATACTTCTCATGTCCTTCTCCTCTCTACCATTCCATATTCATTCCCTCTCACCTGAACCATCACATTAATTTCTAAGCTGCTGTAATTCACCCAGCTCCAATTTGTTTTACACATTAATCTTTCTAATGTACAACTCTCATACCATCACTCCACTCTTCAAATCCCTTCAATGGATTCCTTTCACTAAATTCTTCAGCGTAGTAATAAAGTCTCCAATAATCTGACAGAAACCCATCCTTCCAGTCTCATTGTCCTCGCCCCTGTCTACACTCTACTCAAACTTGTTATCCCCAAAACAGATGTCACACTCCTCTGTGCTCAGATCCCTGTACCCAGAATGCCTGTCTTCATCTCTGCCCGCACAAGTCATATCTATATCCTTGAAGATCCATGTCAAATGCAAACTCCTTAATGAAGCATTTTCTAGTCACCTTTTTCCTTCATAAGCCTTTGTAAAATCTTACCTTTCTTATTCCTCTATCTATGTGTAATATATTGTGATATATATATATATATATGTATATATATATATATATATATATATATATATATATATATATATATATATATATATATACTTCTTTTAATCCCACAAAGCTCCAAGTTCTCAGAGGACAGACACTGTGTGTTATTTGCCTTCTAGCTTCTTTAGTACTTAGGACAGGGCCTTGCAATGAAGGGAAAGGGAATGGAATGTCTACTATGTGCCAGGTACTGTGCCAATTGCTTTTCACAAATATTGTCATTTGAGACTTACAGCAACCCTGTGAAGTAGGTACTATTATTATCCCCATTCTATAATTGCGGAAACTAAGGCAAAGGTTAAGTGACTTACCCAGGTTCAGAGAGCTAGCCTGTGTCTAACGCAAGATCTGAACTCAGGTCTTCCTGACCCCAGATCCAACCCTCTATCTACTGTGCCACCAGCTGCCTTTGATGTGTCTTGAACATGATAATTATAAAATAAATGTTTGTTGACTTAACTAATTAATTAATGTTGCCCAAGATAGTACCTGGGGACAATACTCTTCACCAGGTGCAAATGTTCAACATTTGTATGGAAATAAATTAAATCTCCTAGGTAGAGAATCCCTGTACATTATAAAACGTACTCAAATGCCTCTTGACACCATGTCCATGGCAGCTTTGGCCCTTTTTTAAGGAAATTTATTTCACTTCTCAGCCCATCCAAAGCTCAAGTTGTTTTTACTCCAGTTACTATAAGGAATACATAGCGGGAAATAAGGGACAAGGCCACCTTACAGTTTAATACATTAAATAAAAAAATGTAAAGACTAGATTGATTCATTTATCAAATTCCCCTCCATTTTTTATTTATTCTCATCAATGAGTAAATGAGATCACATTCATAAAGCACTTTGCAAAGCTTAATATTCATTATTATTATTAAAAATTAATATTATATTAATGCCAGCTATTTATTATTTGTTATATCAACTGCACTCATGCCGCAATACAAGGAAAAAGAAGGCTCCTGAAGAATAAAGAAACATTTTGTGCAAAGTATGTCCCCTCAAACACATGTTTCAGTCAGTCTTCTGTAAATAGGAGCTCATGTTTGGTTATTTTGAACAATACCAGAGATAGTACAATTAACTCCAAAATCAATCTCATTAGGGTGACTTCTTTTGCCATTTCATTAATATACTTTTCCTTCTACAATATATTTGATCTTCCAGTGATAGAACTAAGCCATAACCACCATCACATTATTCTTTCTTTATACACAGCAAAGTTTAAGGTGATATGAAAGCAAAAATCTTCCCACATAATGCCACACAAGATTTCACATAAATCTAATTGAACTCATCTGTCTGTGGTCTTCTCTTATAAAAGTATTGAATGATATGGGACAAAACAACATAAAACTAGTCTCACTGTTTCATTAATTGCTTGTAATTTTATTAGGTTTGGCATAACATTCCTATCTAATGGGGTTGCATCGAATTCAATACTTAGAATCAAGATCTGGACATTAGTTAGCCCCTTAAAGATTTTGAATATTCATTATTGAAATTCTAATGTAACATGACAAAATACATGGTTTTAGAAGAAATGGTTTTGGTCTATCACACCTGCAGTCGTTGTTGCTACCTGGAAGTTGTTTTAACCCACTACACTTATTTTCCTAATCTGAAGTCTCAGAATGCAGAAGCGGTGAAGTTCAATTTGCCTTTGTGGTAAACAGAGGCAATGTAAGAGCTTCCCCAGACAATCCCTTTCCTAATTCCAGGGCAGCCAAGCCTGTGAGGGCTTTTGTTATTTTCTGTGTAGCATGTTTGCAGCTCTAAAATGTATTGGTTCAGCTGTCAACATATATATTCACATCGATGATAATATTCCAGCTTAACGAGGCCTCTTGGAATTATTTATTATTAAATTCCATTACTTTCTGCAAACGTTCATCCTGATTAAGTTCATTGTTTAAGAATCTCCCACAACTCTAATAGCACCAACCCTCATTATGCTAGGATATGGATACTGTAGTGATTACTTCATTCATAGTTCACCTTGATATTTCCTGAAATATCCTCTAATGAAATGTCTTCCAATGCAACTATGGAAGGTAAGGAGATATATATGGAAGATGAGCCACCTATACTCCAAATGTATTTTTAATCATCTTTTAACGTTGCAAATTTTTGCCCATTGTGTGTAAAATGAGAGTGTTAGACCAGTTTATCTCTAAGTTCCTTCCTACTTCTAAATTCTTTGATCTTGTCCAGGTCCCATCACAGACACAGAGGAGAGGATTGCTGATTACTAATACAGGCAGAGAAGAATCTGTAGGAAAGGCTTACAGACACCTAAAAGTGTGGCATACTC
>CM053622.1:639620163-639640652 GCA_028646595.1 Phalanger gymnotis | reverse complement strand
AGTCTGTTATATTTTGCGATTCAGAACTATGCCAGCATATTCATAGCAGCCAGAGACACTGTGAATATGGCATTGGCACTATACTGCTCTCCATACATTTTTCCTTCTAGTCAAATTGGCTTAGAGTTTACTGCCCGTGTGTGACGTTCATCTTCTGTGTCTGGATCTTTGAGGAAGCAGTTCCTTTATGTCTAGGATACATTCTCTGCTCAATTGTACCCCTAAGAATTCTTAGCTTCCTTCAAAGCACATCAGATACCACCTCCTAGAAGAAGTCTTACCCAACCCTCTCAGCTGTTAGTGGTCTCTCCCTCTTTAAATTGTGTTGGATTACTTTCCATATATTTTGTGTTTACATAACTATGGACACATGTCCCCAGTAAGTAGCCATGGGCTGTTTCATTTGTCTTTATATCCCCAAATTGCCCTACACACCTGTTATTGTTACCAAGAAAATTCCAAATGGGGACACAATTGAAATGACTGAACGACAACAACAACCCCAAAGTGCCCTACACACGGTAGGTACTTAATGTTTTTTTTTTCTTAAATAACCAAGCAGTACCTTTGCTTAAAAAAAAAAGCATTGGGTATTTTCCATTCTTATGCCATATAAAGCCATGCCACTTCACTAGGAACTACCTGGCAACTGTGGTCAAAGAATGAAAACTGACATGAGAATTTTAAGAAGTCAAAAGGAGGAGAATCATAATCATGTTCTTGGTCAGTAGTGCTAATGTAGAAAAGAAAGGTAAACACTTGGAATAATCCAACAGAAGCCAGTTACTGGTGGGTAAAAAATCCTTAAGGAAAGATTATAAAGTACTTTCAGGAAAGAAAAACGCATAGAAAAATGTTCCAAATCATCCCACAAATAACTGGGTAGATAACTACAAGAGAGAATCCTATTCTAAATTTGACTTTTTCTTAGGTGAGAAGACAAGAAAGAACTTTTAGAAAAGAAATTATATTGGATAACTTAATTGCTGTTACAACAGGTTTCATTGTGTCCCTTCTTAACTGAATAGAAAGAAGTCTGATCTTTCCAGCTTTGTTAAGTGAGGTGCCATCCATGTTGAACACAAATACAAATCTAAAGCTAATACTTACTGAAACAAAATCCATTAAAATCTGTTCTTTGTTACCATCATCCAGCTGCTCCTCCCATGAAATAGGGTTGACTTTCTGCTTCTCAATTGTAGATAGCTACGGGCTCCTAGAAGATAAATTCCATCAAATACTTTGCCTTATACATAAACCTTAAACATGCCCCTATTATATATGCTTACAGAGGTGAAGATAGTTTTTTTTTTTAATATCTACTGTACCTCTTATTTCATCAGTCCTTCAGTTATGGCATCTGTCAAGAATAAAACTCTCATTAAATGGAGAAACTTTCTAACTTGTTTTCCAACATAATGATACTCTAGTCTCTTCTATCCTGAAGACTAATGAGCAGGAAAAAAAGTTCTATAAGTTTGTACAAATGGTGTCTGCTGCAAACTTAACCATATATTGGTAGCATATTGGAGCTTTTAGACATAGGAAACGCTGTATATTATTTCACTTATTTATTTACCATACACTTAATAAGCACCTACTACTTGCAAAGCACTATTCAAGCTGTTGCCAAAGACACAGAGTTTGGATAAAGAATAGCTTGCCACCCTGCCCTGTCTATACACACACACACAGTAATTAGTAATTTCAGGGAATTAAATGAAGCAGATTTGCCACTCAGAGGCAACTTACACATGCTATATATTGATGAAGTCATGCTATTTAATGACTAACATTTATTATTAATTGACCAATACCCACTTATTGGGTGGCCAAATTATGCACGATCCTATAATGAAAACAGAAGTACAGTTATCCCTTCCACATCATGACTTTCTCCATCATGGTTTTGATGTATTGCCAATAGGCATAAGAAATTAAACTGGCATTTTAGGGGACTTTTGGAGAAGCCAAAGACAAGACAGAAAAAGTTTAGAAATTCAGAAATGCATTATGTGTATATGTGTGTATATAGCATTATATAATATCAATATATTTTATCTTTTAATACTATAAACACCCCATAAGAGAAAAAGAAAAAATTCAGACTACTTCTTTGGTACAAAGGGAGGGCCAAAAAATTTGATGAGGATTTTCCTGATTGCTGGGGTGCCATACCCCTAGCCCCCTAGACATGGAGGGGATTGCTGTCTCCACCCTTAAGGAGTCTACAGCACAGTTAATGAGAACAAGCAGACTCATTTAAAATAATACTGAATATAAAACAACATATACATCCTAAATTATGTGATAGAAGAGAACTGTTGACACATTTAAGGAATTCAGAGGAGCGAGGTCACAATGAGAAATGGAGTAATAACAACTGGTTTCAGGGAGAAGGAAGGAAACAAGTATTTATTAAATATCTACTATGTTCCAGGCACCGTGCTAAGCAGTGGGGATACAAGTACAAGCAGAAAGAAAGATGGTCTTTGCCCTCAAGGAGCTTGCAGTCTAATCTAACCAGGGAAGACAATACAATGCACAAAAAGGAGCTGGGGGAGGGGGTGGTAGTGTGAAGATGGCATCCTCCATGAGAGCGTGGTTTGGAAGTCCAGAAGCCAGGAACAAGGTATGGAAGATGAAATCCAATCCCTCCACAACATGGAAGCTCCAGAAGGAACTCACCACTGTAAAGATGCGGCCCTTACTGACAGATGTTCCAGGTTGAGAAGGCCTCAGCCATAGAAGGTTCAATGTTCCAAGTTAAGGAAGTCCCAAGTACTGAGGGAAGTTCCCAGTTTGGGTGTGCATCCAGCCACAAATTACTGGAAATTACCCTCTTTTTTACTTCTTGTGCAATAAGACCTCTATATCTGGACTAGATTTTCTTGAACAGGAGAGTGAGAACACAAAAGCAGCATTTAAGGAAGAATAATCAAAAGAAGATATTTGAGATAGCCCTACAGAATAGTGTTAACACTGTAATATTGTAGTTCAGACATTTAAAGAATTCAAAGAATACAAAATTCCTATGACCTAAAAATTCATAATCTAAAAGGGACCATTGACAATTATTTATAACAGTTTATTTAAAAAATAAGGGGATAAAAGGGAATAAAAATAAGGAAATTTTGATGCGTTCTTAAATAAATTTTAACTTTCTTCCCAATTCACTTGACTACCTCTTAGTTCAGTAGCTACTTATCTGATATAAATTAATTTCTTCTTTACTCAGTGCCATCTTCCTGAAGAGTAAGATGATAAAAAAAAAACTCGATCCTTAAAAAAAAATTTTTTTAAATTTTCTCCTCTGAAAGGATGCAGTATCAACTATGATGAGATATATGATCAAAGAAAAGCCTAATAGGAAAATCTGTCCAAATTTGTTGACTTATCTAAATGGCAGAGGGAGGAGAGAAATGGATAATCAAATATGATAAATGATTTTAAAATATTTATATTTTTATCTTGTCCACCCTACCTAATCAACTTTATTTCCCGAAACTCTTCAATAGTCATGGCCTTTGAATGTAGGCCTCTAATATTCTGATCATTTGCTTCTGAGTAAACAAAACACTCTAAAGATCTAAAAATAAAGCAGAAATGAAAAGACTGTCTGGTTTCTCTTTCTCAACCTTCCTTGCAAGTCATTCCATGACTGAAGTAAGCAACTACCTACAAAACTCAGTCTCCTCGGTAGCAATCTCATTCCAAAGCAATGTGTAATGAACAATAAGTTATAGTCACCAAATATCAAAGACACTGACAAACTGGTCATCCAGGAACAATTTTTTAAAATTACACCTACTGATAGTGCCAATTTGTACAAGGGACAAAGTTGCTAGTTTCATTACAGGTTGAACCGAGCCCATACAGGGCCATCTTTATAAACTGAAACACTGCCATTTTTTACAGGAAGTGTTTGTTCTCTCTCTCTCTCTCTCTCTCTCTCTCTCTCTCTCTCTCTCTCTCTCTCTCTCTCTCTCTCTCTCCCCTTTTCCTTCACCATGTTTTCCCATTTGCATGTTCCATATTCTCTTCAATAGCGCTCAGGGAAACCCAAAATGTTATTTTATGGTCAAGTCACATTAACATTTTAACACTCAGGGTTTGAAGAGAGAAGAGTGGAGCTGTGGACAGAAGATTGTCTTAGGAATCAGGAAAATTTGGGTTCAAGTTCTGACTCTGATGTGTAGCAGTTGTAGTTTGGACAAGTCACTTCCCATCCCTCAGGCAAATCTCTAAGACTGTCCATTACAAGTGAGCTGCTTATCTGCACCAATGTTAGGAGTTTACACAATGATGTCTGAAATGCACCTAAGTTCATTCATAAAGTTTGTCATTTCATGTCTATTTCATGTCTATTTCAGTTGTAACTCAGCAAAGTCAAAAAAAAATTGTGCATTATTTTCTCAGAAAACCTGAAATGTAAATGTTCATTTTGAAGCATGTTACTTTTAACAGGCTCGGACTACCACTTCAGATAGCTTGCCCCACATAAAGCTGGCACTATGTTGTTCAGGCATTTTAGTTGTTCAACTCTCTGTGACACCACTTGGAGTTTTCTTGGCAAAGATACTGGAGTGGTTTGCCATTTCCTTCTCCAACTCGTTTTACAGATGAGGAAACTGAGATAAACAGGGTTAAGTGACTTGCCCAGGATCACACAGCTAGGAAGTATCTGAAGCTGAATTTCAATTCAAGAAAATGACTCTTCCTGATTCCAAGCCCAGGGCTCTATCTAGCTGCCCATGTAGGCAACATCAAACAATAATGTGTAGTTGTCATATGGGGAAACCGAGTATTGAGATATAAACGTGAATACTCTCCCAAGGGAGGGAGGAGAAAAGGGAGAGGAAGAGGGAGGAGAGGTAAGAGAGAGGAGAGGAAAAAGAAAGAGGGAAAGATGAGTATTCTAAGAATTTGTTCTCATAACCGTAAATAAATTTGTATTTTAAAAATCTAATAATTCTTCGCAGTATTCCCTAAATGTTAATAGCATTACATTTACATCTTAAATGCTAGTAAATAAAGATAATATGTAATCTGGAAAGACAAAAGCTTTCTATTTCTTATAATTTATCAAAAGGGTAACTTTTTTCAGAATTTCAACATTTTGAAGATATCTCAGATGAAATGTTCAGCTTATAAGGCATGAGTATTTGAGAACTTCTCAAAGACACTTGCTACCATGGTAAGGGACAGACAAAGCAAAGTCATCTCACCTCACCAACAGCACCCTGGTCTGTTTACAGAGAGAAGAAAATGGGCCAGGGTCTGTTAGTCAGTCAGTCAATGACCATATATTACTGGGCTAAGTGGTAGTCTCAGGTTTTTTAAGTTGTTTCTGATATTACCATACTAACAAGGCATATGAGTTTCGTGACTTGGTTTATTACTTAGCATCAATTTTTCTAGTAAGGGGGCACTTAGATATTTGGCAAAAACTATAATACTAGTTTAATCATGCAACTTTTATTCACAATGACTTGAGCTGGTGATGACCATATTGAATAATGCATCCAAGGAAAATGTTAAGTATAGTTTATGAGCTACCAGAAAATACGTGCATGATAATACATATGAAACCACCTCAGCATCAATGTTGGTTGGTTAGCTGGTTGGTTTTTTAGTAGGTCCAGTCAATCACTACAAAATCAACACAAAAATGAAATGGGCCACAGTGACTAACTTAAGTGCTACCATGTCAGTAACAATCAGGCCAGAGTAAGCACTGGTATGCTGAGTTATTGAATATTATTTACCTGGAATAAATCAATGTACAATATTCCATTTTAAGATTTTTCTTGCAGAATATCGACAGATCTGAACTACACAAAAATGTGAGGCTAAAATAATGATACGAAATAATGTTGAGGTTTACATATGATATGCAGTGTACTTTAATTGATAAGCAAAACATAACATATAGTGTTCTATTCTGATTTAAGACTGGAGTCCCCCTATCTCATTTCCAGACTGGAAAGGTAGCACCTACTCATGGGCTTGATTCCACTACTAACTGGCATGAAAGTTTTGACCTACTCCTTTTGTAATCTGGACCAGGTTGCCCTTCTTAGACAGCTTCCCCTCCCTCCCCTTCCCACTGGGACTCATCAAATTGGTGCCAGACTTAGTAGGGCACCCAGTTGCTTAGTCTAATGCAGTTCAGAACACTGGGGCTCAAGATATCTGCTAGTTTCAGTCTCCCCAGAAGCAGGGACAGAATACGGGCATGCACCACCATGCCTGGACGTACCATACACTGTGAGATACCCAAAAGAAAACATCACAGAAATAAAGAATTGAATCTACAAATGATTTACTTTGAGCTCAAGGAATTTCCTTTATTATATTCATATGTAAGAGAGCAGCAACATTATTAGTGTAAATAAATCCAAAAGTGTTTAAAAGATTCCTGATTGAAGGATTACAGAACTATAACACTATACCAGAACACACAAAAATAAGTTTTTTATGTTTAATTTAGACTACAATGTATTTTAAAATATTGAATTCAATGCAAATTGAAGGTGGCCTCTAATTTATGATTCACAGACTATTCTTTGTAGTTTATCGATGAATTGTCTATTCTCACCAAGGTCAGCTTTTCCACAACACATGGACATTAAGAAATCATTCCGAAATTCTTTTCTCTCCATTATTTGTGGAGTAACTTCTATTTTTGTTAAAGAGCAATCCGAGAACAATAATGTTTTAACTTGCATGGAAGTACACCTTTATTGAGCTGGTAGAACTCCACTAATTGTATGAGATCCGTAAATCTAGTGTGACCATCGTCCAGCGTATGAAACATTTCACCATCATCTTCTAGCTGCAGAGAGAATGATAAACTGCTTAATGGCGGCAAAAATGCAAATGACTTAGGCCAACCATAGCCTACAAAATATCATACCTTCCCCTGTGAGAGTTTAGGGACCATGTGAACCTGAGGAAGAGTTCCCTTCCTGGCTTTAATATCATTGGCATACTCAAGTTAAGTATTTCTAGTGTACGATGTAGCTCTATCCCCCCCCACCCCCGCCAATATCTGCTAATCAACCTGATAAGATACACCTAGATGTATTAACAATGGGGTAGGCCTTAATACTTTGCCAAAGTAAATAAAAGGTTGTGTTGACTATATCTTATAGAAAACACATTTCCAGTTCTCTCTCTTAACTTCCAATTGGTGTCTTCAATATAAATATTCACACAATTTTTATCATTAAATTCATTCCAAAACAATGAAATATCAACCTAATAGAACACCTTTTTTTTATTAAACTCTTTGGCATTAAAGAGTTGACCCTTTCAGGAAAATACTAATCATATAATCAAGAAAGTAGGAGAGCACAATTTATAGGCTCCAAATCATTCTGAAGAGAAGAAAATTCAGGAGTAATGCAAGCAACAAGCTATAATACTTAATGAATGGAGAAACACTCTTCCTGGAAGTTTTAATGCCCTTGATTGAGAGCAGAGGACATTTCTAACCCTCTCCCTGGACTTCACCCCTACCACTGGACAGCACCCTGCCCTCAAAGATGAAGAAAAAAATAAGTTGTCTTATAAGTAGTAAGAAGATGAAGAAGAGGAGGAGGAGTTAGAGGAGGAAGAGAAACCTGACATAGGTGATTAAACATGTGGTAACAGGAGGTGCCTAAGTCATTATTTCATACGCCTGTGTAACAGTTCATAGAACATTCAATACAAAAGAATAGGACACTGATTTGTTTCTATGTGAACCATCACCACCCCAAAAAAAGATTAAAATGAAATTATAATAACAATAATGACAAATACAAAGAAACAATGAAGACAGTGTCTTACCCTTACTGTCTGTAAAAATTTAGCATCTATCAAATATTTAGCATGACATGACTTGATAGCTAGAATTATACATCATAAATGCATGATATTCCATGAAGTGATATAGGACAAGTCCCCATATTAGAAATATAAGTATCATGGAGAACTCAACCAATAAATTGTAATGGAACTCAACCATTATCACAGACTGAACTGTTTCCCACAATTCCTTGAGCAGAACACTGATTCATAAAAAGTTAAAAATAATTTACTCAGAATTCAAGCTACAGAGAATGAAAGCCTTTCAAAGTATAGAGACTTGGCAGAGGAGTTAAACATCATGTGAGAACAGTTTGAAGTAATATGTCATCCCTAATATTCCGTGTGATCCTGAATTTGTATCAAGGATGCCTTGAGTAAGCCTATAGAGGATGAGCTTACATCCCAATTCCTTTATTCAACTATAAAAATCAGGGTTTTTAAAAATCTACCTGTGTAAGTCCACTGTGTAAGTAATGATTATAAAGAAGTAATCAATAGCAGGATAGCAACTTGCCTTAGGACTATTTCTATCTGAACCCAAATGAAAAAAGATGTGAATGATAAAATCATCATAGTAATAATACTTTATTCAAAAAAGTAGTTTAGAAATTGACCTGAGCCCAGAAAATGTGTGTTAATGCTTTCCCAAAGTTTCACAATATTTCCTTGCAAAGCTATAAAATGGGGCATTTAGGAGAACTGAAGAGATAGAAGCTGTAAAATGATGGTTTCACAGAGAAAGAACTAAATAAAATTCAGAAGAAGGTTTCCTTACAGGGGTTTTTTTAACAACAGGTGGCAGGGGATACAACATTGCTAAATCAATTTTATATAACTAAAGGAAATTCAATTTTTCAAACATTTTCTCTATTCCTTCTATTAATTTAGACCTAAAATATATTTGTGCCAAGCATAGCTCCAGTCAAAACAAAATCTTCCAAATAGCATTTAATAAAAGAATAAAAACGTTTCCCACAATCATACTCATCAAGATAATTCCCAATACGAGAATGTGCAATGATAAGTTACTTACTGGTATAATCTGAAAATGCTTTATCTTTTGTCCATGGCTCAATGAAAGTACAAAGGTTTTGGGGTTGCTTTGGCTGTCCCGTACCAAGAAAACTCTAAAGAGAAAGAAGGCGGTTCAGTATGTTTCTGAGGAATGCATGGATTTTAAAGAAATAGTCAAACACAGAAATAAATGTGCCAGTTGTGTCTGAATGCAGTAAGCCCATTCATATATACCTTTCATGTGAATTAAATAGTATGAAATAAATTCAGCAAGGTCAAGAAATTTTGTGTAATTTTTCTCAGAAAAGCTCAACTACAACTGTCATCTAAATTAAAGTATGTCATTTTTAACAGACTCAGTCTTTCATTTCCAATAGCTTTCCCCCCCAAAACTAAATGCTTTGTAAGCATCAACAACTGGGAACATGTGGTTTTCATATGGGGAAATTGAGTATTGACATCTAAGTGTGAATACCTTTAACTAGAAGAAATGACATCGGCATCCTATTAATTTACCTCATCATGTTAAGCTCTGAAAAAGAAAAATTCCCACCTGGAAAGAGGTCTTAACTATTTTTTTTAACTTTGGTATGTTATTTGCAATCCCTTTCTTCTTTTTAAAGTCTGATTGCTAATGTTACAGACATATTATACAAAGAGAATAGTAGAAAAGTATGGCAAAAAAATGCAATAATACTGAAATGATTTTTTTTGTTAAGATAAGAGGAGAAAATTTAATAAAATGAGAAAAACACAAGGACCATAAAGCGACAGAAAAAAAGATTTGTAAAACAAAAACAAAACTCACTTTAACCTTGAAAGATAAGGCAAAAAAATCTTCTGATATATCAAGCTAGAAAACAAGACACGGCCTAATGGCCTGAGAGAAAAATGCTGCCAGACATGGATCCTTATTTACTGGCAAGACAGCATAAAACCAGTTTTGTATTAATTGCTGGCAAACAGCCTGTTTTCAACAAACTCCTATGTTACTTTCCCTGGTGCTTAGTTAGAAAGGCATTTAGATTTGAGTTTCAGTGCCTGTCCAGTGATAGTCCCATTTCATTTGTGTTAGTGTGAAATTCCAGACATTACATCATTGGCAGATAGGACAAAAGTGAATTTTATTGGTAAATCAAGTTGTAAATCTTTTTTTCTCTACTAAGTAGAACACCACCACCACCTAGTGGACCAATTCTTTCCGAGGTGATGCAGGAGAAAGTTAAACAAAGGTATATTCCTCACATATTCTTATAATATCAAAATGATATAAGGCTGAAGGTGGATGGAAAATAATGTAGAAGTCCTCCCCAAACCACCTTAGCCTTTTTGAAAGTCCTACATGCTTTCTGCTCACAGTAGATTGTAATTCGGGTAGTCTTTCAAATATGACATTGATCTCTAATAAAGTGTATGTCATATTTCACATCTATATAATGCTATGAGGTTAACAAAGCAATTTCCTCATGACAACCCTGTGAGGTTGCCTAGCACATAGTAGGGCCCTAATAAACATGTGTTGATCAACTACTATTTGCAAATCTTAAATAGTTTTCCATTTTCAAAAAAATGCTGGTGATAATCCCTTGCATAAAAATCTTACTTACTCAGATATAAGAATCAAGTCCCCACAAAATCTTCTATTGAAATTAAAATATCTTTAATATCAAATCACCAGCATCATTTGACAAGATAGATGTAAAAATGTTTTCTTTTTATGTATATACAAGCTACATTAAGTGCTCATTTAGTATAACTAAAAACATTAAACAAAAAGAAAATTTCTGAAATACTCAATATTTTAAGAAAAATAGAGTTCTCTAACCAGATTTAAGTAGTTTGAAAATAGGAGATCAGTCATGTCATATTTTTTATCCCCCACATTATCAAAAACAGAATCCATCTAGTGTTTTCCATCTATCAATCTTTTTATTCATTTGCAAAACTCTTATTATAAAATTTTTTATTCTTAGAACCTAAATTTCAATATTTAAGTTTTTAAAATTTACTCTCCAGCTCAATTGTTCCTGGATTGTTTCTTTTGAGCTGTCACCTAGAAGTGAGTGTTCCACAGGGTTGTTTCCTAAGCCCTCTTCTCTTCTCCCTCTGTCTCTCTCTCTCTCAGTAATCTTACTAACTTCCGTGGATTTAGCTATCGATATAGATGACTCCAAAACTTATATAAGCTGCAATGCTACATCATCAGTTGTATGTTGAATATTTCAAACTGAATATTATAGACAAATATTAAACTCAAAGTATCCAAAAATGAACTTCTTATCTCACCCCCTAAATCTCCTCTCTTCCAATTCACCTTCTTTCGAAGGCATCACCATCATTCCAGCTCTCAGGCTGGTAACTTCATCATTATCCTCAACTCCTCCCTCTCTGTCACCTGGAATATCCAATCAGCTGCCAAATCTTCCTGTATTTACCTTCACAACATTTCCTGCTTCTGATTCCTCTCTGTGAGTATAGCTGCCAGCTAAGTTCAGCTCTCACCACTCTTTGCCTAGATTATTTTAACGGTCTCCTAATTAGTCTCTCTGCCTCAAATTTTTCCCATTCCAGTCCATCCTACATATAAGGCTGCCAAAGTAATTTTCCTTAAGCAGAGATCTGACCATTTGTCATCTTTATACAACCAATTCCTTTATTTTCTTCTTGCTTTTAGGTTAAAAGGTAAACTCTTCAATTTAGCTTTTAAAGAGCTACACAAACCGGACCCACCAGACCCACCAAACCTATCTTTCCAGCCTTAATGGACATGACTCCCCAACCTAAACTTCATCATCTAGCCCAACTGGACTTCCTTCTCTTTCTTACACACAACATTCAATCTCCCACCTCCATGCTCTTGCACTGGACATCTTCAATGCCTAGCCTAGAATGTACTACTTCCTTATATCTGCTTCATGGTCTCTCTTCTTTAACAAACTGCTCAAGTATCATCTTCTAAATGAAGCCTGGATTTCTTTTTCCCCATCGTACCATACCTTACCTCCCTCTCTTCTTCTCTCTGTATATAGACACACACAAACATACCACATATACACATATATGTGTATGTATGCAAAAATATATGCTTTATAAGTAGGTTGTATATATTTTTATATGTACTTACCGCCCCCCCCATTAGAACATAAGGTGCTTGCAAGTTGGAATTGTTTCATTCTTTGTACTTATACCCCCAGGGCCTCCACAGTGCCAGGCCCAAAACCAGTACTCCAATAAATGCTTGCTTTATTGATTTGAAGGTAGGAATCTTACCAGCCCGCAGACATTTTTGGTTGGTAAACCCAGTAAATTTTAAATATTCTTCAATTGTTTGGCTACCTTTATTAAAGTATTAAAATTAAGAGAAAAGGGATGGTTAAAAAACAACAGGCATTGTGGGAATTCAGATAACACTACGATATCCTCATAACAGAGTAAGTTCTATGTATAAACTCCTATAAAAAAATTGCATCATACCAAGGCAAACTTTGACCACAAAATATCTTGTGATACTTTAGAACACAAAACTTTTTTTAAGTTTGGCTAAAGAAAAAAATAAAGGTCTCATAAGTATTACCCACAAATTAAATTCTACAACTTTTTTTTGCTTGAGTTTATTTGGTTCAACAAAGCACCAAAGGAAATGTAGGAATATAACTGTAAACACTGGCCCCGAATCACACTTAACATTTCTCATAATCTCTACCAATTATGAATATAAATGAAATAGAGAGGATTAAAAGCTAACAGTGAAAATAAGCAGAAAATCTGTATCACAAATAGGAAAGAATCAGCATTTAATCTGTTCAGACAAGTTCCTCCTTTTCCCTTTCCCTCTCTGAGCAGGGGTTGGAATAGGGGACAATTATTCCTTTCTCTAAAAATGCTACCTGAAAAATGCAATTAGTAGGAATAAATTTGAAGAGGAAATATGTACACACTAACAGCAAATTAGTTGTATGCTTAAATCAAAACATGTTTGTTGTTGTCATTTTCCCCAGCCACCACTGCCAACTTAACTGGCACCCAAAATGCAAGCTCTGTTTTTTTCAATAATTAACATCTGTGACCAACAATAAACTTTCTCAAATTGGCACAGAGTGGGAAATGTAACTGATGGCTGAGGAATCAACTGAGGAGAATCTTCCTCATTTGTTTTTGCCTTCATCTGTTTTGTTCCTTGTGACAATGAAAAGGCCAGTTATAGACTGTGGGAGGAGCAAAGAACAGCCATACTCAATCCAGGGATGTGCTCTTGTCTCTGCACCTCCCAATAAAAGTAGCTGTTAGATACCATACTTACCCATCTACAAGTCCTTGCTGAATGATCAATCGCTGAGCTTCATCTCTGGAAATTCTGTGATGAAACCATGGCTGTGCTCTATGAATAGCTGAACAAATCACATGAATATATCTCAAGATTTCTCTCTTAAAATTACACAGTCAAGTGAAGCTTCTACCACAGCCATCCTGAATTCAACTACACATTTATACAGGAATTCTATCTCCAGTAGCATAAACAAACATACCTAAGTTTGTTGAAGAACTCTGAGAAGCAGTGGGACTACCATGTGTGTTCAGTCGTAAACATCCTTTTTTCTGAACAGGGAAGGAGAAAAAACAGTTTTCAAATTTTGAATGAAAAAAATTATACATAATCTTTTAAAAATAAATTTTTATTATACCCTCCATGCTAATCCTTCTTCAACAGCAACTGAAAGGGCTTCAGTAGGATTTTCTATAACTCTGCTTTTATGGCCTGAGAAGTCCATTGCAACAAGAGAATTCTCTGAGATGCTTCTCTGAAAAAAAATTCACTTTTAAATATTAAAATATTTTTGGTAGGTTGTCTTCCAATATTGTTCTTCATTGTAGAGCATGATGATCCACTGAGCAATGAGGGCTGACAAACAAACCAAACCAAAAACGTTCCAGGAAATTAAGAAGTTAGAACACCTGATTTTTTTAATTATGGAGGTCCTAAAACAGAAAAAAAAATATTTGTTTTGATTGTTTTGAGTTGTTAGTACAATAGGATTAAGTTGATAGTCTACAAAGATTAAAAACATACAGTACAGAGCGAATCCATCTGTCAAGGGAAGCAATACTATCTGCTCACATTCTCATTTAGGGTTGAAAAAATATAACTCAGAAGGGAATAATCATTTCAATGGCCTTCAATAATCTTTTTAGTTCTTGCCAGCATGAGACAACATCTCTCTCATCCCTTTGTTCGGTATTAAGAGACCTGTCCTTAGAGCACTTACATTTATTTTTTTACTTCACACAGTGAAAATTATATTTTATAAAGTTACAGGATAATTTAAAATTTTCAGTTAAGAGAGAAATTATCTTGTAACTTTGTAAAACACAATTTCCACTTTGTGAGGTAGAACAAATAAATGTAAGAGCTCTACAAACAGATCTCTTTATGCTGAACAAAGGGATGAGAGAGACGTTGTCTCATGCCTGCAAGAATTTAAAAGACTATATGTCATCTTGATTCAATCCAACAACTTTCTCCATTTCTTTTCTCCAAAGTTGTGAACAGAAAGCCTGATTCCTAATTATCAATTTTTGTAGTAATTGTAGATGATATTTGCCTCGCCAACAACAAACATTGAGTCAGTTGTCCTTGGACTAGCAAACTGTAAAAGAAAAAAAATAAATCCAGAGTCAGAAGAATCTCAATTCAGGCTACAATAGAATTAAATACACCTCCTTTCTCCTCCCCACTCCACCCCCAAATAATTATATCCCTCAAAAGGACATAGAGTCTTTAACAGTTATTTCTCATCAGATACTAAGGAAGGGGCAAAAATAAAAATGAAGATCTAATGGTAAATTAGTTTCCTACCTGCATCTGAGGGACCCCATGGCTCAGTAAGGACTTTTTAGATCTGTCTTCTTGGATTCAGCCAGTCCTTGTTTCATGTAACAGATCACAATCAAGTATGTACTTGAATAAAAACACTCCCCACAAAAAACTTAAGACTTACTTAGTGCCATGTTACACTTCAGAGTCTATTACCATATTGTGATGTTCTCTTCAAACCATCCTGGAGCACTCGACCATCTTTTTGTGGTTCATCTCTATTTCTAGAGATCCTGCATGCAATCTTCCATTTGTTAGAGGCTCCTTTATGTTATAACTGACAGCTGCTCTTTCCAGACAGATGCTGTCTCTGTAATCTCTATTTGCTGTCACACCTTAGTTTGCCCTTTTCACCCCATGATCTTATGGGCACGGCTGTCGACCAGCCAGATGTACTTCTGCTTTGCTGACATTAATGAAACGCCTCCACCTGCCTCAAACACGTAGGTCTGAACTGAGTATCTAGCCTCCATCATAATGATAGCTTTATCCTTAGAATATCTCTATCTTCACATGCCAAGATGGGCTATGTAATCTAAAGTTCCTGATAACATAGAAATACTGTTAGGAAAGAAAAATAAACACAACCAGGTGTTTCTTTTTTTCCTGGAGTACATAAGTCAGCAATGAAAAAAATACAAGATCCTATATACCTAATTACTTGACTGTAAGTGGGGAGAAAACAAATGCAGGAATACAGACAGTGTCTATTTCCCTTGACATAATGAAAATGAAAAGTATGAAGAATTTACCTCTAACACAGAAATGTGAGGAATAATCTGACTTAAAGAGCTGCTTTCCGCTTATCCATTCAACCACACAGGAAAGCAACAACAATTAGAATCTGTGAAGTTGATTTTAAAATCTCCTTTTTCTAGCACATTCCTCTGAGGAATGAGCAAAGTGTTCCCTTTAAAGAAGTCTGAATGTTTCTGAAGGCTCTTGCTGCTTCACCAGGAACCATGAAGTTAATATCCTAAGCCATCAAGATATGATTTTGGCATTGGAACATCCCACTATCAATAAAATTTGCATTTTCTTTGTCTTTTCTAGGACTAGTAAAAGACAAAAATATTCATTCTCAGCTATTCCTATTTTTACCCTTATTGTGATACAGCTGGCTAGGATCAGCAGTTCAGTTGATAGCAAGAAATAGAGATGCCTGATGTTCATTCCTCAGCTGATATTCTCACATGTGCTTTATAAGCTGTTGGGTATGTCTCATTAGGCAGTTAAGTGGCATGATAGATAAAGTGAAGGATCTGAAGTCAGAAAGAACTGAGTTCAAATCCTGCCTCAGTCATTTACAAGCTGTGTGACTCTGGGCAAGTTATTTAAAGTCTTTGTGCCTCATTTTCCTCATCTGTAAAATGGGGATCACAATACCATGTATGATAATTACATATATTATCATTGTACTTACCTCTCAGGATTGTCGTGAGGATAAAAATCCAATATTTGTAAAGCACCCTGAAAACTTTACTATCATTATCATTACTATTGGTCTTGTTGTTGCTGTTAAAAAGTCCCTAAAGAGCATTTTGAAAGGGAATGAACAAAGTGTTCATTTAAATTTGCCACTGGGATTCTGTGTAAGCCAAAGGAGTCACAGACTATACATTGATGTAAAAAGTTATTCTTAAGCACAATTTTAAAATTAGTGGAGGATAGCAGTGTTACAATTAAAATCAGGCCTTCACAAATGTCCCTGTATTTATAAGAACTGTTGTCTCACCAACGGTGTACGAGCAAATAAATGTCCTTGTTGCATTTATCCTGAATTGGGCAGGCAGGACCCAATAATTCACGCACTGCTCTTACATTTCCATTCAAGTTTTTTCTGGAAGGCAATCTGCATTTTAAGGGATCTGCATTCATTGTTTTATCAAAATATTGTAGCGTTAGGTGATGAGCCAGGCGCTAATAAATAAAAGGGCCCAATGTACAGAGTGTTCCTAAAGTCTGGACACATAGGCAAAAAATGCATTATTTTCAAGAAATGAAATGAATGAAATTTTCAGCCACATTTTATTTAATTGGAATATTAACAAATATCATCTTCAATATGATTTCCATTATTTGTGATGCAAAGATTGATGCGCTTCACAAGATTCATGTGAACTCGATGCAATAACTCTACAGTGCCGTCAATTTTCCTATGTGTCTGGACTTTAGGGACACCCTGTAGAAAGGAATAATCCCATACCAGTCCTTTCATTCACAAATAAACTCAGAAGATGGTCAACAGTTGTACTACCTCCAAATAAAAAGGGTGATAATATCACACCTGCATACTGTTTCTTTTGGAACACTAGTGATGAGGGCAGATGGGTAGTGATATATTTTCTAAAAATTAAACAACTGCCAACCAAAAAAATTGAGATGCTATCACATAGCTTGAACAGCATAACTTTGGTTCTTTGAGAAACAATGTGCAGCTACCAAAGGAAAATGTTGGGTTTTCTTTGTGTGTCTCACATCACACACACACACACACACACACACCCTTTTAGGATTGGGTCTGCAATAACTACTGCTCTCCAATGGATGTGAGCTCTTATTGATATGAGTATTTTTTCCCAATGACACAGATTAATTCACTAATGCCTTCCCACCCTATGTGACCACCACCCAGACCCATGCCTAAATTCACCAAAGGGGTCTAGCCAACATGATTCTCTACATTCTCTGGATATCACAAGAACATAATAACCCTCGAGCTCACAAATCTACTTTTCATTGTGCATAAATTCAAATACAAGGATAAGTGCTCAAGTTATTTGCAAAATGCTCATTTTAAAGTGGTTACTTTTAGAAAATTCAACAAGATTCGTAGCTCTTAGTTTGTGGTTTGTAGGCAGAACAATACAATGATGGAAACTCACTCTTCTGTAACTTAAAGTAACATCACTAACTGCTTTGGAGCTCTTTTTCTATATAGTCTATCAAGCTTTCTAATCAACATTATTTCATGCCTCATTCCTAGAACTGAGCATTTCATCTGCTACATTACACGTAGGGTAAATGTTCTTTCCTTGGGCACAGCCATGAAGAGAATATTTGAAATCCAAGTGCAAATGCAGGTTTCAAAAATACAAGTTAACCTATTTGTAACAGTGGCAAGGAAATCTAAATTCTAAATATTTTTATCATTACAGGGTACCTCCAAGATAGCATGCTACATATTTAAAGTACGGGAATGTGTTTCTTGGATTAATATACAGAAAAGTAAAGTCAAATCTTGAGGAAGAGAAATAGGTATTTGTATTGTAGCACATTTTAAAGGACCGCACACATGCATGCACCAATAAATGCCCGAGTTGCACATATGATTAATTAGTACCATTCCATTTTTTTCTCAAAGGTGATCTGCACTTAAGGAGATCTGCATTCATTGTTTTAGAAATATATTGTACTGTTAGGTCAGGAGCCAAGAGCTGAAAGAATGTCATGTCCTACTCTTCCCAGGTCCAAGCTGCTGGCTAAAATTAAAAAGTAAACCTTTCACAATCATACAAATTCACTCATGAAGTTAATATGATCTGCATTATTGAGGGAAAAGTTCTGCAATTTCACTATTGAGAGCTGATTCTTAAAATAACTTTTCTCAGATACTTCAAGTCAATAACATAACAACTCGACAGCTCAAAAACATAATTACAGTTTCAACAAACTTGTAAAGAACAAATGAGGTTTAAGTGGCAAGGGGATATATCAAGAAATACCATGAAAAAAACAAAAGGCATCAATAAAACTTTAAAAATAAATTGCAAAGCATGACAAAAGTAACATGAAACACATAACAAAGGGACTTAATCACATAAGATTTCTGTGATAAGTCTAGAGAAAAGAAAACAAAACATGTCAGTTCATTATTTCTTCCTAGTGAAGCAATATAACTTAGAACACCCAACTGAAGAGCATCACATTAAAGTAAGGTGAGAATTCAGTACGCTGGTACAATACTTACCATAGGTGACATATTCTGAGAGCTGCAACCACTTCTCCCTGGACATGGATGCATATAATTCTGGTACAGCTGCATCCCATACTGCAAAGATAAGTGAATATCTTTATCACTTTCACCTCATTAATTTTGGACAAGAAATGTCTCTCTCATGGAAAAATATGGCCTTCATCTTTTACTTCTGACTTTAATTTTTCATAATTCTTTGGAATTATACACTTCTAATTTAAAATAACTTCTACAAATATATTTTTTAAATCAGAAGCTTTGATAAAGAAAATATTAGAATTGAATTGTGATTTAAAAAAATACCACCTTAGAATGCTACCTAATGGAAGTCATCATTTCTCTCCAAAATTCAAGTTTCCAAAGATCACAGAATATAATTTCTATATTACTTATTTAAACATCAAATAGGCTGCTATTTAGTGAAGCATGATGCTTGTCAGTTGAGAAACTTATTTAAACAAATTACTGAATAACCAAGTTTTTGCTTAAAATTTGCTATACAATTTAGTCTCAAAATCTCTTAAGATTCCATGTTTACAAAAAACACACAGGGAACATTCAGTTTCCTAAAAATGAATGCAGTGAAGTGGTTGCAGATAGTTGAATTTTCACTAAAGTTATAATTATGTAAGATATGGTAACTGGTTCCAGTCCAATACAATGCAAATTCAAATAATGTGATCACTTCAGAGGATCCATTATTTGCGCTAACTGGGAGCTAGCTGTACCTTTAAAAGGTTCCTTCAGACAGAGAACCACAGGATTTAGAACAGTGAATCAAGGTCTATAGGTTACCTCACAAATTCTCACATAGCTGAGACCCCTAAGGTCATGTTTTTTTGTGTCATAGGCAATGTTTTAGAAAAATCAAATACTTTGGTGATGTCAACAGTATTGTCATTTCTTTCATTTTTTGCTTAAATTTCCAGGAATTCAAAGTAGTAGGGAACATACAAAAGAATACCCCATTCAAGCAGGAGAACAAATGAATACAGGAATTATGTGGCTGAGCAAAAAATGCTTACTTTCAACATTAATCTTTACATTATCCACGTTGTGGGTGTTAATACAATAGATAGTCAAGCAGTAAGAAAACACCTGGAAAGTTAATCTAAAGCAGAAGTTCTTAACCTGAGGTATGGGAACTTTATATATGTATTATATGCATACCATATATGCATATGCATATACCAACATATGCATATATGTATATTGATATGTACATGTTTTATTGTTTAGATAACTGTTTTTCAACATAATTGGTTTCCTTTGTAATGTTACATATTTTATTTTGTGCATTTAAAAAATTTATTCTGAGAAGGGACCCATAGGCTTCATCAGAACACTAAAGGGATCCATGACACACACGAAAAAAGAGGTTAAAAATCCCAGATATAATTGCTGTTGGGGTTTGATATAAGTGAAAAAATGCAATTACTTTCCACAAACTTGTCCTTGAGTAGTTGTCTCCTGAAAGTGGGAGCTATTCCTTTAGGCTTATTCTACTTTGTACATGAAACATCAATGGAACAAGATTTCTATCTGCTTCCTGCTAAATTCTCTTCTTTGCAAAGAGCAATAGTTTACTTAAAAGACAGATTTAGGGTAAGCAATGGAATGAAAATCACAGCCTCAAGATGTATACTGTTGGAAATATTTGAAACTATTCAGAAGAACTAGTTCCCTCCTAGAGATATTTTTAACTTCAAAAATGAACTTATGTTGCATGCATCAGCTTATTTTTAAGTCAAAGAAAATGGATCGTTTTTT
>CM053622.1:639526491-639619663 GCA_028646595.1 Phalanger gymnotis | reverse complement strand
CTTCAGTATTAGGGTAGCTGAAGGGAATAGATAGATAGATAGATAGATAGATAGATAGATAGATAGATAGATAGATAGATAGAGGGGAGAGGGTGAGTTGAATATGAAGGGATGATATCTAAAAAAATAAAATCAAATTAAGGGATGAGAGAGGAATATATTGAGAGAGGGGGAAAGGGAGAAATAGAACGGGGTAATATCTCACATAAAAGTGGCAAGAAAAAGCAGTTTGTTGGAAGGGAATAGGGGGCAGGTAAGGGGGAACAAGTGAATCTTGCTCTCATAGGATTTGACTTGAGGAGGGAAAAACATACGCACTCAATTGGGTATCTTACCCCACAGGAAAGATGGAGGAAGGAGATAAAAAGGGGGGACAATAGAAGGGAGGGCAGGTAGGGGAAGGAGGTAATCAAAAGCAAACACTTTTGAAAAGGGATAGGGTCAAGGGAAAAAATTGAATAAAGGGGGATTGGATAGGAGGGAGCAAAATATAGTTAGTCTTTCACAACATGAGTATTGTGGAAGGGTTTTGCATAATGAAATACGTGTAACCTATGTTGAATTACATGCCTTCTTAGGGAGAGTGGGTGGGGAGGGAAGAGGGGAGAGAATTTGGAACTCAAAGTTTTAAAAGCAGATGTTCAAAAAAAAAAAAGGTGTTTTTCCATGCAACTGGGAAATAAATATGCAGGCAATGGGATCTAGCAATCTATCTTGCCCTACAAGAAAGGGAAAATGGGATGTTGGGGGAGTGGGGTGACTGAAGAGAGGGTTGACTAGGGAATGGGGCAATCAGAATATTTGCCATCTTGGAGTGGGGAGGAGAGTGGAAATGGGGAGAAAATTTGTAATTCAAAATCTTGTGGAAATCAATAAGTTTCCTCATCCGTAAAATAAAGGTTTTGGATTATATAACCTCTATTGTCCCTTCTAGCTTTAAATAATACATGATTCTAAGAGGTTTTTTGTTGGATGCAAATATGGTATTCCTCAGATGACCCTTCTTCAATCAATGCAAGACCACAGTTATTAAAAGAATCAGTTTTAAGTCATCTGTGTCATTGCCTCCAAAATGAGGATCTTTATTAAGAAATGGTGAACAAGCTCAAAGTGGCATTAAACTGACTTGTATCCAAGTGATGGTATAAGCATCATTTGAATGTTTCTATTTTTTAAATTTATTTTATTTTTAATTTTTGGAATAAAATAAGCATTTCTATAACATAGTACAATAAAAAAAGATTGTATTGAAATTGTAAATGTACTATGCACAACTTGCTATTCCTTTCAAATAGACAACAAAATTACCACATAAATTTCTTTTTTCTCCTCTTTTTTCTTCCCTCCCCCAAGATGGCTACCATTAGACACAAATAGGTATAGATATGTAAAATTATTCTATACATTTATTTATAGTTTATTTATCAGTTCTTTCCCTGGATGCAGATAGCGTGTTTCTTCATATGTCCTTTATAGTTAATTTTTAAAACACTCATTCCTTTATTCTATCCCTCTCCTAGGTGTTCATATTCAAATAACAGAACTCTTTATGACCTCCAAAGGAGTGAATACACAAACTAAAAGTTAAAAATTGTCTTCCTTGCAGTAGTTATCCCTGTGTAGTACAAATACAGATCTAAGAAATTATAGTCAAAGCAAAATTTATCAAAGAAGTGAAATTTTAAAATTTTAGTGGTGGAAGGGAACTTGGAGCCCATGAATTCAACCTAATAATTAAGAAATCTAAAATAATTGCATCATATTATACTAGCTGGGTACATTTTTGTAGATTCCATCATCTGTAACATCAGTAACATTTTTATAAATTCAGAGGAAACACCATTAAAGATAGATACTTTAAAGAATATATTTTTATCATGGAAATATTACAATGCCAAAGACTATCATTATTTATGTTGTATTAATATCAGGCAGAAATAAATCAAACTATCCTTAAATGTAATAGTCTTACAGAAAAGATAAACTTGAAGTGATCACATTCAAATGAACATGAAACTTAGAACCTCTACAAATTTTTTAAAGAGAGAGAGAGAAAGACAGAGAGAGACAGAGACAGAGACAGAGACAGAGAGAGAGAGAGAGAGAGAGAGAGAGAGAGAGAGAGAGAGAGAGAGAGAGAGAGAACACTTCTAACTTTTGGTAACATTTAATGTGGGAAAATTCCTCTACTGTACACGGTAAAAGTATTTGACAAGAATTAGCTCCACAAGAAAGAGTACCTTAAGCAATCTAATCGAGGTCACCCAGCACGTCCTACTCTGCTCTTCATCTGCATAGAGCAGTTTCAGGTCTCGGCTCCCTCCTGCTTTGTTAGGCTAGAAGGCCACAGCACATTGTTTAGCATTAATGCATATCTTGAAGGTAACACCTGTTGAAATAAAAGCCACTAAAATTCTCCTATTTATGAGAAGGCTGCTTCTTTTTTATCTTAAAAAAAAGTTAAAAGAAACTAAAGCTTACCTAAAAAAAGCTGTGGCCTGCTTTTATGCATCTATCAAAATAGTAAGCCTGTACCTTTAAACAGAATCCATAGTTTGCTGGGGCTCCATGGGTCTTTTTGCCTGCCAATGCCATGTAAACATCACTATTGCCAAATTCACTGAAAAACTGCAAATGCCGTGGTTCCTAAAAGGAAATGAAATGGAAACATTTTTACCACCCTCAGCTCACTTGAATTATTTTTCCTAATATGCCTAATTTGTACTATGGAAGCAGAATTTTAAAATATCAGGATATTAAGGATGAAATCTAATCTTAATGCCACCAAAGCAAAAAACAAAACAAAAAAACTCACAGATAAAACTAGGTCATTGCATCATTTAATTAAGGCTTCTTAAATTAGATATAGAGACCCTTTGTGTAGACCCATAGGCAGATTTCAGGGGGTCCATGAACTTGAATAAGGAAAAAATATTTTTACTTCATAAGACTAGTTTCGTCTGTAATGCTGTACATTTTATTTTATGCATTTAAAAAACATTCATCTGAGAATGGGTCCATAGGTTTTCCAGACTTGCCAAAGGGGTTCATGGCATACAAAAAAAGGCTAAGACCTCATACATTAAACCTCTTCAACCTCTGCCCCATTTCAGAAGCCTAAAAATACACCAAGTGAAACATTTTTTCATATGCAAATTGATAATCTATTATTCAGACTTGGAAAAAAGTTTTCCCATCATGCAAAATACAGCTTTGCCAATTTTGTGGTAATCATCTACCTCACATTTTCTGTAAGGAAAAAAAGATAACCAAATTAGACTAATTTTCTTCCTTAACCAGTCTTTCTAACATTTGTACATAAAAATGGCAACTAAAATAGCTGATAATCTCGAATAGCAGCTAAATAAACAACTAAAAAAAGCCTTTACAAGAAGAAATAGACAATGGCTCCTATTTCTTTTAGTACTTAACATCTCTCACATTCAACTATAAAATAACAGACTGTCCATAGCATTAATATTAGCTATACAACTGTATATTCCTTTACATGGGGAAAGATATATTGCTTAGGTAAATTTAACAAAATTAGTGGATAAGAAACTATGTCTAAATTTAAAGGCAAAGCAGAATCTTGGATGATTATTTCTTCCCTAGGAAATCAAGGATATTTAGGATGTGGTCATGGGAAATTACTAGGTCATTTTGCTTCTCTGATAGGTTAATAACACAGAGTAGTACAGGAATTTGGGCTTGAAAGTTTAATCAGGATGGTCCAAACTCACCTACTTCTCAAGAGGGCACACCCTGGGTAATATAAGCAAGGAAACCAGGAGAGAACAGTGGTAATAAGACTGGAATAGGAGTCAGGATATAAGAGTTTCAGTCTCAGCTTTGCCACTGAACTATGTGACCTTTAGCATGTCACTGGTCACCTCTGGCCCTTGATTTCTTAGAAGAGTATAGTAGAATCATCCAATCAAGAGAACATCAAAGTCCCTCCCAGAACACTCTATAAAACATTCCCAATGAGTGGTCATCCAACTTCTGTTTGATGATCATTAAAATGAGAAGAAATCTATTCCCTTCTGAGGAAGTCCAATATACTTTTGGACAGTTCTAATTACTAGGAAGTTTTTCTTGATGTGGAGCTTAAATATGCCTCTGTCTCTGTAACTTCTATCCACTTCTCCAAGTTTTGCCCTTAAGGATAAACAGAATAAGCCCAATCGCTATGCTGACTTAGACATTTAAATCTTTAAAGGCAGTTATATTTTCTCTAAATCTTCTCTCAATCTAATCCTAAAGAATGAGTGGGTCAAACAACAAATCATAGAAACAATTAGTAACTTCATTCAAGAGAATGACAATAATGAAACAACATATCAAAATTTACGGGATGCAGTGAAAGCAATTCTTAAAGGAACTTTTATATCTCTGAATGCTTATGTGAATAAAATAAAGGAGATCAATGAATTGGGCATGCAACTGAAAAAGCTATAAAAAGAACAAATTGAAAATCCCCAATTAAATACCAAAATAGAAATATTGAAAACCTAAGGAGAGATTAATAAAATTGAAGTCCAGAAAATTATTTAATTAATAAATAAAACTAAGAGCTATTTTATGAAAAAGCCAATATAATTGATAAATCTTTAGTCAATTTGATTAAAAAAGAAAACCAAATTACCAGTATCAAAAATGAAAATTCCTCTCAAATGAAGAAGAAATTAAAACAATAATTAGGAATTATTTTGCCCAATTGTATGCCCATAAATTTGATAATCTTAGGGAAATGGATGAATATTTACAAAATAGAAATTCCCAGATTAACAGAAGAGGAAGTAAAATACTTAAATATCCCCACCTCAGAAAAAAAAAATTGAACAAGTCATCAATGAACTCCCTAGGAAAAAATCTCCAGGGCCAGATGGTTTTACATGTGAATTCTATCAAATATTTAAAGGACAATTAATTCCAATACTTTAAAGAAAATAGGTAAAGAAGGAGTCCTACCAAATTCTTTTTATAACACAAATATGGTACTAATTTCTAAACCGGGAAGAGCCAAAACATCAAAGACAATTATAGACCAATTTCCTTAATGAACATAGATGCAAAAATTTTTAATAAAATATTAGCAAAAAGATTACAGCAACTTATCATGAGACTAATACATTATGACCAGGTAGGATTTACTCCAGGATTGCAAGGCTGGTTCAATATTAGGAAAGCTATCAGCATAATTAATCATATCAAGAACAATATTAGCATAAACCATATGATTATCTCAATAGATGCAGAAAAAGCTTTTGATAAAATACAACACTTATTCCTATTAAAAACACTAGAAAGCATAGGAATAAATGGAGTCTTCCTTAAAATTATAAGTAACACCTACCTAAAACCACCAGCAAGCATTATATGTACTGGGGATAAGCTAGATGCATTTCCAATAAGATCAGGGGTGAAACAAGGATGTGTCTCTGACAAAGGCCTCATCCCTAAAATACACAGGGAACTGAGGCAAATTTTTAAGAACACACATCATTCCCCAATTGATAAGTGGTCAAAGGACATGAAGAGGAAGTTTTCAGAGGAAGAAATTAAAAATATCTATAGTCATATGAAAAAATGCTCTAAATCACTATTGATTAGAGAAATGCAAATCAAAACAACTCTCAGTACCACATCTCTCCTGTCAGATTGGCTAACACATCAAAACAGGAAAATGATAAATGCTGGAGATGTGGGAAAATTGGAACACTATTGCACTGTTGGTGGAGTTGCAAACTGATCCAATCATTCTGGAGAGAAATTTGGAACGATGCTCAAAGGACTACAAAAATGTATATACCCTTTAACCCAGCAATATCACTTCTAGGGATGTATCTATCCCAAAGAGATCATACAAGGAAGAAAAGACCCATAGGCACAAAAATATTTATAGCAGCTCTTTTTGTAGTGGCAAAGAATTGGAAATCAAGGGGATGGCCATGAATTGAGGAATGGCTAAACAACAAACTGTAGTATATGAATGTAATGGAATGCTATTGTGCTATAAGAAATGAGGAGCAGATGGATTTCACAAGAGCCTGGAGAGTCTTATATGATCTGATGATGAGTGAAGGGTGCAGAACCAGGAGAACATTGTACACAACCACAGACACATTGCTTCTGTGTTGACTAACTTTGATAGACTTGACTCTTCTCAACAATGCAAGGTTCTAAGACAGCTCCAAAGGACTCATGATGCAAAAGGCTGTCCACATTCAGAGAAAGAATTATGGAGTCTGAATGCAGATTGAAGCAAACTATTTGCTCTTTTTTTTTTTTCTTTTTTCTTTTATTTTTTGCTTTGTTACATCTTTCTTATGGTACATTTCATTGGTTATAATTCTTTACAACTGCGTTATTTGGAAAATAAGTTTAATGTGAAGGTACATAAGTATATCAGATTACATGCCATCTTGGGGAGAAAGGGGGGAGAAAAGGGGGAGGAAAGGGAGGGGGAGAAAATTTAGAACTCAAAAACTTGTGGAACTGAATGTTGTAAACTAAAATAAAATAAAATAAAATAAAATAAAATAAAATAAATAAATAAATAAATAAATAAATAAATCAATCAATCAATCAATCTTCTCTCCTAAGAATTTCTTAAGCTAATTGTGGCATGACATGATGGCAAGGCCTTTCTCCCTGCTGGTTTTCTTCTTCCATCTATTATCCAGCATAGAACTGAATGTAATATTCCAGCAGTGTACAAGGGAAAGCAAAGTGGGACTTTTTACTGGTTTTTCTTTTGGAGTGCTTCTCAGAACCAAGGTAATAAAGTACCTTTGATTGAGTCTTGCCTTTGTTTGTAGGAATGCCCACACCCTTTTGCTATTTATGTCAGGAGAGATGTGAAGCCCTCGAGATGTGTGAAGCTCTCAGGCCCTAAGAAAGTATACATATATATTCTAAGGTTAGTATTTTGTTTGGGGCTCCCATTGGAAGAGTGTTGGTGTGGAAAACCTGGGTAGCCATTAAGGAGACTCCTGGCTTTGAAACCCAGATGTTGGTGCTTCTCTCTCGGGTAAGTATGTATGTATAGCTTTGGTCAGACAGCTAGAAGTCTGTCTGTTGATTTGTGTTATTTGCTCTGTTATATTTTCTCTATTTGTAATTTCTGTTTATAATTGCTCTGAAGTTCAGGGTTCTTTTTCCCCTGAACTAAGTGAATGATATATGTATGTTTAATTAAATTGAGATTGTAAACCCCTTAAAGTTGCTTTCCTTAGAAAAGCAGATCAAAGAACCTGTGCTAGCAGCCCTCCTGTGTGCTAGTGTTATTGGCTTTACACAGCCACAGTAGTGTCAAGTAGCACTGTTGTTACACAGCGGTCTGACCAAAATACAATATAGTAAAATTAATACATCTTTAGTTCTGGATGCTGCACTTCTCTTGATGCAAGCTAAAATTACATTTTTTTTGACTGCCATTGCATATTGTTAAAACATACTATGGCAAAGTTTAGTCCACTGAAACCTACAATCTTTTTTCAAACTAACTGCTGAGTAAGCCACGCCCTCATTTTCTATTTATGCAGTTGACTTTTTTAATCCAAGAATGGGACTTAATATGTATTCTTATTAATTTCATCTTATTAGATGTGGCCCAATGGGATCTTTTTGGATCCTGTCAACCAACTTTATGAACTATTCCTCCCAATTTAGGACTTTAGAACTAGAAGGGACCCTAGAGGTCATTTAATTTTTCATCTATTGAAGGAATATATTGAACATGACAATCTCTAAGGTCTCATCTAACTCAAATATCCTATGACTGAGCGGGCAGAAGCAAGATGGTGGATTAGAGGCAGTTACTAGCTGGAATCTCCCAACATTCCCCTCCAAACAACTTTAAGTTAACTCCTCAAATCACATTTTGGAGCAAAAAAGACAACAAAAAGACAGAGCAAAACATTTTTGTAGCCTAAGACAACTTGGGACATCAGTGAGAGAAGTCTGCAACATTGAGGTGGGAATCAGCCCAGAAAACAGCAGCAGCAGTAGCCATGGGTCTTGAAGGTGGCTATGGCAGCAGCAGCAGTAACTTTGGAAGCTCTCAGCCCAGAGGGATGGTAAGGGGGCTGACAACTGTTCAGCAAGAGATCATGAGAGACCCTTTGCTGGATGCAACTCATACTGATTAACAACTCTATTACCAATGCACAGTTCTTGGTCATAGTTCAAGGACAGAAAGGGGTCCTTGTGTTCAGTCACAAAGGAGCAAGGACTCTGGTCTAAGTTCCAAGGTGGAGAGGAACACTAGCATTTGTGGCTGCAGAAGAACAGGAGCCCTGGTGACAGTTCCAAGACCTAGAGGAATGCTAACACAAGCAGCTGCAGGAGAACAAGGTAAAGATGAAAGTGCAGACCAGGAGAGCAGTGACCACACCTCTCCCTGGATCACAACATGTTGGAAGCACCAAAAATTTGCAGTCCCCCAGAACTAGCTTTGACAGCAGTAGAACAAAAAAGGTTGAAGTTTGAGACAGTACATTCTCTCACCCCCAGGGAAACAGAGCCCAATTTCAACATTACATTCAAAGACAAGAAATAGACTGGAAAATGAGCGAACAACACAAAAAAAGAACTTGACCATAAAAAGCTACTGTGGTTGCAGGGAAGATCAAGGCATAAATTCAGAAAAAGATAATAATGTGAAAACAGCTACAAGCAAAGCCTCAAAGAAAAATGCTATTTGGACCCAAACCCAACAAGAATTCATTGGAGCATTAAATAAAGAGATGAGTTGTAGAGGAAAAATTAGAGAAAGAAATGAGAGTGACACAAGAAAATTATGAAAAGAAAATTAATAGTTTGGTAAAAGAGATGCAACAATACTGTAGAAAATAACACCTTAAAAAACAGAATTGGCCTAACAATAAAAGAAGCACAAAAATTCACTAAGAACTAATTAAAAAGCAAAATTGGGCAACTGAAAGCTAATGACTCCATGAGACATCAAGAAACAATAAAACAAAGTCAAAACAATGAAAAAATAGAAGAAAACATGAAATATCTCATTAGAAAAACAACTGATCTGGAAACTATATCAAGGAGAGAAAATTTAAGAATACTAGACTACCCAAAAGTCATGATTAGAAAAAGAGCCTAGACATTGCATTTCAAGAAATAATCAAGAAAATTGCCCCAATATTTTATAAAGATCTAGAGGATAAAATAGAAATTGAAAGAATCCACTGATCACCTCCTGAAAGAGATCCCAAAATGAAAATTCCCAGGAACTTTATAGCCAAATTTCAGAGCTCCCATATCAAGAGGAAAGTACTTCAAGCAACAAGAAATAAATGATTCAAATATTATGGAGCCACAGTCAGCATCACACAAAATTTAGCACTTCCACATTACAGGAGTGGAAGGCCTAGAATATTATAACCCAGGAGGCAAAGGAACTAGGCTTACAACCAAGAATCACTTACCCAGCAACACTGAGTGTAATCCTTCAGGGGAAAAGTGGAAATTTAAAGAAATAGAGGACTTTCAAGCATTCTTGATGAAAAAACCTGAGCTGAAGAGAAAATGTGACATTCAAACAGAAGACTCAAGAGAAGTCAAGAAAGGTAAATATGAAAGACCAACCACAAGGGACTCAATAAAGTCAAACTGTTTACATTCCTATATAGGAAGATGATACATGTAACTCCTAAGAACTTTACCTTTATTAGGGCAGTTAAAAAGAGTTTACATAGATAGAGGGCATGAATATGAGTCAATTATGTTAGAATGATCTCCCACGAAAAAAAAAGGGTAAGAAAAAGAGATGCACTGAGAGAAAGGAGAAGGAAGAGGCACAATGGGGAAAATTTTCTCACATAAAAAGAGGCAGGCAAGGAGGAGCTTTTACAATGAAATGGAAAATGTGGGTGGGCAATGCTTGACTCTTACTCTCATTGAAACTGGATCAAAGAGGGATGAATATACACACTCAGTTAGGTATATAGATATAACTTCCCCAACAGGGAAATAGGAAGGGAAGGGGATAAGAGAAGTGGGGGGGTGGGAATAAAGGGGAGGCCAGACTAAGGGAGGCAGTGGTTAGAAGCAAAATAGACTTTTGAGGAGGAACAGGATAAAAGGAGGAAGTGAAGGAAACAGAAGATTATGGAACGGAAGGAAATACATAGTTAGTAATTATAACTGTGAATGTGAATGGGACGAGTTCACCCATAAAAAAAAGCAGATAGAATGGATTAGAAACCAGACTCCTACACTGTTGGTTGCAAGAGACACAGTTGAAATAGAAACTTACACAGAACTAAAATAAAAGGCTAGAGCAGAATCTAATATACTTCAGCTGAGATTTTAAAAAAAGCAGGGGTAGCAATCATGATCTTAGACAAAACAAAAGCAAAAATAAACCTAATTAAAAGAGATAATCAGGGAGACTACATTTTGCTAAAAGGTACCATAGACAATGAAGTAATATCAAAAAATTTTTCATCAAGTTTCTCTGATAAAGACCTTATTTCTCAAATATATACTGTATACAGAAATGAGTCAAATTTATTAAAAACAAAAGGACCCATTCCTCAATTATTAAATGGTCAAAGGACATGATCAGAGAGTTTTCAGAAGATGAAATCAAAGCTACCTATAGTCATATGAACAAATGCTCTACATTACTATTGCTTAGAGAAATGAACATTAAAACAACTTTGAAATACTCACACCTATCAGAAATAACAAATGATGGAGGCGAAATATAGGTACACTAATGAACTGCTAATGGAGTAGTAAGGTGGTCCAATCATTGTAGAAAACAGTTTGGATTTATGCTCAAAGTGCTATAAAATTGTGCGATACTCAGCAATGCTACTACTAGATCTATGTCCCAAAAAGATCAAAGAAAAGGGAACAGAAAATATATGTACAAAAATATTTATGACAGCTCTTTTTTATGGTGCCAAGGAATTGGAAATCAAGGGAATGGTCATCAATTAACGAATGGTTGAACAAGCTGTGGCATATGATTGCATGGAGTACTGTTGTGCTAAAATGATGGGGGGTGAGTAGGTCAGAAAAACATGGCATGACCTATATGAACTGATGCAGTGAGTGAAGTGAGAAGAACTGGGAGATATTTGGCTACTCTGATCACTACAATGATCTAAGACAATTCCAAAGGACTCATGATGAAAAAATGCTATCTACCTCCAAAGAGGGAACCGGTGAATTCTGAGTGTAAATTGAAGTATACCTTTCTCACTTTATTTTTCTTGCTATTGCAATATGACCAACATGCAAATGTTTTACATGATTTTACATGTATAATTGATCTATTACTTGCCTTCTTAGTTGGCGGAGTTGAGAAAGGCAGAGAATTTGGAAATCAAAATTTAAAAAGAAAAGAATGTTTAAAATAAATATTTTTAAAAGACTTTTTGTCCCCACAGATATTCACAGTCTATATCTTGATTGAGGACCTGACAATGGCTAAAACTTTGATGTGGCCTATCCTAGCACTTGCCAGTGAGAAAAAGAGAAAAAATCTCTACCTGATATCAGAAGTTATAGCTCTTCTGAGAAAAAGGAATAAGCATACTTACTGAGAAATAAGGGATTTCTTTAAAGATGAAATGAAATCTTCTCTGACGACACTATAGGTCACCATGGAACTGGATTACTAAGAGCTGAATGATGAAGTCAGGCTGTTGTAGGACTTGAAAATGGAATTGAAATTCTCAGCAGTAAACTAAATTCAAATAATGACAGTGCTTTTTGGAAGGATAGGGAACAATCAGGTGTCTAAAGGTGCAAACTTAAGGAAGAAGATCCTTATGGAATTGGCAGTAACTTTAGAGAGCTGGAAAAAAATCTGACCACCTGAAAGTAGAAGAGAAGGAAATACAGTTTTCTAGACAAAAAGGACTTTGGGGATAGTGATTACACCAGAGAATTTAAATATTTGGAGCTATTGTTTTTCAATCTATCTACGTAGAGACATGAAAAACCTCCTCATTTTTAGACTTTAGAGAATAATCCCACCAGGGAGGAAAGGGGATGGAGAAGAAACAGAGGATAATCTTTATATTAAGGAAAGTTGCACATCACTTGGGGGAAGAGACTTAAAGTGCATCTGAGCATAGCATTGTTTCTCAGTGAAGGGAAATCTGCAAACAGGGGTTTAATGCTCACTAATTCATCTGGTCAAAGTGGCAGTCAGTGAAAGAAAGAAAATCTTCCTATTTGTAACATTCAAATTAATTTCCCAAGGCAGAAAGGATGGGATGAATTAATAGCAATAACTCACACTGATTCAATGTTTTTTTTTTCTTGATGGGGGAAGGCAGGGCAATTGGGGGCTAAGTGACTTGCCCAAGGTCACACAACTAGTAAGTGTGTCAAGTGTCTGAGGCCAGATTTGAACTCAGGTCCTCCTGACTCCAGGGCTGGTGCTTTACTCACTTGATGCAATGTTTTTTAATTCACAAATTACTTCCTCACAATAACCTCATGATACAACTAGCTTAAGTATTATTTACAAGAAAATTAAGCTTTACTATTCATAGTAATACGAAAAAATGCTACAAATCATTATTGATTAGAGAAATGCAAATTAAAACAACTCTGAAAAACCTGGAAAGACTTATACAAACTAAGGCTGAGTGAAGTGAGTAGAACCAGAAGAACACTGTACACAGTAAAACAACATTCTGTGCAATGATCAACTATGATAGATTTAACTCTTCTTAGTAATACAACAATCCAAGATAATTCCAAAAGACTAATGATGGAAAACGCTATCCACATCCAGAGAAAGAACTCTGGAGTCTGAATGCAGAAAGAAGAATTCTTTTTTAACTTTTTGTTCATTTTCTGTTTTTTCCTTCTCATTATTTTTCCCTTTTATTCTGATTCTTTTTTCACAATATGACAAATGTGGAAATATGTTTAACATGCTTGTACACGTATAACCTATATCAGATTTCTTGCTGTCTTGGAGAGGGAAGGGAGGGAGGGAAAAAAATTTGGAATTCAATATCTTACAAAAATGAATGCTTAAAACTATCTTCACATATAATTGAAAAAAAATAAAGTACTAATAAGTATGAAAAAATCAACTCTGACATGCCACATCATACATATCAAATTGGCTAATACAAAAGAAAAGAAAAAAGATAAATGTTGGAGGCAATGTGAGAAAATCAGTACACTAATGCACTGTGGGTAGAATTGTGAATTGATTCAACCATTCTGGAGAACAATTTGGAACTACTGGTTAGTTGTATTACTTCCCTATGGTAGATAGCACATTCTCTGCACAAAAGCAAGATTACTAATATAGTTACAATTTCTTTGCAGATGCAATCACTAAGTTCAATGGCACTGAAAACCTTTTGCTCTCTGATTTTCAGACAGAAATTCAGAAAGTAAGAAGTCTTAAATTCTAAGACACAAGGTCTTAAGTTTCAAATTTTCCTGAAAGCTACGTCATTTTTTTCTCTCATATTGCTAAAAATGATCACAGAGAAATTGGGTGAAAATAGCCAATATCTAAAGAAATTTTTTAAGTTTTCAAAATATTGTGTCCCTTGACAGTCTCAAGGAAACAGCAACAACCAAGGTATTCACCTCTTTCACGGAATATGATGGGAGCAGAATCTGCGTAGAATGGCTTTTTCCTAAACATGATAAGGACATCCAGGTTCTCAAGTGCGTAGATGACATAGTGCTACACAAATTAAGGCCTGAAACACTGTAGAGCCCTTTGAATTCAATCCCTAATCACTCAGAAGAGTGTGGCCTATCTATGCAAGGAAAACAAGTGAAGAGTACCTAGAGTTTTGACTATGATAGTCTCATCCCTCTTCAGATTGCACTCTGGATTCTGTCTATCACGTCCCAGAAACCTCTTCATCCTGGAAGTTCACTCCATCCCTGGAATTCCTACATTGGAAGTACCCTCCACCCTTGCAGAGGCAGCTAAGTAGTACAGTGAGATAGAGTGCTGGGTCTGGAGCCAGCAAGTTCTGAGTTTAAATATGGCCTCAGACAATTCCTAGCTGTGTGACCTTAGGCAAGTCACTTAATCGCTGCCTCCCTCAGTTTCCTCATCTGTAAAATAGGAATTATAATGGAACCGATTGTGAGGACCAAATGAAATAATATTTGAAGCACTTAGCATAGTGTCTGGCACATAGCAAGTACCTAATAAGTGCTTATTTTCTTCCTTCCTTCCCTATGACCTTTCCCTCTGATAGGAAGGCTCCTCTAAGAACCAGCATTTAAGGAGGCCATGCAGGCCAGTCATGTCTTTATTCCTCTCTAAGCTGTACTCAGGACATTCAGGTACATTGTCTCCACCATCCACCTCAACCACTTTCTTCTTCATTTTATGTGCTTTATTCCTCCATTAGAATGTGATCTCACTAAAGACAGGACTATTTTTCTTTCTGCTTGTATGTATATTCTCAGCACTTAGCATTAAGCACAGATTAAGCATTTAATAAATGCCTGTTGAGTGAGTCATAAACAGTTCAACCGACCAACAATAGGGTTGATCCTTCAGTAGTATATGTGCATGTGAAGAGAGACAGAGACAGAGACACAGGGTGTTTAAAAGTCTTATTGTATTTTAAGTGCAGAGACAGTTTTAAGCTGCTAAAGCTTAAAACTGCACCAAACCTCCTTTTGGGATAGAGTGCATGTGCGTGTGTGTGTGTGTGTGTGTGTGTGCACGCGTGTGTGTGTGTGTGTGTGTGCGTGTGTGATGTTCAATGAACTAGGCCTAAAACTGAAAAGTTGGAGGGCAATAGGCAGAATTGTGTTTGGAAAGTTGTATGGCACTATTAATGATACCCAAGCTTCTCCCTGAAAGACCATTTTTTAATATAAATATTCTTCTGATAATGGTGATGTGTGGCTGTGGAGAATGGAATAACCTTTAAAGAATTAAAATTTCTGGTTACCCATGGATTAATTTAGTATGTGAAAAAGCTCTCTGTGTATTTGTTTGTCTTTCAACATTCCTAATGAAAAGACCTAAGCTGAATAGAAACTTCAAAATTTAAAGACAAGAGTCAAGAGAAACATAAAAGGCAAACACACCTATAATAAATACATGATAATAACTGGATAATAGTCTAATGCGGAAGAACAATCAAGTATACCTTCAAAATCTCAGGGGAAAAAAGAAAAAAGAAATATACTGGGAAAGTAAAGAGGAAGAAGAAGAATTTCTCAAAACCAAGTGCTTGAGAAAAGGCTCCATACAGCCATGGAGAAAGGGCAGGAGTGATCACCAATGAACTTCGAACTTGTCTGAACCAGGTTAAGAAGGGTGAACATGCAGACACACACAAAGTGTTTGATACAGAAATACATTAAACTTGACAGAGAAACAGTAGGGAACAGGGAAAGGGAGTTTTAAGAAGGAGGTTAGTATCAGGGAGGGAACAGTTGCAAACAAGACAAATTTCAGCTTTTGAATGCTGGTTGTGAAGAAGGATTTAAAGGGAAAAAAGACTGGGCAATAACCAATGATCAGGATCTGGGAGAAGAGAAGAAAGAAGGGTCAGTGAAACAGAAACAGCTCACTCCAATTACAAAGCATTAACATCTTTGCTCAAGTTATACCACTCCCAGGACAATACCCCCCAAAAAATTCAAATTAAAAGAAAATTATCTATATGTACAAAAATGTTTATAGCAGTTCTTTTTCTGGTAATCCCAAACTGGAAACTACAGGGTATCCAACTACTGAAGATGGTTAAACAAATTACAGTATATCAATAAAATCAAAAATTATTGTGCTATAAGAAAAAATTAAATGAGCAATTTCAGGTGAAACTGTGAAGATCTTTATGAACTAATGCAGAATGAACTGAGCAGAATCAAGAGAACAATGTATAGAATGGTAATATTATAGAGAAAAACAGCTCTGAGAGACTTTGGCACTCTGATGAATGCAATGATAAACCATGAGTCCAAAAGAATAAAGATGAAAAACACAACTCACTTTCTGACAAAAAAAAAAAAGTGATACACTTAAAATACATAGAAATACATGTTCAGACATGGCTAACATGGAAATTTTTTTACCAGACTATTTTGGGGGTTTTGTGCCAAGGAGAGATAGTGGGAGGGATGTATGAATAAAAATATGTGGTATATGAAAAATAAAAGTTTGAAAAAGTTTCAAAAAAGAAATGATGAAAGAGATAGATTCAAGAAAATTTGGAAAGGTGTATATTAATTAATAAAAAGTGAACAGAAACAGAATATTTTAGACAACAGCTACCACATTACACGAAAAAACAATTTTAAATACTTGATAACACAGTGAAATGACCAGTCATTATTTTAGGAGGTGGGGAAACAGGTGGAGAACTTGAAGAGCAGAAAGAGAGGCGCATTTTTGAATATGGCTAGTGGGTGGATTTGTTTTGATTAACTATGCTCATTTATCACAACATAAGATTTTTATTTTTTTTGTAATAGGGGTGGTGTTCATAGTGGGGAAGTAACTCTTCTCCCACTATTAGGATAGTGGGAGGGATAGGGATGCCAAAAATAAAGAAGTTTAAAAGAACGAAAGTGGGTCAATACGTTTTTAAAAATCACAGAGGACAGGAACAGTTTAGGAGGAAGACACAGACAAACAGGACATTTTTTAAGCTAATATGTTGCATTAAATATATTTTTAAGGTGTACATACTAAAGATTTGTTGTTTAATACAAAATAATTACTTGAATATATGCTTTATGTTTTCCATTTGCCTATAAGATCCATAAGGACAAGAGACAACACCCACAAATCACCTTGCAGAGATAAGACAAAAAAAATATTAATTTAATTAATTGGGCTGAATCAATTATGCTGTAGAATTCTCAAAGAAATTTAAATACAAGAGATTACATGAAGTCTACTGATGCAAGCAGCAGAGATTGCTGATGTGGCCTGCACACCATAGTTTGCCAACCCCAGTCTAGAGCACGTAGGATAAAAAGTAAAAGTACCTGATAATGAGTGAATGACCTATATCTTTGATCCAGTATAGATAGCCATCTTTTTCAGGACAAGCATTCCTCTTGTCCTTAACCTTAAACTATTACTTCCTTCTTACTATCTATTTACCAAGTACACATGGTCTAGTTTATTTCTCCTTATTTCTTTACTGATGAATGAACTTGTATCTTGCCAAATTTTTCTTTCAAAAATTACAAATGGTCCTAAATGCACAAATATGAATTACTTTAACTTCAAGTGATCAAATTAAAAGCCCAACAAAGACACACCTCATCTTTTAATGAGCACATGGCACATAAGATATCATTTCTGTTTCTACTCACCTTTGATGTACCTTTGGTAGAATAATATAAACCTGATCTTCTTAAAAGAAAGTAAATCTTCTTCCAGGACTTTTTCCCCTGCTCTTTTGCATGTAAAAAACCATGTATTTCAGGATATGTGCTAGAACTCAGAAAATTCTGGAAGAAAACATTAGAGATACTTATTCCCAACTGAAGATAAGGCTGAACTTCATTTTTTACAGCAAATGCAAATCTGAGCTTCTGTATATATTTCAAATACTGAGCAAAATGTGGACTATCCTCACGAAGCCACAGAAATGGCAATTTATTTTAACAGGAAAAAAAACCCTCAAAAGTCTCCAAGTATATTGCCACATAGAAGAGCTCAGAGAAAACTTTGAAATTTAAATATCTGTAACCTAACCAAGATAGTAATTAAATAGTGACAGCTATTTAACATACCTGTTGTCCCCACCGAATCCATTTGAAAAATCGGGTTTTGCTTCTGGAGGTAGATGGAAATATAATTTATTTAGACTTTGAAAAAGCCTTTGACGAGGCTCCACTGCAAAGGCTATTTTAAAAACCAGTATAGGATTAGATGAGAGACGAGAGGCAGTATGATACTGTAGGAAGAACAGTGAACTTGGAGCCAAAAGAATTTGGCTCAATTTCTGGGCCTGCCACTGATTAGGCTAAGGGACCATGGATTAAACCTCTCTGATCCTCTGTCCCCTCATCCATTAAACAGAAATAAGATTTATAGTACTACAGTACAATACTGTTACAAGGAAAACAATTTCTAAATGACAAAATATTGTGTCAACACACATTATATCAATATAATATCAACAGAATTAGAAATATTGATAACATGAATATTATCAATATTCACAAGAAACTGAGAACAGGAGAAACATGCTGCCACTTCCAAACATTCTCCACCACTGCTAATGTGCTGTAGAATTACTGATGGTGGGGATATCACCAGTGCCTCCAGGAAGCCTAAGTGAGTCCTAGCTAGTTGCTACTGTGGTCTGTGCCTTACCCCTACCCTTACCCTGTCTTGTATCATAAAATATTAGATTTGAAAGGAAGCTTGGAGATGATTTGGTCCAATTTCTCTCTCTGCATTTCCTCAATATCTTCCTCCAATCCTAAGGGCTGGCAGGCACAGTTGTTCTGGGCAGGGTACTCTGGTTTCCTACTTTCAGTTACTATTTGCTCGGGTTGGGTTTCGTGGATGTGGGGAGAGGGGAGGCAGTGGTGATTACCAGGTTCCCAAACCAACAGAACTCCCTCCACAGGCTTTTCCAGGCAATGGCAAATTTCAACAACATGGAAGGAAATCACACATAAAGGTGTGAGAGTCCATTGCTTTTACATTTCCCCAAGGTGCTTTTAAAACAAGGAAAATAGGAGAGATGCCAAGAAAAGTTGATGCCTCCCTACAGAATAAGAGGCATGTAAAAGAAGAGGCATGACCTAGATATCCAGATCACCTGTAAAAATTCCAAATCGCTCAGAAAGTATTTCTGATTCTTCACTAAGCACTGTGGCTTTCACTGTCATTATCTTCTGGAAATTTCTCAGTTTGGCCAGATACAGAGAATCAATCAAGATAAAAGTGACCGTGGCAGTCAGTGAGCTATAAGTGTCAATCATCTCACCCGAGATGTGATGTTCTACGCCTGTTCTTCCTCCCATGAAAAATAAGAGAGGTAAAATTTCGATACTACTCAAAGTATAAGGAATACTCCTTATGTTTCTCAGTAGCAACAGACTTCCCTCAAGAGGTATCTTGTGGTTTTAGTTAACCTCTTACATCTTAGATTCACTTGGTGACAATAGAAGTGACAATAACAAGAGCAGAGGAGGTGGTATTAACTGCCAATAATCAATAAGCCCATTTAAATTGTGGCCATCGAATAAAATATTAGAGCAGAATTTATTTTTGAAGATCAATAAGAAAACAAAAATGTAGCATCTAAATTTAATTATAAAGTATAATTTGGGGGGCTACAAATATAATTTTTAAAAGAATGAAGGTAGAAATTATGAAATATCATTCTATTGAATAGATAGCCCTATAGATGATTCAGAATAAGTAGGATTATTTATTTTCTTGTATTTACTAATTTTTCCAGAGAAAAGCACATGACTTTCCACTGACTAGATCATATGCTCCTTGAGTGCAGGATCCGTGATATTTCCTTGTGTGTGTGAATGAATTTTGCACCATGTTTGATAAGTATTTGTGTTGATAACAAACCACATTTCCAAAAGATTTCAGATTTACCACAAACTGAAATACATTAGTAATACTATTCCAAAAGATTGTTAAAAATAAATGTTATACATCTGATCTTTGTTTTAGAAACAAAAAAAATCAGAAAAAAATATTTTCTGTTCTTAAAAGAAACTAACATTTCAAAGTGAAAGAAAGCAATATTACAAAAGTATTTCTCAGCTCTTTGTAGCTCACCCAGTGAAAACTCCAGCAGCTATAGAGAAATTGCTTGTTAGAAGTACTGGCAGATCTACAGCATTATAATCAACTAATCTATCTGAAAAAATAACTCAAATCACTTTTCCTTCAAGTCAAATTTCTGGGGAATGAACATTATAAGCCATTACTACATGAAGAAGAAATGAACATAATAGATACACAAAACTCATGACGCGTATCTCTATACTGTTCTTAGTCAAATAATCTTGTCTCTTATTCTCATTAAAGTTCTCCAGATTCAGCTAAGAAGAATTAACATGTTGGGAAGATATTTCACAGGCTTTTAATGCTCTTTTACAATTCTTTAATTTTATTTTTTTAATTTTATTAGGAAACAGGATTCATTCATAAAATCTACCTCTTAGTATTTCTTTACGGAAGAAATTTCCCACTTCCTATTTTTGATTTTCCAACAAGAAAGTGGAACAATAAATTTAGATAAACCTTCAACATACATCACATGGTAAATATACAACATATATCCACTAATGGTAAAAAATAGTTGTAGTGGCAGTGGCAGTTGTCATCACCAAAATCGTAGTCATAGTGATAATAATATTGCACCTTAATATCTTATGCAACCGATAAACCAAGAGAATATATTACGTGGCAGGAGAAGTACTAATAGCAATACACAAAATGTCCAGACTTACCTATTTTTAAATGTTCTGTCTCTGTCTCTCATCTGTCTCTTTCTGACACTGTTTCAGTCCTTCTCCCCAACCCATCTCCCTCCTCAGCTTTCCTTCTCCCCATTCCTCTTAATATCAGAATCATTTCTCAATGGGTCTACAACACCCAGGAACAAAGATTTCTTTTGTAAATAAATAAATAATATAGTCAAACAAAATAAACCAACCCATTGGCTTCTAATAAGCTATCATAGTCTTTGTTTGGTTTTTATTTCTCATTTCTTGAAAAACTGAAATCACTCATGAAAAAAGTTTTTTACACCTAGGCATTTTCAGGCAAAAGTCTCAAACCAACAGTTTAATCAAATTGTTGCTGACCTAGTTCAACGAAAATATGTAATACCTGTAAAATAAGAGCTTGAGAGAATTCTCCATTGGTTTCAGTTGCAAAAGACACCATATGCTCTGGAAAAAAATTCTGTTTAAAAAAAGACAAATGTCAGACTATCATATACAGTAACTTAAAAGAATATAATATAATTAGCTTTCTATAAAAATGGCCCCTAACAACATAGTGATACCCAACTCAGAGGTGGATGGGACATTGGAAAGCCATTTAGTCTACATCCCAAAAAAGCTGAGTGACTAGTCCCTGGTTAGAGGGGATTGTAAACAGCAGGCAGCAATACAGTAGTGAAAAAAAGGAAATACGATGGTGACATGTTTTAGTAGAAATAACACACCAGAAATTGTGAGGAAAACTTTGCACCAGACTTGATTCTAGCCTATTTGTTTCAAATAGAACTAACTCTAGCTTTAATTACTAATTAGAATAGGATGAAAAATTCCTGAGGAGTATTCAGAGGAATTAGAAAAATAAAGGTCTAAAAAGAAAGTCCCTAGGAAGGCAGGTCACAAGAAGTAAGACTTTTGTTGTAAAGTCATTCAGTCATGTCTGATTCTCCATGACCATAGCACAACAGGCTTTTGTATCCTCCACCATCTCTTGAAGTCGGTCCAAGTTCATGTTCACTGTTTCCATGACACTATCTATCCATCTCATCTCATCCTTTGCTGTCCCCTTTTCCTTTTGCCTTAGATCTTTCTCAAAGACTACCAAATGCAAATTTAAAAAAATGAATTGACTTCAAGTACTTACTGAAAATGCTGACTACTTCCATTAAAAAGGGATTTAGGTTTTTCTATAAGAAAATACATAAGCTTGAGATAAGGGAGATGAAGCATTCTTAGGCAAAGGCCCCCAACTTTTCTAAAAGAGAATCAGCTTAGCATTTCCCAGTAGTCTTTATCAAGGCAGCTAGATGGCTCAATGGAAGGAGTTTGGAGTCAGGAAGACCTGAGTTCAAATCTAGTCTCAGACACTTACTAGCTGTGTGACCCTGGGCAAGTCACTTAACCTCTGTTCAACACTCCGGTATCTTTGTAAAGAAACCCCATGGACAGTATGGCTACAGGGTGACAAAGAGTCAGATGTGACTGAATGACTGGACAACAACAGTCTTTATTATAGGGAAGGGGAACGTGTTGAAAATGAAATCACTTTCAGTAGCAAGAGTAGCCAAACTGGAAAGAGGAGAAAGAGCTATCACAATCTATCTCCAAGTAATTTAAGGCCACTGGATTATCTAGGTTAGCCCCTGGTTAACGCAAATAGTCAATTATCTAGTCTGTATTCCAAGAACCTTACCAGCTTGGTAGGAGTTGTCAGTTTTTGTGTTCAACTGATATGCCCTGTGAAAACCCGGGGTAATTTCTGTACCACGGTGAGACATCACCATACTCTGATGTTGATGTTGCATAATATTCTGTATTGTAATAATGTCTATTTGTGCCTTCTATCCCTCCTTAACTGAATGCTCCCAAAGACAAAGAGCATGACTTATTTAAACTTTTAATCTTTCCCAGTGCTCAGAGAGAAGCACTTGTAGTACAGCAAATAGTAACAACATCAGAATCAAGAAAACTTGAGTTAAGTGCTGCCTCTGAGGAACTGGCTGTGTAACCTTGAGACTTCTTAACCTCTCAGTGCTCTAAGCAACCTTGTAAGCCCATCACTTTAAGAAAAGGTACCTACTTGCACTGGTAGAGGGAGATCCCTCAGTGAGGCATCCTCTACTGCAATGAAATCACAGGTCCATTTCGAATCCCTGTTTCTATCCCCATGCTTACCTCTGCACAGATTGGGAACTTAATGGTTCTTGACCTGAACTCAATCGAATCTGATGCTTCTTCTTATACTTCTTCCATGAACGTTATAATGCAAAATCCCTCCTACTCTTGGCCAACTAACTCTTAGATGGTAGGGACTGTTTCTTTTCTGACTTTGTATCCACAGCATTTACAATAGCACCTTAAATACAGCAGGCACTTAATAAATGTTTGCTGAACTGAATTGGTTATTCATATTGGTATGCTCAAGTTTCTGCATAAGTCAGGGATGGGGTGAATGCTAACAATTCCAAAGAGAGACCAGGTAGAAGGCTCACCATCAAGCCAACTGGGAAATCCTATTCTAAAATAATAACCTAACCATCAACACTCTGGCTTGCCTATATAGAAACATAACTAAATGACCTTGGCTTTTCTCTTCTAATTATGTAAAATCAAATATACTAGCTAGTTAAGGAATAAAAGACTACATATCTAAAGCAGGCATTTTGCATTAAGACCATCACTGCAGCACATCTCTTTAGATGTGAGTTTTAATTTCTTGTTTTTAATAAAGATGCACACCAAGGAAATGCTTTCTACTAAAATTATGTTCCCATTTAATTTTTACTGCAACTATTATTTTCTTTATTAAGAATCATCCCATTATTTTCCAAATGCCAATTCTAGCATGCTGCTAGAATCCAAACTCCAAGGGAGTTGGGACCATGTCTTAATTATCTTTATATTTTCCCCCATTGCCTAGCACGGGGTTTTACATATAGTAGGCACTTAAAATGGTTGGTGGATAAGTAAAAGAAAATGGAATGTAAAAAGGGGTCTTTCAGGATTTGGGTAATACTCAATTATGACATATATACTGTGAATATTTCCTGAAGGATAATTCTAACCATGAAAAACTTATAGCAGAAATATGTGCAGTTCCAGAAAAAAAACAATTTAAAATACACTGAATTTTCCTAATTGGCCAAATAATTTGTATGTTATATGGCAAAGATTTCCTTTTCCTATATTAAAGCTGATATCAATAAAAATAGTAAGTTGCTAACTGGACCACAGAGTAGCATGTATTCAAGCTGTAAAGCGAGGGTCATAGGATCATTGATTTAACAGTTGTCTACTGGAGAAGGAAATGGGGCACTGAAAGATCAAGTGACTTCATTGCAGCTAGTGTCTGAGGGAGAATTTGAACCCAGGTCACCATAGCTTGAAATCCCATGCTTCATCCACTATACCAAGCTATCTTTAAGAGGTTGAAACCAATTTGTAAAAGGCTTTAAATAAAAGAGAATTGATCTATTGAGACTCCAGTGGCTCCTGTTAACCTGAAGAGGATTCTTCTCTCTTTTTTTTTCACAAATTTGATTCCTGGAACTGGAATTTCTTGCTTATTACCAATACTTTATGCATTTGTGCATAGGCATTTAAGGCAAGGGTGGTATACAGGGCCTGGTGTCAGGAAGATTCATCTTCCTGAGTTCACATCCAGCTTCAGACACTTCTTAGCTGTGTGATCCTGAGAAAGTCACTTAATCTACTGTTCGCCTCAGTTTCCTCATCTGTAAAATGAGCTGGAGAAGGAAATGGCAAACCATTCAAGTATTTTTGCCAAGAAAACACCAAATGGGGTCACAGAGTCAGACACAACTGAAACAACTCAACAACAACAACAAATTTGAGGCTAAAACTCTTACTGCTGATTCTTTTTCTAGCATTTTTTCTCCTGTGAATTTCTGTAAATCTACTGCTATTCTTCTTCATACATTGTAGCTACTTTTTACTGTATTTAGCTTAGTAAATTTTTTTCCCTTCCATTTAAAGCCCTTTTTGATTAGATTTGCAAGACTCTAACCAAGTGTATTTTTGCTAGCCTTTGTTATGTTCACTCCATCCCTATGTAGTGATATATTTGGCACATCAGTTCAGAAGTCCACAATCCATTTTTGATAACATCTTATCTAGGTTTTTCCATCACAAATCCTGATCGTGAAAGCAACAGGGATGAAAATATCACTAATGCTCCCTTAAAAAACTCAGTTTCTTGCCTAAGACTTTACAATACTTGAATTCTTCCTAGATGCTTTTTGGTGGTACTGATTGCAACTACACAGTTTATCAGAACTGAATGGCACAAAAAAATAGATGGCACTCATTTGGATTGAAAGGTCTTGAGAGCTTTCTGTGATGTTCTGGATACCATGCGAAATAATAGATTTCTGTACTGTATAAGCAGGGAGATAAATAGAGACCTTAGTACTCCTCAACAGGAAGCCAACAGCCATCATTCCTCATTCCTTCTTCTAGAACTTACTGGATGCTCACCTGATAGCACCAACAGATGCACATCATCATTCCTTGGAGAAGGAGCTGCCTCCTCCCTAGATGGTACATCTGACTATTCTCAAGATAAGACATAGCTATATAGGTTCCTTAGCCCCCAATATTCAATGATCCTTCTTCCCTTTTTCCTCTGTGTCACAACTTCCCACCCTCTGACCTCCTCACATAGGTCAGTATCCCCCTAGACAAGCAGCTGGTGACTCGGTGGACAGACAACTGGGCCTGGAGTCTGGAAGATATGAGTTCAAAAGCAGCCTCAGAAATGTATGAGTTGTGTAACCCTGGGAAAGTCACTTAAGCTCTATCTGCCTTAGTTCCCTCATCTGTGAAATGTGATAATAATAGCAGCTACCTTACAGGGTTCTTATAAGGATCAAATTAGATAATATTTGTGAAGTGCCTGGCACACAGTAGGCATTTAATAAATGCTGCACTTTCTACACCTTCTTTTTATTTATCATTTTCCTATTGAAGCCATTCTTTCTATTACTTAAGGAATATTTCATTCTCCCTATTAAAGAGATGTTCTTCAAGACCCATTTACCTTCTTTTCAATGAAGGGGTTCAGCCTGTGCTTTCGGCATAGATAAGAATTACCTTAACAAAGTCAAGTGTACTCCATGTATGTCATTGAAAAATTCACCCTGGACTTTACTTTCTCTAAGTGATATCCTTATTCTTTTCTGTTCTTCTTTTTATTTCTTTCATTCTTGCTATAATGATGAGTTCTGTTTTTGCCACATTGAATTTGTATTAGCAGAATATCCAAATGGAAATGTCCCGCAAATAATTTTAAAATGCAGAATATCACTGCAACTCCTGACCATTTACCAGGTGGAGAAACTGAGGCTCAAAATTTAAGTGTTTTGTCCAAGGCCATAGAGCTAATTAGTGGCAAAACTGAAGCAAAAACATAGGTTTTGGGGCAGCTAGGTGGCACAATGAGTAGAGCACCGGCCCTGGAGTCAAGAGGACCTGAGTTCAAATCTGGCCTCAAACACTTGACACATATACTAGCTGTGTGACCTTAGGCAAGTCACTTAACCCCAATTCCCCTCCCCCCCAAAAAAACCACAGGTTTTATGACTCTTTGCCCCATGCACTATCCATTATACCAATTGCCTCTTGTCTGTAGTACAAGAAGAATCGAATATTTTTACTTTTAAAGCATGCTAAAATCACTAGTTTGCTTTCAAAAAGCTACAGAGTCTATAACTTAGAAATAACGCAATTAATTTTGGGGGTATATATATTAAAGTGTTCTCTTTCTAAAATGACATTAAAAGATAATTAAGATGAAGTGCTTATTTTCCATTGCAGTATTTTGTACTACTTGTAGATATTACTTACCATTGGGTTTTTAAAGAATTCATATTTGGCATAATTTTTTCTCAAGTATAGTTTATTTTCTTCCTCCATTCCCCAGTTTGACTGAACTTCAATCACCAATTCGTGGTCTTCTATCGTTCTCTCTATAAAGATCAAGAATAAATGTATAGCCTTCACTGTACTCTAGCTTCCTTATAACAACTATAGCAACATTAAGATTTTAATTCAATTCTAAAATGGTCATATTAATCTTCACATCAACGTAAACTATAACTCAGGTGGGGGAATAAAAATGAACATGCTTTTTGTTGTCAGTTATGTTTTAACTTCTTTGCTATGTCAGTTATAAAATAAATCTGATCACAAACATACATACAGAAAACATTAAATAATTCTTTTTGTCTAACTCTTTGTCATTTCAGGATATAAATGTTGCTTCTTATAAAGTAAATATATTATACTTTGACAATTCAAACCATGTAGAAATGGTAACTTTTGCAAGGTTAATAAATGGGTGGGAAGGGGAGGAAACAAGTATTTATTAGGCATCCACTATGAGTCATGTACTGTGCTAAATGCTTTACAAATACAAATTCATTTGATTCTCACAACAACCCTCCAAGGTAGGTGCTATTGTCATCCTCATTTTTCAGTTGAAGAAACTAAGGTAAAATTTAAATGACTTGCTCAGGATCACATAACTAGAAAGTGTTTGAAGTCAGATCTGAACTAAGGTCTTCCTGACTCCAGGTTCAGCATTCTATCCACAGCACCAAATCCAAGATACATAATTTAAACCTTAAGAAAAATTACATTAAGTACTATAAGAAACCTTCATAATCAGCAAGATGCATAATTTATTAACCAAAGGTTCATAAGACTTTAAGCTGTTATGATACTCCACACACTTTCACAACTAAAAAGGCCCCCATACTCAGTGAGATGAGCCAACAGATTGTTTGACAGAAATGAAAATTTGAGCAAAATGGTATTTGTTGATCTGTACTTGCATTGTATAGATACTTTAAGTAAAAAACTTTAAGTAAAATAAACTTTAAATTAAGTAAAATTTAAAAAAATTAAGTGAAATAAAATTTAAATTAAGCAAAATAAATTTTAAAAAGGTTCAATCTAGGTAAATAGGGGCAACCAAGAAAGGTTCCCTGAAGGAAGGAGCACTTGAGCTGAGACTGAGGGAAGCCACAAATTTCAAGAGTTAGAGGTTGGGAGGAGAGTATTCCAGGCAAAGTGAACAGCTGGTGCAAAGGCAGAGACAATAGATGGAGTTCTATGTGTAAGGAAAGGCAAGTAGGCCAGGGAGCAGAATGTAAGAAGCTTTGAAACATAGGAAGGATTCCAGTGGGGATTTTATACTTGCAATTGAAGGCAAAAAGGAGTCAACGGAGTTTTTTGAGCAGGACGGGTAACATGCTTAGACCTACACTTAAGGAAAATCGCTCTGGAAGCTAAGTAGAGGATGGATTGGATGAGAGAGAAATGAAGCAGGAAAACCAGCTATTGCAATAGTCTAGGCAAGAGGCGATAAGAGCCTGAACCAGTGGTGGCTGTGTGTATGAAGACAAAGAGACACCTTGCAAGAAACAGTTCTTTGAGGAAAAAAGTATAAGATTTTGCAATTTTTAATGGAATCAAGGATGATACTAAGGTTGTGAATCTGGGTGACTGGAAGGATTGTAGAGGGCCAGCTCTGAGAAAGTTCATTCTGGGCTAAGATACAGGCCAGGTTTTCCCTGAGGCCTGTTCTTGCCCTTGGGCTGATAACTCATGGACTCTCCATACCCCCTACCCTCCTCAGCATACACGTGCTGCTCAGGATGAAGGCTCTCCAAGCCTCCTTGGTATTCATGTGCGCTTTCCAAAACCCCCACGGCACACACATCCTAAACACCACCTGTGGGCTGTTAATGCAATATTGTTTACAGCAAAAGGGAACAAAGCAGGAGGAAGTCATGCAATGCAAATGTTTTCACATGTGAACTTGTTGATTCTGCTTGCCTAAAAAAGTCTATAAGCCCTGCCCCTCAGTTTAATAAACAACGGAGCTGTCCTTTACTTACCCGCCTGGCCCGTGTTTTCTTTTCTCTCTCTGGTGGCCATGGCCGCTGGTGGCAAAGGATGGTAGTTTCATGGACAGTAATAGGGAAGTTCAGAAGAGGGATGGGATTTGTGGGGAAGTCAATGAGTTCTGCTTTTGGACATGTGGAATTTGAGATGCCTAAAGGACTTCTCATTTGAAGTATTTGACAGGCAGTTGGGAATGTAAGAATGGAGCTCAGAGGGGAGACTAGAGGAAAATATATAGATCTTGGAGTAATCTACAGAAATGAAAATTGCCTACGTGGGAGCTAAAGAGATTACTACAAGAGTGAAAAAATAAAAGAGGTCAAAGGACAGAGACTTGGGGTGTAACCTCAGTTAGAGGAAAGGCCATGGATTATGATTCAACAAAGGAGACCTAAAAAAAATGTCGTATAGGGAGGTAAACCAAGAGATAGAAGTCACAAAAACCCAGAGAGGAGAGAATATCCAGAGAACACAATCAGTCAGCTGCAAAAAGGTCAACAAGGATGAGGGACACATCCAAATTTCTCATTCTGGATTCCAAGGTTCTCCAAAACCTCATAGTACCAACTTTTCTGGTCCCATCTCCTTCCTTTACATTTTTTTTTTGCTCCAGCCAAGCATTCATTCATTCATTTTTACTCATTCATAAAGATACAGTATCTTTTTAGCCTGTGTATATGTCTGTATGTGGTTTGTTTTTTTTTTCCCCATCTCTTCCCTCAATCGGAATGCAAAATTTTCCCCTTCTCTTTTTCTACCTAACCTCATCAGTCTTAAATCTAATTTCCTCCATAAAGCTATGCCTGGTTATCCCATCCAGCCAGAAATGATCAATCATATTCCTGAACTCCAACAGCACTTGTATTGTTTAGTCATTTGGTACTTATATGCCACCTTATATCATTCATTAAAATTACTATACTTGAATGTCTCGTAACCCAGGTGGATTGTAATCTCCTTGAAAGTAAAGACAATTTCATACTGACACAGAACTTCACACTTGTTCAACAAATGTGGAAAAAACTCCACAAACTATTAGCAAGAAAACTAGCAAGGGTCTAAGAGTATAGAAACAGAAAAAGAAAGGAATGTGGATTCCAACTGTAAAATACTAGGCAAGATGCCAAAACATGTAAACTATAATCTTATATAAATTTTATATAATTCACTGTATTTTGAATTTGATCAAAGAAGAAATAAAACAAAAGTGTTTTTTTAAATGAGCTACATTTACTAGGCATCACAATGTATTTCAAAAGGAGAATTACTGTGAGCAGAAACCTTGAGGGAACACCAGGGAAACTTGCATTAATGAGTATTGGGTACAGTGTACATTAAAAAGTCAAAATAATGGTCCATAAAGTAGAAATCAGTGGGGGGGAGGGGGGCATATTTGTAGGTTTCAAAATGATTATTGCCTGAAATGTTCAAGTAATATTATTGATAATCAGAACAATTTTCAGGTAGTCCTAAGGTAAAAAATTACTTGCAACCACTCTATTATGGACCAGGAAATAAGAAAAGAAGACTGCCAGATTAGCAGACATTGAACCCTTTATTGTATCACAGATGAAAATTATACAACTAGATTTTAAGGTCTATCAAGAGAATTAGTAAAGTATATAGCAATAGTAAATAAAGAGGCAACTCAGGTCGAATGGCAATGATTTGAAATTTATCCCACCTAATTCATGAACCCTTCAAAGGTCAAAAACATACAAAAGGAAACTTTACATGGACTTATAGGGAAGGTCAGAATTAATCTCTTTCTTGCCAGGTGTGGTAGGGTAGGTGTAAATTTATAGGGGTCATTTTGGATCTGAAAGAAGAGAAACAGACTGATTTTTACAGTTTTATAAGCCATGAAAGATTATACCCATCAATGCTATGAGGAAACAACTATTTAGCTGTTCATAAAGAAAAGAGTGACTTTAATGTGCCACTTATAAAATCACTCATTATTTTATAGTCACAGTTTATATGCTGTATTCGAGTTAATTTCAAAACTGTTCTCAAGAATTTCAGCCACATTTTTTAAGTTAGTTAAAAGAAAATAATAAAAATTTGGCTGTCAGGAAGTTTGTCTGACAATTTCAGCTACATGGTAAGCAGCTCTCATTATGATTCAAATAGATTAACACAGTAGAAACAGAACGTATTAGTGGACTGTATGCTTCCATAATAAAGTTATATATTTCCATCATGTACTACACATGGAGGCTACAAAGGTAAATGTTTAATTGTAGAATGAACCTCAGGAAAAATAACAACCCCACAGAGAAAGAAGGCTGACTTTTGCATCTTGTTTAGTTAAAAGACTTTGACATGTTAACATTCTTTATACTTACCTCTGAACTTGCAAGCCTCAAGAAAATACAACAATATGTGGGCAGAGAAATTAATCAAGGCCATGCCTTATCATGGGTAGCATGAAAAAGCTAAACTGGAATCTCTAAATAAAAGAAGTAACATTATGAGAGAAAATATAGAAAAGCACCAGGCATCCCAAAATGTCTAGAATCTTGCCCTAAATTAATTTCTCATTTCCTAAAACCTTTATAGAAATTACATGCTTAGTGATATTCATACAGTTACTTAAACAGCTTAAGGTACCCAGAAAAAAAAAGAAGAAAGTGAATCCATATTTCTGGAGCCATTGGCAATCCATGGCTGGAAAAAAAAAACTTTTGCTCAAGAAATCTATAATGCTACCTAACAAAATACATCTATTAATGACTACTCAACTCTAGATACATAGTCCCTGGGCTCCAAACTAGGCACTGAGTCTCATACTTCACAAGTTCGACCTATATCAGTGATGTCAACATCACAACATCAGATTCTAAGACACTTTCTAGATATGTGACCCTGGGCAATTGACAATCTCTCTTAAATTTTGTCATCTGTAAGATGAAGATGTTGGACTCAACCTCTAAGGACCCTTTCAGTGTTAAATTTATGATCTATAATTACCCCGAAGGGCCCAAAATTACAAGAGGCATTCTGAATGAACAGAAGTTAATATTTAGGCTCTAAATTAAAAGCCCCAAGCAAATATGTGTGTGTATATATATATACATATATATAATATATATAAAACCTATATAAACCTATATTATATACCATATATATATATATATGAAAGAAAAGTTAATAAAAACTCAAGAAATATATATTTGCACCCATAAAAACCAGTGCCAGATATAGGGTCAGAAGCCCTAACTTGAATCCTACTTCTACTACCTACTGAGTGCATGATCTCAGACACACCACTTCATGGACCTCAGTTTTCCTCATCTGAAAAATAAGATTTTTGAATTAGATGGTCTCTCTAATGTCCTTGTCCAACTCTAATTCTTATGATCTCATGAAAGAACTAAAACAAAGCCGACTGAGAATATTGACTACTCATAATTATAAAATGCTTTGAGGTTTACAGAACATTTTCCCCACAACAACCTTATGACATAGACAGCTAACATAAATATTCATATTGCCATTTTTCAGATGAGAAAAACTTTGGCTCAGAAAGGTTGGATTACTTGGTCTATGGGTTTATATAGAAGCTTTATAGGAAGCACAAAGTTAGTGTTCCAACACAGATCTTCTAACTTTTAATCTTCCCACACTGAAAAAGTGGCTAAGAGGGAGGAGCCAATGCACATGAATTACCATACTGGGCAATTTAATCTGGAAGCAAAAGCTTCCCAGGGTATCACTCTATCACAACCCAGATCGCTAACTCTCCCCACCAAAAAATATATATATATATATATATATATATATATATATATATATGTATATATAATGACGCTGATTCACCAAGGCAAATTTCAATTACATCTGGCATACTACAAATAAAGCAGTCTACTATAGGATACATTTTAAAAACATTTCTGTAAAACATGGTTTGGAGAATCATGAGTAAGCTTTAGTTATCTAGAAATTTTCACTTTATAGAATAGTTTATCGATAATACCAAATAAAGTACTGCTGTGGATTAAAGTGAAAAATGGGATGAATTAGTCTAAGCTTATTTGAAATCTTGTGACATATCTTTAAAGTCTGTCTCTTACTAGATCTTGGGCAAACAATATAATCTCTAAAAGCCTCAGTGTCCTTACTTGTAAAACAGACCTAACTCCCCAGATGGCTGTAAGGATCAAATCAGACAATGCTTGTAAGGGGGTCTGCAAGCCTTAAAATAATATAATAATGTCCATTAGGTGCCATTCTTGGTAATCAGCATCAATACTATATGTGATCAGGCAGCATGTCTAAAAGAAAGCAAGCATTCTGCGTTCGGTGCCTTTTTGTTATGTTTCATGGGAATCTGTGTTTGTGAAATACATATGGGGCAGAAATGTACAGGCTGGCTTCCAGTGATATAAGGAGCAACGGCAACCACAGATTGTATTGAACATTTAACAAGCTAGGTGAACATTTCAATTTATCTTCACAGTATATATGTATGTGTGTGTCTGTGTTCATGTACACACATTTACATGTGTAGTCATTTATACTTCATTGTAAATTAAATTACTATCATCATCATTATTATTATTATTTACAACTGACAACTAATTGAAAGCTGACGCTGACTAGGGGAAAGAGGGAACACATGAAATCAGACTAGGTAGAAGAGCCTTGAAATAAGAGACAAAAGGCAAAGTTGAGCAAAATCTGTCTGCTTCTCAGTTTTACCTAGGCCTAATCCTAAGGGTTGATAAAAGGAAATAATCAGGGCTACCTAGAACACTGAATCCTTCTCCCTTCTTTCATTTTTTCCTCCTTAGTTCCTACTGAAACTTCAAGTAAATTTTAATCATCTAAAGAAGGTTCAAAAATACTTTTAAAATTAGAAAACAAACGCGGGAAATATTTCCTATGTATGATCACAAATTAAATATCACAATTTGGCACCTATTTACTTCAACAATAAATTGCAGCAAGATCCATAGTTATAGTGTAAATATGAAGAATTAAGAGTAATGTGGGAAATTTATATAAACTGATACAGAACTAAATAAGTAGTACCAAAAGAATAAGATACAGTTTTGATTAAAAAAAGACTGATGAAAAGATCACTAAAAAGAAGTTGAACTTTGAGGACTGTCCTCCGTATGAGATATTAAAACATACTTCCTCTTCATGGCACACATGTAGAAAATTACTAGAAAACAATGTTGTATGCATTGTCAGAAAGGAGTCAGATGTTTTAAATTGTTTTTGTTACAAGATATAGTTCAGTCTAGAGAGAGCTAGGGTGTGAAATGAATATGACACAAAGACAAAAAGCATCCATAAAATATATTGTTTTAGATTATGACAGTTCAAAATAAATATCTTGATCACCAAAAAATGAACACAAGAATAACTCATTTAAATTTATCATTACTTTGTGATTTCTTATTTTTAAAAATTTTCTTACCTCAGGTTAAAATACAATATGGAAATTTAATATTTGATACATATTGAAATATATTGTGATAATTTCACACATGCAAAGCTACCCTAAAAATGCTAAGCACTTGCAAAAAAAGAAACAAAAACATCTGTAAAATTTTTTTCAATACACACTGAAAACAAAACTATATTTGTCATATATTTATTTATATGTACATAGAGACATTTTTGTCTTCTTTGTCATCTATAGATATCTCTAACCAATCTAACAATAGCATAAAAATTTGAAAAGTTTCTATTTCTAGAGAAGTAACAAATTTGCTTTGATGTTTCACACTCTACTGTAGTTTTGTGGCAACCAAAGGAAATACTATCAAATGGAAGTAACTACATGTAATTCTGTTTTTTATTTAATTTCTGAACAGAGTTTTTCTTTAAAAACAAAAACCTGTTCCTTCTGAAGCTGTTGATTTAGCTTCAAAGTCTTTTTTAAAAACCTCAATCCTCCAGGAATAGAAAGTGCTCACCTGTGACCTTCTGCCTGGGTTTCTTCACTGAATCTACTGAAAGTACAGCATGGAGCTCAAATAGAAATCTGAGTCCCCACTCTTCTCCTCACTTGATAAGAGAAGAAACAAAAGTGGCTTTTTACCTCTAATTCCCCCAGAAAACAATTCTTCTTATATCTTTGTTATAGGAAACTCCAGGAGACAAATGGTCCTTGTATTCCCATGTGTTAGAGAGAAACTACATACAGTTTTTTCAGGCTCATTTTCAGATAAAAATGAACAGCCACCTACCAAACAAAACAAAAATGAAAGAAGCCATGGACAAAAGAGGACTCGATTTCTGAAGGGATTCTTAACCCAACAGTACTTTCTAATAGCAGCAATATCACCAGGAAAACTGCCACTGTCAAATTTAGCTGAATATCTGTTTGGTGGGGAAGTCTCAGTGCTGGGAACTGCTATGTATAAAAAAATCGTAGTTTACTCTTCAGCAAATTGTCTACAACCTTCTCTCAACGTAGGCATTGTAAGCAGTTTCACAACACCAGAGGCTTAAAGAAAAGGATGCAATAAATCCTACCTCCTCCTCGAACCTTTTCTTTCTTAGCTGTTAATAGTTGATTGCTGCCTAGTCTGGACAGGCTTTACTCTTTGGCACCGTCAATTAAATACTTACTATCCTTGATACAAATTTACTTATATTTGACATGATAAATATCTCCCCTCCCCTCCATTCAAGTACTAAATTCATATTTTCTTATGTTTTATCTGAAATTTTCTGGATTATATAGCTATAATGGTATTTTAAGAGGATAAAATCTAAGAGAGAGGAACTGGGTATACATAACTGTCTACATAAGCACAGTTCCAAGAATAAGTAGGCAATTAATTATTATTTTTGTTGCTACCAATGATCATGCAATCGGATACATGGGCAGTACATAAAGCTACAAAATCATTTCAAGAAACACAAGACAAAATTCTACACTATTTGTACATGTATGAACTTAACATAAATATATAATATAAAAATTAACATAGCAATTTCAATATAAGATTGCAGGCCTATCTCTTTATCATCTCTGTGAATTCCTTCTGTCTTAAAGAAGTGGTACACAGACAGCTACACAAACAAAAACTATTACAGGAAAAGCACCCAGTAATTCATTTTGGCTGTTAAAATAACCAAGCTAAGAAGTTCACAGTGTCCCTATGTTACAATGAATTCCTCCCGAAGTGACTCCTGAGCAGTCTGAATATATGTGCTTGATAACTTGGGCTAATTGCCTCTGTTTCACACCGTAGCTTCAATTAGGAAACAAAACTAAAGGGAGGCAAATATGGATCTCATTAAGTTCCAGATGACTTCTTTGAGATTGAAGTTCTTCCTTGTGAACTGCTAAGAACATGAATGTGCATCCAGGGAACTACAGTGACATCCAGTGGATAAGAAATAACACAAGCCTGTTTCAAACCTAGGTTACTGGAGCAGGAGTTGAATTAGACACAAAAGGAATTTGAACTTCTGAAATGTATACGCACACATATACACATATACCCACATATACACATGTGAGCTTCTGAAAGAAGAAACTGCATATATATTTATATTTGCAGATATTTATATATATATGCATATATGTATATTTGCAGTTTCTTCATTCAAAGGCTAAACACCAGATAGATTAGAACCTCATTTTGAGCCTATCACAGTGAAGAATCTATCAGCTAAGAAAGGGTATATGGTAAGTCCACCTCTGGCATTGTCCAAAACAGAAACACTCCAACTAGATGAGAGTTTCATTTACAAGATATATAAAGAATTGATTCAATTTTATAATTCCAAAATTAATAAATGTTCAAAGGATATGAATAGTCAGAACTCAAGGGAAGAAATCCAATCTATCAATAGCCAGATGGAAAAAAAATGCTCCAAATCTCTAATAATTAGAGACGCAAATTATCACTCTCAGCAGATTGGTGGTTAAGAAAAAAAAGTAAAATGACAAATATTGGAGGAACTATGAGAAAACAGGCATACTAATGCTCTGCTGGTGGAGCTGGGAATGGGTCCAGCCATTCTGGAAAGCAATTTGGAACAATGCCAGACTGGCAGGATTTTCAAATATCAGTTTATAAAAATTCTGTCTACTTTACTACCCAACCCTGCTGAAACAACTTCAATTATTTCCAGTTTCCTATAGGATAAAATGCAAATTTCTCAGGTTAGCATTTAAGGTTCTCCATAATCTGGTTCCAACCCATTTTTTAAACTTTATTTCGTACCACTCCGAACTCTATACTCCAGGCTAATTGGAAAACTAGCTATTCCTCAAACTTGAACTCTAATTTCTGCTTCCTTGCATTTGTACAAGCTGTCCCACATGCCTGGAATATAACCCCATCCTCATTTCTACCTTTCAGAATCAGGCTTTCACTGTACTTCCAGGGCCTTTACATGTCATGACCTACTGGGGACATCTGCACCTCTTCTCCATGGGAATCTCGGACTCAGCCACTGGAACTATTTTGGTTTCAGCCAAGCCAACTTTGATCTTATCTTGCCCAGATTCTCATGTCTTCCACACTTCTAGTTCATTTCTGTACCAAGCCAGCACAAACCCTATTGCCACCCCTTTACATATGTCATTTTCTTCCATTTGGATGTGAGCTCCTAGAAGGCACGGCCTATCTTTCTTTCTTGTATCTGCCTCCCTGCTTGGAACGTAGTAAGAGCTTAATAAATGTTTTATCTATCTATATAGCATTGTGTTCATCTCAATGCTATTTCTTCCACAAAGCATTCTCTAACTCTCATTCTCTGCCATCATCACTATCCTGTCATTTTAAGCACTCTCTCCTGAAATTTTTGAGTTCCATACTTGTTCATGTACATGTTACACCTAAGAAGCAAAGTGCTATCCGGCAGATATAGCAGTGGACTGTCTTTGAGGAAAAATGATCCTGAATCTTAGAAGTTTGTATTTGAATAAGCACTTTGTTGACTGAGAAAGTTTAGCCAAATATTTTGCGGGATATATCACGCTTAATCAGAGAAGTTTTGTCAAATCAGTCTTTAGTTCACTAAGCTGTTAGCATTATAAATTTCATTTACAGGTGAACAAATCAAGAATTCATTATCTGGTTCAAGGGCACTTTCTGTTATTTACTCGTAATTACATCTATGAAAAATATATGATTTATCTTTATTCACTAAAAAAGTAATAGGAAAAGAATATCATTTAATGCTGCTATTCATCCTGGAAGATGTCTCAGGATTATTTAAAAGACATGAATAAGAATGATATCAGTTTGACATTTGGCAATAAGGTTAGTGACAAGTTAGTACAGGCTGCTTAAAAGAAATACTTGTATATTTTATCACTAGTTATATTTTATTACAATAAAAAGATCAGTTATTTTATTCCCAAAGGTTTTAACCTAAATCAAAAAGCAAGATAAACATGACAACACCAGCCCCTTGGCTACTCCAGAAATAAGAAACTCCATCTCTTGTGTCCAGGCATTTTCTCCAGCTATCCCCTATGCCTGGAACACTCTATCTCCTCAACTGTGCTTACTGACTTCCCTGGCTTCCCTTACCTCCCGACTAAAATCCCATCTTTTATAGAAAGCTTTTCCCAACCTCTCTTAATTTTATGGCCTTCTCTCTTTAACTGTTTCCTATTCGTGACGTATATGCTTGCTTCATATATTTGTTTGCATGTTGTCTCCCCCAGAAGAGTATAAGCTCCTTGAGGGCAGGAGCTGCTTTTCACCTCTGTTTATGACCCCAGCACTTAGCATAGCGTGTGGCACATAATAGATACTTAATATTTACTGTTTGATCAATTGACTAAAATAACTTAAGTAGGGTTTCAAGGCCTATATCAGGTGACATTTTAGAAAAAGATTATTGGTTCATATCCTTTTTTTTTTAGCAGTCAGGAAAAAATCAAAAATGTTTAAATATATTTGTCTTCCCACTTGACGCCTACAAGAAGAATTTAATTTTCACTTATCTCATACTAAAATCTCAAAAGCACATGGAAACGGTCTACCTAAAAAAAATTATATACATATGAAACAATGTAGAATAATGGTAGAGTGCCAACTTTTAAGTCAAGAAGACTTGGATTTAAGTCTTTACTCTGACACATACTGCCTATGTTACCCTAGGCAAGTCACTTAATTTCTCAATTCCCAGACAATTCTATAAGACTATAAATTGCGATGCAGGTTTTGATCTGTATTGGCAGGAGTGTGCTCTCACCAGAAAATGAATGTCTGTTTGTGTGTGTATGAGTATGAAATACAGGTATAGATATAAATATCATCTCCCCCACCCACCTTGGACAACCTCCCTACTTGTACTCTCGATCTTGTCTCTTCCATTGAACTAACTACATAATCACCCCCTCTCTTTATCTCTAATCTTCAGTCTTTCCCCAACTCCTGATTTATTCTCCCATAACTACAAACATAACCAGGTCTCACTTCTCTTTAAAAGAACCCTCATTTGACTCTACAATCTTCTAAAACTATCATTCTAGATTCCTCTATATCATTCTACATTCCTCTCCTCCCTTTCACAAACTCCTAGAAAAAACTGTCAACACTCACTGCCATAACTTCTCAAACACTATTGAATCCCTTGAAATCTGGCTTCCAATTTTATTAGTCAACTGCAGTTGCCCTCTCCAAAGCTATCAATGACCTCTATATTGCCATATTTTTTCATTACACAATTTTGTCTTGGTTCTTTTCCTACCTATTTCTTTTCAGTATTTTGCTGGACCATAATCAATACGCCTACCTCTAACTGCGGGTATACCACAAGCTCTGTCCTTTACTATCTTCCCTCTTTACACTTTCTTATATCAATGGCCATGAGTTCAATTTTCTTCTCTACGCAGATAATTCCAGATTGGAATATCCAATCCTAGTCTCCTGACATCTGAACTTCAGATCGCCTACCGTCTACTGGCCATTTCAAACTAGACGTTCTGTAGGCATCTCAAACGTAGTAAATCCAAAACATAACTCATTTTTTCCAATATCTATCCCTCTTCTGAACAACCGTATTACAGAAGAGGTCATGACTATCTTTTTAGTCATTCAAGTCTCTGAAACCTTGGTTTCATCCTTGACTTTTTACTCTCTCTCACCCCATATAACCAAGAAGTTGCCAAACTCTGCCAATTCTTACACAATATCCCTTGATCCACCTTTTTGAGAGGCAGCTAATGGCACAGTAAATACTGTACTGGACCTGGAATCAGAAAGACCTGAGTTCAACTCTGATCTCAGATACTTACTAGCTGTGTGATGCTAGTAAGGTAAGTCACCCAATCTCTGTTTGCCTCAGTTTCTTCATCTGTAAAATGGTGATAATAATAGCACCTACCTCATAGGGTTGTTGTGAGGATCAAAAGAGATAATATTTGTTAAAAAAAAATGCTTACTTAGCAAAGTGCCTGACACTTGGCAGTCATTACACAAATACATTTTCCCTTTCCTTTCCCTCACCCTACCTCTCCCACCAGCCTAACTCAGGCTCTCATCACATTTCCCCTGGACTACTACAAGAGCCTCTCAATTGGTCTCCCCATCCCAATTTTTTCCTCTCTCCAGATGCAGGCTCCACATAGCTTTCAAAGTGAAAATATGAAAGCACAAATCTGATTATGTCACTCCTAACTCAATACAGTCCAATGGCTCCTTTAAAAAGGGTTTTTTAATGCCCCTTGGTTTGGAATTCACACTGTGGCCCCAATCAACTTTTTTGTATTAGTATTTATTATTTGTCCCCTAACCCACATTACGGATTCCATGAAACTGGCCTATTCCTCCCATATGACACTCCCTCCTTGCTCCATGACTTTGCAATCTTCTCCCTCCATGCTTAGAATGGACCCTCCCCCCATCTCCTCAAGTTCAAGTTTCTAGTTTCTTTCAAAGCTCAGCTTAAGTACCGCTACCTAAACTACTTCTTTCCTGATTTCACCAGCCAATAATGCTCACACTCATTCACACACGCACGCACACACACACACAAAATGCTTGTATTACCGTGTCTTCCTCAATAGAATGTAGATGGTTTCATTTCTGATTACCTACCCCCAGTGATTCATACAGTGCCTGGATCATTAGGGCTTAATAAATGCTTGTTGATTAACTGACTTGTAAAAGTCAAAGGAAATGTACGCTTTAGCTATTTACACTGGAAACTGAAGTAGCAAGTGGGGAAACTGTGTTGCCTCACTTTACAACACAAAAAAGATTTCAAAGGCAGACTTGACTTTGGTAGCTATTTCATATATTTACAGGGTTTTTTGTTTGGCTTTTTTTTTGGAGGGGGGGAAGGCAGGGCAATTGGGGTTAAGTGACTTGCCCAAGGTCACACAGCTAGTAAGTCAAATGTCTGAGGTCAAATTTGAACTCAGGTCCCTCCTGACTCCAGGGCCAGTGCTCTACTCACTGTGCCACCTAGCTGTCCCCTGTTTCATATATTTAAACCAGATTGAAAGGTATACTTCAGATTTCCCAGCATCTGCCACCAGGATGGATACAACAAATGCCCAAATTATGGCTTATCTCATTCAGATCCCTACACATTCTTTCTAGGCCACCAAATGAGGTTGTGAAATTTCTTTTCCCAGAGAACTTTAATATTGGGAACAAACAGCCATTTAGTCTGGAATTTCCCTGGACAAGTCCATGTTTTGGTTCAAGGAAGTAATTTAAGTTGCTAAATGTTCATCTGAAAAAAAAGATGGTAAATAAATTTACAACACATTAGTCCTGTACTGAAACCAAAGTTATTTTTTGCTAATAAGAAAAGTAAGAGAAGAGTCTATTTCTACCTGATTTGGCCCACATCTTCCACAAATTGTGTTTACCTGAAGAAGAATCTTCATGTTAAAAAGGAAGAGTATTTGTGAGACAGATGATTCTTGAGAAATTATCATATTTGTTGAATAAATGAAAATCCAGTTCTGTCTCCTTACCTAAACCTATGTGAGGAAGGTGTTCAATCAGAGTCCAGCTGTTGTCATCAATGTAATGATTCTTGAGGATTAACAACTGGCAAACATCTCTAGCTGTTATATCACTTGGTACTTCCAATGCTCTGCTTGTGCCATCTTCATTGTACACTTTAATTACCTGTGCAAACAGAAAAGGGGACATGTAGCTATTTAATATATTCTGACCAGCAACTAGTTACCAGAAGACTTACACCAAGTGAGCTGCAAAGAAAGAGATTTTCTAACTTATCTTTTTGTATAATTAAGATTTTATTTAGAAGTGTACTCTTAGACATAGTTTTCCGAGGATCATCATTTGTCTAACCACAGGATTTCATTTATCCACAGACCTGATTACTACGAAAAGTTAAAAGATAACACTTGTTACCATCATCTGGAATATTACACTCCACATAAAAGATTTCTTTGTAGAAACAACCCACCAAAAAGAAGTAGAATTGTCCAAAATGCCTTCAGCTGGTAAACCAGAGAGGCAGCTTGGCAAAGTTGATCTACAGAGTGTCTTGAAGGGAGGAAAACCTGGGTCAAGTCCTGCCTCCAACAGAAACAGATTTTGTGACCCTTAGCATATCTCCAAGACCAGCAGTGCTCAAGACAATCTTCTAAGACTACAAATTACATAGAAGGTGGCAACGCATTGGTAGAGTTTCTTCCCCTAGAAATTCCCTATGCCAATCAAATAATGTTTAGATTTGTCTATTCCAGATGTGCAATTAGGGAAAGCTGTTTTTGCCCTTAAAGAAGGACCATAAAAGTATCAGCCAACAGTGAAATAGGTAAAAAACAATGCACAGCAAAGCAAGGAAAAGCTTCATTAACTGACACTATGGTTAACACTGTTTTATTTTCTACTTCTGCCTAAAAGAAAGTAATAAAAAGAAGTCAACAGAATTCCAAAAAATATTCAAATGCAAAATAGGGATTTTGTTTGATTGTGATTTACATCACAAATGGGTAGATATGGTAATGATCATTTTTAATAAAAGTCAGTTTTGTGATATAAAGCAATATAGTGAGAATTTCATATTTGCAACCCATAAAATATACCAAACACATAAGAACAAATGAATAATTTAAATTGCCTAATATTTAAACAGAACAGCTAGGTGGCGGCAGTGAATAGAGCCTGGAGTCAGGAATACTCATCTTCCTTCCTGAGTTCAAATCTGGCCACAGGCACTTACTGTCTATGTGACCCTGGACAAGTCACTTAACCCTGTTTACCTCAGTTTCTTCATTTGTAAAATGATCTGGAAAAGCAAATAGCAAACCACTACAGTATCTTTGCCAAGAAGACCTCAAATGGGATCACAAAGAATCAGACATGAATGAAAAACAACTCAACAACTAAAAACATTTAAACAATCCAGCTAGATTCCAAAGGTTATCTTATTATTCCTTTTTCCCTAACAATGTAATGTTAGCACATTATGTTTCCTGGAACATATGTTTCCTAGTCACTTGACTAGGTAAGCCATTCCACATCTGAGCCTGTTTTACTTATTTATATAATAAGGAATATCTGCACTACTTTACAATGTGGCGAGCAAAGCATCCTTTTAGCTTTGAAAGACTCATAGGTATGAGTTATTATAATTATTGTTTATATGTATTTTAAAACTCTAATACAAAAAATAATATTCAGTGTTATATTGCAAACTGACCTAAATACTTCTACTTTTTCTCAAATACTGCTTGCATAGCCCTGAAGAACTAGTAAAACAAGACTTACGTCTTTTGAACTTGAATACCCTTACTGGACAAATTCAATGGTATTTAATTCTATTAACAAGATAATCTAAGGGGCGTAGATTTTATGGAAGGCTGGGTCGCATATGTTCTTTAATACAAGAGGAAGAAACAAGTGATAGAGAACAGCATTCTTTCTCTATTTTTCCTGAATTGCTTAGGTTAGTTACAACTTATTTTAGTACTAAACACACGAAAAAATTTAAAAACCAAAACGTTTTGCTAAATTGGCTTTTAATTCACTGAACAAAAAGTGTTTTCATCCTATATAATGTCAGGGTATTGTTTCAAAGTCTTACATGCAAATGATCACAAATCATGCAAAAAGGTACTACAGTATACTCTCTAATATTTATGTATTATCCTTATAATGTCAATATTCAATAATAGAATATAAAATTCTATAATATATTTAATTTGTGGCCCACCATAAGCTCTAACATAAATTAGTCCACCATAAATTTTCTGCTGCTGGACTGGTGATTCTCATATCCTGCCATGGTCAAAGAAGTCATCACCTCTTGGCCAATCCACAGGCAATGAGTCTTTGCCTACTTAGAAAGGCTAGTTCTCAGACAACACCATAGTCTGCCACTGAAACTATACTCAAAGACTCTACCTTTTTCTAGACTCAATAATTCTCTATTGATAGACCCTTAGAGAACCCAGTATTTATGGCAGGACATTACAAGAACCATAAGGTGGTGGTGGGAGAGAATATATAAAATGGCTGCAATCTGCTCCACCTGAAGTGATACCAACATCAATGAGGCAACAGATTAATTTAAGTAAACTGATCCCTTTCACCTTTACATTTGTGTGGGTTGTTTTTCCCCAAGTGTTCCATTTCCCAGTTGGCACCTATCCAGTCATGTTTTCAAAGCCATCTTGATTACATACATATATATTTACATCTATGTGTATGTATGTATGCGAAGCAGAGACATGATGAGACAGAGAGGCAGAAAGAGAAAGCAGCAAAGAGATAAAGGGAGGAGAGAAAAAGAGAGCAAAAGAGTAAAGAAAGACAGCATCAGAAAGACAAGAGAATGACAAAGATGGCAACAGAGACAAAGAAGGGTCAGAGAGAATGACATAGAGTGACAAAGACAGCATGACAGAGACAGTGAGTGACAGAGACAGAAAGTGACATAAAACAAGAAAGAGAAATTTCTGTCCGTTACTGCCAGGAACAGGGACTAAAGACTTTAAGGGAAAATGAGACTTTTATCTGGATTACAGTTAGAACGTACATGTCACTAAATCAAAACTTCTATATGAAGTAGGGCTGTCTTTATACCTGATGCTTATTCTACAATATAATTCTTTTATGGGTAAAATTCTATTCCAGTTAAATTCTATATAAATAAATGGTCAACTATTATTTTAAAAGTGTGCTTTTGATAGAAAAATATTCGTTGAAGTTTCTTGTCACTCTCAGAAGAAAAAGAAAGATAAAAGAAAATGTGAATAAACACCCAATGTCCCCTTGGAGTTGTAATACAGTACATTCATAGAGAAATCAGGAATGGCCTACATCTTGGCAACTTTTTTTTGAAGGTTCAAGCTTTCACAAAGACTTCTCATAATTAAAACACTGTAGTTTTGTCATTTGTTTGATCCATTTTAAACTTTGTTCTTCTATTTCCTCTATATACCAAAAAGTGAAAGAAGCTTAAACTTTTTAGGCAATCACATCATATAATAAAAAGCAATCATATACTTTCCAGTACAGTAACCTAGAGTACTCTATAAAATGCTACAAGACGATAAGAATATTATTCATTTTAATCTCTCCATTAAATCATCACAGACTGTAAACTAACAAGAGAGAACTAGCCAGCAAATATTCAGATTTCACCTAAAGGAGAATAAACTTTTCTTGTTTCAACCAGTGGGGTGAAACTAGTCTTTTGAGAGAGGCAGAGCCATGATAAAAGGCTGACCAGGATAACTTATCAATATAAATAAAATTACTGCCAAAGGCCACCAGACAGACTATCCACTGACTCTGTTTGGTATTTCTCATAAAGTCATAGTAATTATAGTCATAATAACCTTGATCTTAGTAACACTTTACTAGGTATTTTATACTTTTTAATCTGCTATAAAGAATAAGATATCCAAGAATGAAAAATTAAAATACTAAAAAAGGAAATGAAAGGAGTACTTTTTATAGAAGACTAGTTTCAAAAATAAGTGACAAACAATAATTTAAAAAGAAAGAAAAATTAACAATAATTATTTAGGAAAAGTTTGACACCCTTAAACTCCAATTCATAATGAAAATATTTACAAACACAGAATTAATGGGATTCTGCTTAAGTTTTTTTAATGGTAATTAGTCAAAGAAATGAAACAGAAAATACAAGAAAATTAAAGAAAAATAAATATATGAAAGTCAATCCAATATATATTATATTGTTGCTAATATAGAAAACATATCTCTTTGTCATTCTCTATATGTTCAAAGGAAAATGAACTAAAGTATGACTGAAAATCTTCTGGAAGCAAAATATTTTAGGAAGCCTTTAAAGAAACAAAGAATAACAGGGCTTAGACCAAGAATATAATCATGTACCAAGGGTTTTGCCTGGGTTTTTTTTTGTTTGTGTTTTCTCCAAATGAAACAGAGCAGTGTGACATTCCAGGCCATTTTTCAATCTGGATTTGCAATAGAGAAGTCTAATTATCCTAAAAACTGTTCTCCAATAGTCTGGCCATTTCAAAAGGTGGTAATACAATACCAGGAAATAAAAAGAGGACCCTCACCTGTTCCTAGCCAGCAATAAGATCTTACTTACTCAGTTCCATCATTCTTTTTTCTCTAGGGAATGAGGAAAGAGCAGAAATATAGCTATCTACATAAAAAATAAGCACTAACAAGGATTACTGAGCCACGAAAAGGGGATGTGGAGACACAATAAAAAAAAGAGTTGCACATCAATGGTTTGAATCAACAAATCGTGTACTTAAGGAAAGAATACTTTTTATATACTACAATTTTAACATTCTCAAAAGTGTAGTCTTTCAAAATTTATTTAAAGATTATTTTGAAATAAGAAGTTACTCAAAATAAGACTATGTAATAGTGGATCTTGATTGTGCATCTCATCCATAAACCAGATTCTTAAATTTTCATAATTTGAGCAAAGTTAAAAAAAACAGTGCTGGCATCGAGCCTTGACAGATTTCTGAGGTGTACTGACTGTGTGTCTCTGGGTAAGTTGATTATAAGTTTTCAATGCTCTACATAACTCTCTAGAACTTTAAGTTGTCCAAATGGTGCTGACCTGCATTGGTAGAGGAAATCTCCTCACTGGAAAACTCCTTTATCAATGAAATCACAGGTCCAATTCCTTTCTTATTCCTTATCTTAATTCCAAGATGAAGAAGCAGTCTTAAATTAACTCTGTTCTTATGTTTCCAAATACTGACCTTCAGTACTTCTAACAAATACTCCATGTACCTCATTTTAGGAAGCAGTTTTACAGAGGTCACAGTGGCCCTGATTTAAACAAATAAAAAAATTCCTTAAATAAGGAGTGCAATGCCTAAAGATCTTAAGTTAGTTGTTAGTTGGAATCATATAAATTATTGTAGTCCATTGAGTAGGTCACTTGTCCAAGCCCAAACTCCTCACTTACTATCCAACACCATGTCTTTGCTCCAATCAGGGTAATCTTGTTCTTTTACTTGCCTAGAATAATGTCCCACCTTCTCTTTTTGAATTTCAGTATTTCATTCATGTAAAAGATTTGTACCTTCATTATGCAAAAGATTTGTTGTTGAGGAGTTGGTTTATGTTCCTTAGTTGTTTCATCTATATCTGGCATCAAGCCTTGGCAGACCTCCGACATGTACTGAATGTGTGTCTCTGGGCAAGTCAATTATAAGTTCTCACAGTAATCTCTCCAACTGTAAAGCAGTCCTATGAGACGCAAAAGCTCATTTTTATACCTCACGGTGACTAGATAACGAATTGAACACAAGAGATGTTGTTCAACACATGCTTGTTAAAAACATACTCACACAGGGAAGATAGGTGGGCTCACTTAAGAGACTCCTTGAAAAGTGATGTTAAAAATAACTTAAGCAGATTAAGTTCCATTACTTCTGTGTTTCAGGTCAAGGACTGTGGTTTAAATTAGTATGTGAGTTAATTGTACTTATAATACTTATACACAAGATAAAGCCTTTCATTCCTCTAAATGGAAGTGATTCAGAATGCCTTGCTACTTGATTTTTCCAAATTATATAACTTTTTCTATTATCGAATGTTCAACAAATACCACAGGTTGTCATTAAAACAGTAACTTCTGTTAGCAACTATTAAGACCACCTTTGTTTCCAAAATATAGCATTCTAGCTATTAAGCTATGATACAATTAAAAGCTTATGTTTAGTGACTGAGGTTAGTAGTATTAGATATATTATTTCCCATGGAATTAGAGTATAAGTATCAAGTTGCTTAATTCATAAGCTCTAAGAAAGTCTCCCATCATTATTTGTAAATACAACAATAAAGTTAGTTGAAGACAGACTAATTTGTCTATGTGCATGGGGAAGAGGCCCAGAAAGACAGTCGTACCAAAGGAGATGCGTTCATTCTACTGTCTACTCATACTATCCCCAAAAACCTTCAGACTGTTCTTATACTTCCCTATGCTTCCTCCTGCCTTACTGAGAAGTGGTATAATAGTGACTCAATGTGCTTGGGAAGGAATTTAAAAAAAAAAAAGAACAATTGATGAGAAATCTCTCTATTGATGTTAATCAGGAAATTATCAGTAAGATATAGTCTTAAGGTGTTACCTACAACACTGAGAAGTTAGGTGACCTGCCCATGGTCAAACAGCTAGTGTGTGTCAGTGGCAGGCCCTGAACATAGGCCTTCCCTTAAACTCAAGACCAGTCCAGTATCCACCATGCCACAAGGCTCTTATATTGCATCTCACTAAAACAAAAAGTGTCCATGTATACATATATACATACATATGTAAGTTTTAATGTTCCAGTATTACATTTATAAGAAATCTTGTTGACTGAATATAAAATATAAAGTTAATGTCTAAAGAACCTAATGCTGAAATACTGTACCAAAAGTCATGCTTTTCTACTTTAATTTGACAGACAAGACTCACATACTAAATGGCCACCAGAGGGAGCCTTCACATCCCAACAGATATCAATAAACCCTTTTTTGCTCCTAAAAACTTAAATTTGAATTGGGCAAAAGTTGCAGCGTTCAAACCAAGGAGACACACAGGATCAAAGTCTAAATCAAGCCAAAAATTCATAGGACTTCTGGATTAACAATATTTAAGAATATATCTTCTATCATAAAAAAGCTTTTTTTTTTCTTCTCCCTTTTTTTCTGGTTATTCCATAGAATCCATGCAACTTGAAAATCATTTGAACACAAGCTAAATATTCCTTTTTTTCCTATTTCAGGAGACAATGTTGAGGATCGCATTCGAATGGAGTTCTGCAACAAGAAGGTGCTCCTATAAACATTCTGAATGTTCTTCAAATAATATCAATAGTAGTTCTTCACAAGAGTAGGTGAGAAAACACTAAGCGAATCATCAAAAAAATTAGACTTCGCTTTTTAAAATAAAGTAGGATGACTTGAAATAGGATGACTGATTTAAAAAAAACCTATTAGGAGAGGTAAATTGGTTAAAGAAATGGGTCTATGGAAGAAAAGACTGAGTGGGAATAGTGTTATTCAAGTATTTGATGAGCTGTCTGTCATATAAAGGAGGTATTAAACTAGCAATATTTGGCCTGGATAGCAGAAATAGACTTAGGGTCAATATATGGGAAAAATTCCTAACAATGGGATCTATCTGATGAACAGGCAGTTCTCAAGGGAAGAAACCCAAGCTATCTATGGTCATATCTTTAAATACTCCAAATCTCCAAATTAAAGAAATGCAAATTAAAGCAAGACTGAGACTTTACATCACTCATCAGACCGACAAATCTGACAAAAACAACAAATGACAATTGTTGAAGAGGTTAGGGAAAAACAGGAATTAAAAACAAAACATTAATTCACTGTTGGTAGACCTGTACATTGGTCCTACTATTCTGGAAAGCAATTTGGAACTATATCTAAAAAGTTACTAAATTGTGCATGACCTTTGATCCAGCAATTGTCCTACTAGGCCTACACCCCAACCCCACCAAGAGACCAAATGACAAACAGGTCTAAATACAAAAAATAAAAAAACAAAGAAGCTCTTTTGCAGTGACAAAGAACTAGAGATTAAGGCAATGACCATCAACTGGAGAATGGCTGAATATATTATGTTATATCAACCTAAGAGAATATTACTGTGCTTTAAGAAATGACAAAAGGAATGGTTTCAGAGAAAAACTGGGGGAAATTATATGAATGGATATAAATTAGAACAATTTATACACTAAAAACAAAACTATAAAAACAGACTACTTTGAAAGACTTAAGAACTCTGATCAATACAAAGGCCAACAACAAGGCCAGAGGACCAATGATGCAGTAATGGATTAATACGCAGAATCAGACGCACACTTTGGTTCAATGTTTTGTTTAATGATGTATATTTGTTACAAAGGAGTTTTTTTTATTTTTAGTGGTGGAACAATAGAAGGAAAAATAAATGCTTGTCAATTGAAAATAAATTGGATCTTAAAGAATTAGAGCTATCCAAAAGTGAAATGAGTGGCCTCAGGAGACAGTGGGTTCTCACTCACTGCTGGCAGTTTAAGCAAAGTCTAAATCCTTGTTAGGTAGTTTACAGACGGGGTCCTTTTTTGGTATGAAGTGGTCACTGAAGTCTCTTCCAACGGTGAAGTTTAATGATTCTATGAGGCAGGTTCTTTTCTGAGAGAAAGAAAAACTTCTTTAGAAAGAAAAAAAAAACTACTTTAAAATGCAATGGGCGGCTAAGACAGTGGAATGATGGAGGAACCCTCTGAAGCCCTCTCGAATTCCCTTCCAAACAACTAGAAAACTGCCTTAGGTCTAGGAGCAAGGAAGCAGCATGACCAGCATAGCACAGGTCTCTCTCACTGAGATGGAGAGGACTGAGGCCCAAGAACAACAATGGCAGCAGTGGCCATCCTCACAACAGGGAGCCTGTAGCAAGGCTGGAAGCCTAGGGCAATCCACCAGTGAGGCCCTGACCCCCTAGCAGCCCCCTAAACTGGTGATCAGTCTGAGGAGAGCAGCAAGGCCCCACCCCAGTGACCTTACCCCCAGCACAAGCCACTGGCTAGGCCTTGATGTCAATGCTGACCAATGGTGAGGCCTCTTCTCCCCTCCACCCCACTCCACCCCTCCACACCCCTGGGGCTGGCCAAAGCAAGACCCTGTTTCCATAGCAACCCAGAAACAGGGCCTCACCCCTGGGGCAGACCAGCAACAAGATCCCTCCTATAGGGCCAGTCACCAAAAAAGATTCTGTTACTGCAGCAACCCAGCAGAAAGGCCCCACTCCTGAGCCAGCCAGCAGCTAAACTCCACACCCAAGGGAGGCCAACAGGGAGGCTCCACCCCCAGTACAATCCAGAAGGGCAACATACCCTCTAGTGAAAGCAAGTACCTAAGTCCTGAAGCCCAGTGAAAGCCAGCAGGAATACTTTGGGCCCCAGCACAAAAAGCTTGGGACAGACAGTACAAGACCAAAGCCCAGCTCTCAGATAAAAACACCAAGTCACAGAAAAGGCAGAAAAAAAATAGCAAAAACTTTTTAGAAATAATTTGACTACAGAAAGTTACTATGGTGGTAGGGAAGATTAAGGAACAAACTTAGAAGACAACTGTGTCAAAATGGCTACATGTGAATCCTCAAAGAAAATAAGTAATTTGGTTTCAGATGCAAAAACAATTCCTGGAAGGACTTTAAAAAGATTTTAAAAAGTGAATTAGGGAAGTATGAAAAAAAATGGGAAAAGAGAATCATGAAAAAAGAGTTAACGGCATGGAGGAAAATATACAAAAAAAATTATCAAGGAAAATAACTCCATTAAAAATAGAATTGGTCAGATGGAAAAGGAAATACAAAAGCTCGCTAAAGAAAATAATTCCTTAAAAATTAGAACTAAGCAAGTGGAAATTAATGACCCTATGAGGCATCAAAATACAATAAAACAAAATCAAAAGATTAAAAAAGAAGAAGAAAATGTGAAATTTCTCATTGAGAAACAACTGACCTAGAAGATAGATCCAGGAGACATAATATAAGAATTATTGCACTACCTGAAAGCTATGGCCAAAAAAAAGCCCAGAAAAAATCTTTTGATAAATTATCAAAGAAAACTGCCCCAATAAATTAGAACTAAAGGGCAAAATAAAAATTGAAAGAATCCACTGATGACCACCTAAAAGAGATCCCAAAATGAAAACTCCTAGAAACATCATGGCCAAATTCCGAAGCTCACAAATCAAGGAGAAAGTACTGCAAGAAGCCAAAAAGAAACAATTCAAATATCATGGAGCTATAGTCAGGCTTACACAGGATTTGGCAGCTTCCATATTAAAGAATCAGAGAGTTTGAAATATAATATACCAGAAGGCAAGGAGTTAAGATTACAACCAAGAATTGCCTACCCAAAAAAAAACTGAATATAATCTTTCAGGGGAAAAGTGGATATTTAACAAAATAGAGGACTTTCAAGAATACCTAATTAAAAGACCAGAGCCAAGTTAAAAAAAACTGACCTCCAAATACAAGTCTCAAGGGAAATATCAAAAGGTAAAAAAGAAACAAGAAAGAGAAAATATAAAAAATTCAATCTGGTTGAACTGTTTATATTTGTATATGGCTAGATAATATTTGTAACTCTTAAGAACTTTATTACCATAAGAACAATTAGAAAGAGTATATACAGACAGACGGTGTGGATATAGGGTGACTTTAATGGAATGATACCCCCCCAAAGAAAGTGAAATAAAGGATGACAAAGAAAACTGCACTGGAAGAAGAAGGCAGGTGATTGAATGGGGTAAATTATCCCACATAAAAGAGTCATGAAAGAGCTATTATGATGGAGGAGGAAACAGGGAGGTCAGAGTTACAGACAAAGCTTAAACCTTATGTGCATTAAAATTAGCTCAAAGAGGGAATAACATACACACTCAGTTGGATACAAAAATCTATCTTACCCTATAAAAAAGTAAAAAGTGATGGGGATAATACAAGGGGGAGGGGAGACTGATAAAAGGGAGGATAAATTGAGAAAAGTGGTTATCACAAGTAAAACACTTGTGAGGAGGGAAAGGGTAAGAGGGAAGAGAGAGGGGGATATAAACAAGGGGAAAATAGCATGGAGGGAAATACACAGTTATCACAACTGTAAATGTGAATGGGATGAATTCACTCATAAATTGGAAATGAATGGCAGAATAGATTAAAAACCAGAATCCTACAATATGTTGTTTACATAAAGAGCATGTCAAGAGGAGAGATACACACAGGATAAAGATAAGGGGCTGGAGTAGAATTTATTATGCTTAGCTGAAGCAAAGAAAGCTGGAGTAGAAATCATGATCTCTGACATAACAAAAACAAAAACAGATCTAATTAAAAGATATAAGGAAGGAAACTATATCTTGTTGAAAGGTACCATAGACAATGAAGCAATATCAATTCTAAACATATAGGCACAAAATCATATAGCATCTAAATTTTTTAAGTTGAAAGAACTACGGGTGGAAATAATAAAACTATAGTAGTGGACCTCAACTTTCTCCTCTCAGAAATAGATAAATCTAACCAAAAAAATGAACAGGAGAGAAGTTAAGGAGGTGAATAAAATTCTGGAAGAGTTACATATGATAGATCTCTGGAGAAAACTGAATGGAAATAGAAAAGAATATACCTTTTTTCTCAGCAGTACATAGCATGTACACAAAAATTGACCATGTATTAGGACATAAAAACCTCACAGCCAAATACGGAAAAGCAGAAATAATAAATTCAACCTTTCAGCTCATAACACAATAAAAATTATGTTCAATTATGGACAATGGAAAGAGATTAAAATTTGATCAGAAATTAAATAATCTAATCCTAAAAAGCAAGTAGGTCAAAGAACAAATCATAGAAACAATCATTAAATAACGTGACAACAATGAGACAACATAACAAAATTTATGGGATACAGCCAAAGTAGTACTGATGGGAAAATTTATATCTCTAATTGTTTACATCAATAAAATAGAGAAAAAGAAGATCAATGAATTGGTCATGCAACTAAAAAAACTAGAAAAAGAACAAATTAAAATACCCAATTAAACATCAAATTGGAAATCCTGAAAATCAAGGGAGAGATCAATAAATTTCAGAGTAAGAGAACCATTGAATAAATAAATAAAATTAGAAGCTGATTTTATAAGGGAAAAATATATAAAATAGATAAACCATTGGTTAATTTGATTTTAAAAAAGGAAAGAAGAAAACCAAATAACTACTATCAAAATTGAAAGAGGTGAATTCACTATCAATGAAGAGGAAATTAAGACAATTGTTAGGAGCCATTTTGTCCAATTATACGGCAACAAATTTGAGAATCTAAATGAAATGGATGGATATTTACAAAAATATAAATTACCTACATTAAAAGAAGAAATAAAATCCTTAAATAACCCAATCTTAGAAAAAGAAATTGAACAAGCCATCAATGAACTTCCTAAGGAAAAATCTACAGTATCAGATGGATTCACAAGCAAACTATGCCAAACATTTAAAGAACAATTAATGTCAATACTACAATACTATATAAACTATTTGGAAAAATAAGAGGAGTCCTAACAAATTATTTTTGTGATACAAATATGGTATTAATACCTAAACTGGGAAGAGCCAAAATATGGAAAGAAAGTTAAAGACCAATTTCCCTAATGAATATTGATGGAAAAATTTTAAATAAAATTCCAGCAAAGGGATTACAGCAATGTATCACAAAGATTGTACAGTATCACTTGGTAGGATTTATATTAGGAATTCAAGGTTGGTTCAATATTAGGAAAACTATCAACATAATTGACCATATCAGTAATAAAACCAACAGAAATCATATGATCATCTCAATAGATGATGAAAAATCTTTTGACAAAATATATTTGCCATTCCTATTAAAAACATGAGAGAGCACAGGAATAGATGGAACTTACCTTAAAATGATAACTAATATTTACCTAAAAGCAACAACGAGCATAAGCTATAATGGGGATAAGCTAGAAGCCTTCCCAGTACAATCAGGGGTAAAGCAAGGATTCCCATTATCACCTCTATTATTTAATATTGTACTATAAATGTTAATTATACCAATAAAAGAGGGGAAAGAAATTGAAGGAATTAGAATAGACAACGAGGAAACAAAATTATCACTCTTTGCAGATGATATCATGTTATACTTAGAAAATCCTAGAGAATCAACTAAAAACTACTTGAAATTAACAATTTTAGCAAAGTTGCAGTATCCAAAATAAACCCACATAAATTACCTCCATATCTATATATTATCAACAAAGTCCAGCAGCAAGAGATAGAGAAAATCCATTTAAAATAACTATAGGTAATATAAAATACTTGGGAATCTACCTGCCAAGACAAACCTAGGAACTATATGAATACAAGTATAAAACACTTTCCACAAAAATAAAATCAGATCTAAATGTAATAGCCATTTAGATTTGAATATTTTCCCACCTATTAATAGGCCATGTGACCTGATTATATCACAGGAAGCCTAAGTTACATGTGGTGAGAGGAGCTTACTGAGAGGTAAAAGGAAGTTGTGTCACAGGAAATGCTGAGAGAGCTGTTGTGTCTGTTAATGGCTGTTAGTGACAATTAGAACTGAGATAAAGAAAGTCAACATGTGATGGGTATACCGTGAGTTTTAGGGAAGGCCCCAACAGGGGGTCAGAGAGGTTTGGGGATGGTGAGGCTCTATACTGTGACATTATGTTTTAAATTCTTTGCTGTTATGATAAAGTAGGTTCACTGGTTGTGGGAGCTGAACATTTGGTTATGGGATATGGTCCTCTAGTGTCTCAATAAATGTTTTACTTCTTCTACCTTCTATACAGAGAGTCTTTCATACTTTGCAATACAGAACTACATAGGTATAGTCACGATTATCGATATTGTGTTTATTGCCTTACTGATACACTAAACAACTGGAAAAACATTAATTTCTCATGGGTAGGCTGAGCCAATATAAGAAAAATTACAATCTTACCTAAATTAATCTTTTTATTCAGTGTCATATCAACTATCAAAAAATTATTTTATGGAGATAGAAAAAATAATAACAAAATTTACCTGAAAGAATAAACAGCAAAGGATATCAAGGGAATCAATGAGAAAAAAAATATGCGAAAGAAGGTAGTCTAGCTGTACCAGATCTCAAACTGTATTATAAAGGAGTAACTATCAAAACATTCTGTTGCTGGCTAAGAAATAGATTGGTAGATCAGTGGAATAGATTAGGTACAAATTACATTATAGTAAATGACAACAGTCATCTAATATATGATAAACCCAAAGATCCAAGTTTTTGGAACAAAAACTCATTCGACAAAAACTGCTGGGAACACCAGAAAACAGCATGGCAGAAATTACATATAGACCAACATCTCACAGAATATACCAAAATTAGGTCAAAAGATACATGATTTACACCGAAAGGGTGATGCCATGAGCAAATTAAGAGAGCAAGGAATAGTTTATCTGTCAGATTTGTGAATAAGGGAAAAATTTAGGTCCAAAGAAGACATAGAGAGCATCACAAAATGTAAACTAGAAAACACTGATTACATTGAGTTAAAAAGGGTTTGCACAAACAAAGCCAATGCAACCAAGATTAGAAGGAAATTAATAAACTGGGAAACAATTTTTACAAGTAGTGTCTCTAAGAAAGGCCTCGTTTCTCAAATACATAGAGAAATTAGTCAAATTTATAAGAGTACAAGTCATTCTCCCATTGATAAATTATCAAAGGATATGAATAGGTAGTTTGCAGATGAAGAAATCAAAGTTATCTGTAGTCATATGACAAAATGCTCTAAATCATTATTGATTAGAGAAATGCAAATTAAAACAACTCAGAGGTAGCGCCTGACACCTATCAGACTGGATAATATGACAAAAGAGGAAAATTTTGGATGTTGGAGGGGATGTGAGAAAACTAGGACACTAATGACTGTTGGTGGAATTGTGAACTGATCCAACCATTCTGGAGAGGAATTTGGAATTATGTCCAAGGGGCTATAAAACTGTGCATACCCCTTGATCCAGCAATACCACTGCTAGGTCTGTAGACAGCCAAAGCCAAAGACAGCCAAAAAGGGGAAAGGGAAGGACCTATTTGTACAAAAATATTTATAGCAGCTGTTTTTGTAGTGGCTAAGAATTGGAAATCTAAAGGATATCCAAGTGAGGAATGGCTAAACAAGCTGTGATATATGAAAAATGGAATATTATTGGGCTGTAAGAAATAACAAACAGGATTATTTCAGAAAAATCTGAAAAGAGTTAAATGAACTGATGCATAGTGAATTGAATAGAACCAGGAAAACATTGTACAGTAACAGCAATACTGTTCAATGAAGAACTGTGAATGACTTAACTACTTTCAGCAGTAAAATGATCCAGGACAATCCCAAAGGACTAATGATGAGGCATACTATCTGCCTCCAGAGAAAGAATCGACATCATATTAATGCAGACGGAAGCATGCTATTTTTCGCTTTCTTTCACTTCTTTTCCTTAATTCGAATACAAAATGACTAACATAGAAATGTTTGACATCATCACATGTATAACCTATAACTGACTGCTTACCATCTCAGGAAGAGGGGGCGGGTGGGAGGGATAGAATTTGGAACTCAAAATTTTAAATAAAAATGTTAATTTTTTTTTAATTCAATGGACTACCATGGAAATTAGTGGGTTCCCTATCTGTAGAGTTCTTACCCAGAATTGCATAATCACTTGTAAAGGACTCCTTTTCAGGTAAAATGTGGACCAGGTGGTTTCTAAGGTCCTTTCTAACTAAGAATCTGTGATTTTGTGACCTTAGGCACCAAAACTAGTGCTATCCTTTAAATCTGTTTGGGGAGGATGGACATTTTTTCCAACAATTCTGTCATCACTTAAAATGTTTTAAAATGTTCTCTTCTCTTTGAGAATCACCCCTCTCAAGTCTATGGCTCAGTTTTTTCAGTGTCTTCAGGAGCAGCAATGGTGAAGTTAAACTAGGCTTCTTGATGCTCTTCACACAACAGACAATCTCCCATTTCCATGCCTTTGCACAGACTTTTTCCCATTTCTGGAATGCACACTCCTTACTTCCACCTTAGAACTCAGCTTCCTTCAGAACTCAGTTCAATGCTCAGCTTCTCCATGAGACCTCTCCTGAGCTGCAGATATCCCAGGGCCACCTCCCCACTAAAAAATCACCCTATGTTTATTGTATATGTCATTTATACTTCTATATGCATGTCATCTCCCCTTAAGCAATGATAACTTCTTAAGGGAAGTTTTTAATTTCTTTCCTGAATAAATGCTTGTTAATTGGCTGACTGGCCTATATCTAATCCACATATACCTGAATAAGAATTCCCTCTATTACAGACCCAAGTAGTCAACCAGCCTTTCTTTATGGCCCTCCCATGATGAGGAAATCTGTTACTTCTCTATACAGCCATCAATTTTTACAGCCAGTGTCTCCAATAAAGGCCTTATTTCTCAACTATATAGAGAACTGAGTCAAATTTATAAGAATACAGGTACTACACATAGCCCATCCCATTTGTGGATAGCTATAATTATTAGGAAGTTTCTCTTTATGTCAAGCTTTCCTTACATCAAACAGCGTAGTTGATGGTGAAGTAGATAAGAACACTGAACTTGGAATCTGGAAAACCTGAGTTCAGATCTGACCTCGAATACTAGCTTTGCAACCCTAGGCAAGTTACTTAAATGTTGCCTGCCTCGATTTCCTCACCTGTAAAATAAGGATAATAATAGCGCCTACCTCTCAAGATTGTTGAGATTAGATGAGATATTTGTCAAAAGCGCTTAGCATAAGATCTGGCACATGGTAGGTGCTATGTAAATGTGTATTCCCTTTCCTCTTCTTCCCTTCTTCCTAAATCTGCCTCTTTGCAACTTCATTGCCCTGCTCCTAGTTCTGCCCATGGGACCAGTGAAACAAGTCTGATCTTGCTTCCAAAGACCAGTCCTTCGAGTACTTAAAGGTAGTTATCGTAGGACCCCTCAAGTCTTCTCCAGGTGAAACATCCCAGTTCCTTCGATTCTCCAGTGGCATGAATTCTAAGCCCTTCATTATCTTGGCTGTCCACTTCTTGGAGCTCTCTAGCTTATCAGTGGAATTCCTAACATGTAGCACCCAGAACTAAACAAAATTCTCAGGGTATAGAAGATGGAGTATCACGTCCTGAGTCCTAGATATTATGACTCTCCAAATTCAGATTAAGAGCACATTAGCTTTCCTGACTGCCATACCATGCCATACCATGATCACCCAGCCATAATTAGTTTGCAGTTCACTAAAATTCCCATAGCTTTTTAAACAAACTGCAGGTAGGCGGTAGAGTAGATAGAGCATGAGGCCTGGAGTCAGAAGAACCTGAATTCAAATCAGACATTTACTAGATGAGCAAGTCCCTTAAGCTCTCTAAGCCTCAGTTTCCTCATCTGTAAAATACGAACTTACCTCCTTCCCAGGGTTGTCGTTTCAAACAAGGTAACATACTATAGCAGGATGTTGCAAACCTTATAGCACAATATCAATGCTATTTTTAGTTATTATTATTCTAGGCATGGCTTCCCCATGTTGTAACCAGCGATTTTTACTTTTTAATCCAAAGGCACAACTTGATATTTATCCCTATTAAAATAGTTTCATATTAGACCCAGCCTAATATTCTCACCTGTCCTGAAGTTTTTGGATCCTTACTCTGACATGCAAGTTTACCTTCCCAGTTTAGCATCATCTGCAAATGTGATATACATACTACTCAGTCCTATACCTTTGTCAAAATAACTGATTTTAAAAAAATTAAAATTACAAAGGGCCAAACATAGATCCCTTGGGCATTTGATTAGCGTCCTCTCTTTCTGAGGAGACTCTGAACTATTAATGATTATTCCTTGAGTCCAAGAAACCAATTTCCCATCCATAGGACTGTACCATCGTCTGTCCCACTTGTGTTCATTTTTTCTACAATAAAAGAATGACAAATGTGAGATGCTTTTCTGAAACCTAGGTAAACTACCTCGACAGCATTCCTCCCTGTCAAAAAAGGAAGTATGATTAGACTGCCTCATAACCTCTTTTTAATGTAGCCATGCTGGCTCTCAGTGATTACCACTTTCTTTTTTCAAATGTTCAGTATCTCTTTTAACAATATGTTCTGGAATCTTTCTAGGAATTGAAAATAAGCTCAGCACCTTTAGTTTGAGGGTGTTATCTTTATTATGCATTTAGTTATTTGTTTTAGTCAGGAGATTAGTCATTCTCCAATTTGTCCTTCTCCAATTCATTTGCCAATCCCCATAATCTTTCAAAGATCATCAGCTACCTCTGTAATTATATCTGCTAGTTGTTTCAGTACCTAAGGATATGGTTTATCTGGGCTATAAAGGTCACTGAGCTATCAGGTATATTACTAGAGATCATCTAAGTCAACACCTTCATTTTACAGATGAATAAAGAGAAATCTTCAGAGATTAAATTTTGACTACTCCCTAATTATAAGGCTAGTTATTAGCAAAGCCAGGACCAGAGCCCAAGTACTTATGACTTCTAGTCCAATGTTCTTTCCACTATGTAGTATAATGAAAGGAGGGAGAAGAAATAGTTTATAAGGATTTCTCCTCTGTATCCCAACTGTTCCTGATTCCTCCCCTTCCAATATGAGCCCCAGGAGCCTTTACTCAGCCCTTATGAGTCCCTATAGCCATTTCCTTCATAGATGCTGTATATTTTAGTTGTCACTATATGTATTTCATGTCTCATTTAAGATACTATTCAATTACTGCATGCCCTAAATCACATCTTCAGAACACAAACAGGTTTGGGGTTATCAGGGATCACACCAGAAGGACAGGTAGAGATAATAGAGTTGTGTTTGTCCTTCATTTTCAAAGAGGACCATGGCATCAAGGAGGATAACCTGACTTGCAGTTGATTTTGATTTGAGCGAGGGAGGGCTGTGCAAGGTCACCAGTCTCACTTTCTCCTCCAGAGCCATCTGGATCCAGTGACCAGATATTCATCAAGATGACACTCTCTATCCCTCTCCTCCCTCTCTCACACTCTCTCTTTCTCTCTCTCTCATTCTCTCTCTCTCTCTCTCTCTCTCTCTCTCTCTCTCTGTCTCTGTCTCTGTCTCTCTCTCTCTCTCTCCCTCCCTCCTTCCCTCCCTCCCTGATTCTCTCTTTTCACAAAACCTTAGACCCAGTTCACTCTGAGGTTCATAGATTGCACCACAATAGGTCCCTGCCCAAGCTCCACTTAATGGCTATACTTTGGGCCCTTCTGGCTTAAACTGAATGTCAACAATAACTATTTCTCTTTGGAACAGCAACCCTGAGGGTCTTCCCCTCCCATCTTGATTTTTTTCTTTTTTTCTAATTAAAGGGGCCATCCTTTGACTCATCTCTTAATAGAGTACCTACACGTCAAATGACCAGATCCAAACTAATCCAAAAAAATGTGACAAAATCTATAATATATCTCATTCTATAACCAGCCTGAGTTTATTTAAAACTAAAAATCAACTGTCATCCACACTAGAAAAGAGAAGGAAGACAGAAAAGAATACGCATTTATTAAACATCTATGATGTGCCACTGTGCTAAATACTCTACAAATACTGTCTTATTTGATCTTCACAATAACCCTGGGAAGTAGGTGCTATTATTATCAGCATGAGGAAACTGAGGCAGAGTTGACCAGGGTAACATAGCTGGTAAGTGCCTGAGGCTGGATTTGAACTCAGGTCTTCCTGATTTCCAGACCAGCTCTCAATCTACTACACCACATAGCTGCCCCTAGAAGAAACTTATTAAAGATTTACAAAGCTTTGCTTACTTTCACTATTAAAAACACATTCCTTCCCTCTAGAGCAGATGTTCTTAACTGTTTCATTTATGTGTATTGTATGGAACCCTTTGGTAGCCTGGTGGAATCCTTAATAGAATATTTTAAAATGCATAATCTATAACAAGGGATTACAAAGAAACCAAATATATTGTAATATAGTTATCAAAATATATTTTTTAAAGTTCAAACACCCCAGACTAAGAATCCCTGCTCTAGAACCTGCTTGAGGTACAAAGGTATCACTATATGTTGCTGCCACGTATACATGAATCTGCCAATGTGCCCAACAAATGTCACTCTCGATAAGTCATTAAAACCAAATATTTTTGACAATCTACACAGAAACTACTGTGCCGGAAGTTATAGGGATGACATGGTAAGACATAGTCCCTACTCAAAGAATTTCCAATTCAGTTACAGAGATAAGAAATGCAAACTAGGCAACTGAACCAGACCATAAGGTAGTATCTCATGTACACCTGCCTAACAAGAGAGTGGCAAAGTCCATAAGGCTACTAAAGAGAAAGACCACCGTGGCTGGAGCAGCTACAAGAGGTTTCATATAAAAGAATCTGAACTAAAGCTGGGACTTAAAGGACTGGTAAAATTAGGATAGGCAAAAAAGGAATGGAGAAAATATCCCAGGAAGATGGACTGGCATCACTGACACAGGAGGGGCAATGTGGATGTTATGGTAGAGAAGCAGTAAATAAAAGACTGGCTAGCACGGAAGGTTTATGACAAACCTCACGGCAGCAAGAAAGATATTTGAAAAGGCAGGTTGAGCCCTTGAATGTCCAACTCTTTAGAGTATGACAATGTTAAAATCAAACAACAAAAAATACTAAGTGTCTAATGCACATAGGCACTAAGCTCTCAATGAGCATTTGTTGGAACACAATGTCCATATGCCTTTGGCAGACAAAACCAGAAAGTATTTTCTAGGAAGAGTGGACTTTTGTGATAAAGAATGGTCTAGCGTACTTCTCACAATGCCAGCTGCTCTGAACGCTATAATGTGTTTAAAAATATAGTAGTAAAAGTATAAGGGGCAGCTAGGTGGCACAGAGGACAGAGGGCTGGGCCTGTAATTAGGAAAACGAGTCTTTCTGATTTCAAATCTGGCCTCAGATACCTACTAGTTGCGTAATCCTAGGCAAATCACTTAACCCTATTTGCCTCAGTTTCTTTATCTGTAAAATAAGCTGGAGAAGACATAATTAACCACTCCAGTATCTTTGCCAAGAAAACCACAAATGGGGCTGCAAAGAGTTAGACATGAATGAAATAACTGAACAACAAGAAAAAATATAAAACCTCGTCTCATTTTCTGAATAAGCTTATGTTCTAACAAGGCAAACATGATATACATACATGAAAAGTCCAATTACCAGTCAAGAATTTAATAACAAGACAACCAAACAATTTCAAAGAGATCACAAAATTTCAGTGCTGGTAGGGATTATGTGGAAATAAACATACTCTTATACTCCTGATACAAATGCAAATTGGTAGGATATTTTTGAAGAAGAATCTGTCAGTGTGCAATAGAAGTTAATAAAATAATCAGGTTCCATGATATAATTATACCCATAATTGGGAATATAGTCTTTTTTAAAACCAATATTCTTCCAGGGATGATGCAGGCTCCAAATTATGGAACACTATAGTCTCTGAAGAACTAAAACTAGAGATCACAAAAAAAGCACACACAATTGAGAGATACATATGATGGGCTTAAGCAGGCAAACAAGAAATTTTGCAGATGAATTAAGTACACTGTCAAAGAAATGACAGGAAAAATATAAGAATCAATCAATAGCAAACAGTATCCATAAGGAAATTGGAGTAAGGCCTCCAGTGTAAAGAGCAGACCTCTTGTGGTAAACTTATAAGACAAGATGGACTGGTAGGCATAGTCGGTTTACAATCTGTGCCACTGGAAGGAATACCCACATTAATGAGATCATAGATCCAATGAAGCATTAATATATGCTAAAAACAAATTTATGAGAGGAACACACAAACAAGAGCCCCATGAGGCCAGCTGTTGTCATATGAACAGGTTGTAGGTTGCATCTTTGAAGGGAATACCCATATTACTGAACTCTCTTATATACTAGAGTCTACCAAAAACATTATCCCCCCAAAAGATATTTATCAAAAGAGAATTATAACAGATCAGCTAGTGGTCTATTGTTGACAATTGTGTGTCCTTCACTTTTGAAGAGGACCGATGATATTATGGCACAATTTCTTGATTTGTGCATGAATTAGATTTAAGCGAGGCAGAGTTGCACTGGTGTGGGATGCAGCGGATGACCTTGGCATCTTCGATGAGCAATTTAAGTGTTCCACAGAAGCTGCTTCAGCCACCTTCGTGATCATTGGAACAAATTGTTCTCATCCACCCATTCCATGGTGGGGGGCAGGGGAAGTCTTCACATGCTTGGGGGTAGACACCCCCTTAACTCACCAATGGGTTAGTGATAGGTCAGCTATCCACAACCTGGTTTAGCCCCTTTGCTGAGATGATTTACCAGTGTGGCTGCTATTCATGAGAGCCACAGGTGAAAGTTGGGTGACCAGTTGGACACTCAAGGTGGATAAGCCACCCTGAAAAGAGTTTGGCAAGCTCTCACACCAGAGGGACTAGTCCTCCCTTAATACACCATACACCCCACAAGTGATCTAAAGTTAGAAAAGACCCAGAGATCAACTACTCTAACGTTGATGCTCATAAAGATTAATTTACTTTACCTAAGTCATATAGATAGTAAACAGCAAAGTGAGGAATTAAATCTAAATCCAATCCTCTTATTCCGAATACAACATTTTCCTATACTGTCCAAACCTCAAGTGACTAAATAAACTGTGGCATATCATTTTATTGTAATAATGAAATACAATTAAAAATGAATATGAGGCATAAAAATAAAATATGAGAATCAATCAACAGATATTAACAACAACAGTGATTAAATACTTCCTATGTGTCAGCATGGGTACTGAGGATACAAAGCGATCATGCCCACCTTCAGAGAGTTTATGTTCTAATGAGGAAAGACAAAATATCTATAGAGCCAAAACATACAAGATGAATACATAGTAGATGGAAGTTGCTTTAGATGGGAAGCCACCAGAAGCTGGGGAGAAAAGCCAAAGATCTTAAGAATAAGATTAGGAGGAAGAACATTCTAGGTCCAAGGGATAGCTAGTGCAAATGCATGAAGATGTGGGAAGTGTCACATGTGTAAAGAACAATAGGACATCTGAACAATAAAGTGTTGAGGAAAGGAATATATGTTTAAAAAAAGACAAAAGATGCAGAGTCAGGTTCTTAAGAATTTTAAATGCCAAACAGAAGAATGTATATTTGATGGTAGATGTAATAGAGAAAGATGGGAGCTTACTAAGGGGAGTGATAGAAGGCAGATTGTCAGATCTACATTTTAGGAAAATCATTTTGGCCTCTGTGTGGAGCATGGATGAAGTAGAGACTTGAGTCAGGAAGTCCAATCAGAAGTCTACTGCAACAGTCCATGAGAGAGATGATGAAGCCCCAAACTGAGGCGAGGGCTATTAGAAGGGAATGTGTATAAGAGATGTTTAGAAGAATTACAAGATTTTGAGAACTTATTAAATATGTGGGATAATACCAAAGCTGCAAACTCATGTAAAAAATTAATATAAAATAATACAAAGTCAAAGAAGAACAAAAAGCATACACCCTGGAAAATACATACACACGTATGTGGATATTGAGTATGCACATATGAAGGGATAAAGACCGTGTAAAGGGAACTAAAAAGGAGTGACAGATAAGTTGCTAGAGATATAAGGATAAGATTGAAACCACCCTGACATATTTTAGCCATGACACCCTGGCCACATAAGAACACATCTCAATCAACCAATCATAAGCTTTAGATTAAGAGGAAAAAGTCCTTCCAACTGGAGTTGGAAATGTAGTCTGGGCTCATGTTGCAGAAGTCCTGAATGTTCACATAAATCACTTGGATTTTTCCTACAGGCGATGAAATACAACCGAAAATTACGAGCAAGGGATGAATGTAAGAAAGTCCTAGCTCTACTTCAGACTCTCTGGACTTCCCCTCCATCTCTTAACACCCGAGGCCTTCTTATCTTGGCACATCCATACCCAACCCCTTCTCTCATTGGTGAGTCCTTCCAAAGCCCTCCATTTTGGAAAGGGAACCAGGCCAGCCATCCTTCATTCGCCTGACTCTGCCCATGAATGACTCCCCACACTTCAATAGCATGGCCTTCCCTCCCCACCCCCAACAGTTTCCCTTCCTATATGCCATCCTCCCTGCTTTTAGCTTCCTTTCATGTGCTGTCTTCTCCATTAGAAAGTAAACTTCTTGAGGACAGGGATTGGCTTTCTTTTTGTTCATATTTGTATCCCTAGCACTTAGTACAGAGGTTGGCACACATTAAGTGCTCAATAAACACTTGTTGTCTTGCCTTGACTATAATCTGTCTCTCTTTGAATGTTCTCTGCTGAGCAGATTAATTTAATGATGTTCATTTTATAAATAAGCTAGATCTAGAGTTATGGTTCTTAACTTGGGTCCACGGGCCACCAAAGGTTCTGTGGACAGATTTCAGAGGTTTTATAAACTCAAATGGGAGTCTGTGATACAAAAAAAAAATGTTATGAACCCCAAAGCTGTAGAATGATACTAATAAGGACAAGAGCACAAATACTCTACAATACAGTCTAGAAGGATTTGCTCAAAAAATTGTAAACTATGTAGACAGTATCAAAGATACAGTCAATATATATTATACCTGCCATTTATCATGAAGAGAGTGGTGTGGGGAATGTGAATGGATAAATACTAGCTGACATTACATCTGGGTAAATCGCATCTCTCTAGGCCTCCTTTTTTATCTGTATTACTGAAGGAATGGGATTTGTTGATCTGGAAGGTCCTTTTCAACACTAAAAATCTATGACTCTATCATAGTCTTAGGGAGTTTCCTAAGGCTCAGTTAAGTGACTTAGCCACAGTCAAATGGCCAGTAATAGAGTCAGAATCTAAGCACTTTATCTATTAAACATTGCCAAGTTTATTCCACATAGTAAACTTTAACATTTGATATGGACAGGGAAATAGATTGCTATAATTAATGGAGTCCATTTATCTATTATACGGATTATGAATTTTCAAAAGATTAGAATATAAGAAAAGTATTCCTAACATCACAATCTTGCATTAAAGAAAACTTCTGAACATCATTTCATCTTTCCCTTCTAATTCCAAAGACACACAGACATCTTGAAATTTGACATCAATTATTATTAGCTCACTGGATAAAGCACGAGACCTGAAGTCAGGGTAACCTGAGTTCAACTCCAGCCTCAGACACTAACTAGTTGTAGGACTCTGGGCAAGTCATTTAACATGTTTGCCTCAGTTTCCTCATCTGTAAAATGGTGATAGTAATATCGCCTACCCCCCAAGGTTGTTATGAGGCTCAAATGAGGCAATAATTGTAAAGTGCTTAGCCTGGCATACAGCAAAAGCTATATAAATGTTAGCTGCTGCCACTGCTACCACCACCACCGCCACCACCACCACTACTACTATACTTCAGATGTCATATTATTAGTTAGTTGAATATAGGCTAATAGAGTTTACTGTGCAAATGGAAAGAACTGAGAGTTAAAACTAAATTTTCATTGTTATCAGCCTTTCTACAGAAGAAGATAAATATACTCATATTCCCCATAAAACATCTAAAGATTTTGAGTATAGAGTCTTTTACCACTTTACCTGAGTCTTCGAACATTTTCTTGGTCTAGGTAAAATAATATTTGTAAATCACATAACGCAATGACTGAAACATAGGAGATATAAAATAAAAGCTTTTTCTCATCCCCCTAACTCCCTTAATGTGCTAGTCTAGAGACCATGGGTCAACTAGAAATTCACATGACTATTTGGGGAAAAAAATAAGCTACCACAGAAAACTGAATTATGACTATATGTTCTACATTATAAAGCTTAGAGGAAAACATGCAGTAGATTTTGCTTAGACAAGAGCCAGAATATAATAAATGGAGGCATTTTCATTAGCATAATTTCAGGAGTCACTATGTATTTAATGGAAACAGAAACAAGAGTCAGGAGGTTTAAATTCTATTTTTTGGCTTTACTCTTATTTTGTGTATGATCTTAAGCAAAATATTTCCCTGAACCTCAGTTTTTTCACCTAAAAAGGTCAAACCAATAAGCAACTTCATAGAAAGACAGTTGAGAGATCAGGGGGGTTGGTAGGGAGGGGTAGTTTATTTAGAAAGAATGGGTTATTAGAATGAAAAAAATTACTAATGGATGTTGTGGGATTATAGGATCATGGATCTAGAGTTAAATAGAATGTCAGAGGTCATCAAGTCTAACTCCTTTGTTTTAGAGAAATGAAGAAAGTGAGGACTAGTTCAGGAAAGTAACATGCCCAAGCAATCAGACATTGCATCAGAGTGGAGATTTAAACTAATATCCTCTAACTTCAGAAAGCATTCTTTCCACCATGTCATGTTGTCCCATATCTCAAGAATTTCAGAACTCATTAAAGTCATAGGATATGAACAAGCAGAAGGAAAGAAATCCAAGTCATCTATAGCCATGTGAAAAAATGCTCCACAATTTGGAACTATGCTCAAAGGGCTATAAAACTGTGCATATCCTTTGATCCAGCCATACCTCTACTAGGTCCGTATCCTAAAGAGATCATAAAAAAGGGAAAAGGATCCACATGCACAAAAATATTTATAGTAGCTCTTTTTGTAGTGGCAAAAAAGTGGTAACTGAGGGGATGCCCATCAATTGGGGAAAGGCTGAAAAAATTGTGGTATATGAATGTAATGGACTACTATTGAGCTATAAGAAATGATGAGCAGGCAGATTTCAGAAAAACCTGGAAAGACCTATATGAACTGATGCTAAGTAAAGTGAGCAAAACCAGTAGAACATTGTACATGGTAACAGCCACATTGTTCGAGGATCAACATTGATAGACTTAGGTCTTCTCAGCAATACAATGATCAGCAATACAACACAGCAATACAACTCCAAAAGACTCATGATGTAAAATGCTATCCAAATCCAAAGAAAGGACTATGGAGTTTGAATGCAGATTGAAGCGCACTATTTTCTCTTTCTTGTTGTTTTTTCTTTCTCGTGGTTGTTTGCATTTGTTCTGATTCTTCTTTCACAACAGGATTAAGGTGGAAATATGTTTAATATGATCGTACATGTATAGCCTATATCAGACCGCTTGCTGTCTTGGGGAGGGGGAGGGGAGAGGGAGGGAGGAAAAAAATTGGAACTCAAAATCTTGTAAAAGTTAATGTTGAAAACTATCTTTACATTTAATTGGAAAAAAAATGAAATACTACTAAGTGAATGGAAAAAAGAATTTGAGTATCTTGAGAGCAGGGACAATGAAAAAAGGGGGAAAATGCTCAAAATCACCAATAAGAGGGTAAATTGAAATTAATACAATTCTGAGGTTCCATCCCACACTTATCAGATTAAGTTGACAAAAAAGGAAAATGACAAATATTGGAGGAACTGTGAGAGGACAGAAACATTTAATACATTGTTGGTAGAGCTGTGAATTGGTCCAACCATTCTGGAAAGCAATGTAGAACTAAGTCTGTACCCCAAAAGAAATCAAAGAGCTTTGAAAAAGCTCTTTGCATGCAGAAATATTTTAGCAACTCTTTTTGAGGGGTAAAGAACAGAAAATAAGATGGTGTTCATCAATTGGGTTCATCAATTGATTGAAGAAATTTTAGTATATGGATGTACTATGCCCTAAGAAATGATGAAAGAGATGGTTTCTTAGAAATTTGAGAAGACTTACATGAACTGATTCAGCGAAGTGAGCAGAACCCAGAGAACAATTCACACAATAATAATACTATAAAAATAGACAATTCTAATAAACTTAAGAGCTTGTTCAATGCAATAACCCACCCTGATTCTGGAGGACCAATGATGAGATCATGAAAAACACTACTCACTGCCTGAAAGGTGTTAGATTGATTCAATATACAGTATAACACATACATTTTTGGACAAAGCCAACATGGAGATTTGTTTTGCTTACATCCTTCTTACAAAGTTTTCTTTCTTACCCACCCCCTCTCCATGGAAATGAGGAGAGGTGGAAGGAAGAGAAAATAAAAGTTAATTGAAAAATAAAAATTAATCTGCAAAAGAAAGAAAATTTTAGAACTCAGGTTTCAAAAAATCAAGAAAACTACATATGGCTAATTAAGTTAGTGAAAGAAATCACCATCCCCAGGTACCTCTAAGACTACCTAATTATCTTGATAATTATTGAAGAGCAAAGCTCATCAGTGAAAGAGAAATGCGACAAATTCAAGTTTCTACAAAGGAGCAAATTATAAAACAGCCTTAATTAACCAATTGATCAACAAGCACTTATTAAACATTTACTATTTATTGCCAGGCACTGGGCAAAGCACTAGAGAAACAAATTAAAAAGGTTGCTGGACTATTCATAAGTGAAATATATGAGTGACAACAGTGACTGTAGTGTTTAAGTGGCCATAATGAGTTTGATTTTTAATTGACCAATAAAGAACTCATTTATGCATTGTCACCACACTTAAGCATTAGAAGAGTATATTCAGATTATTTATTATAGTTATCATTCTAACTTACATGCTAAAATATAGTGTTAACATTAAAATATAAAATGTAATGTTGTAATTGACACAGAAAGCTAAGCCTTTATGGCAAACTATTTGACAAAATATGTAGTTTTTAATATCTGGACTTGTCACAACATTCATTTTTTTTTGCAAGGGGGAAGGCAGGGCAATTGGGGTTAAGTGACATGCCCGAGGTCACATAGCTAGTAACTATGTCAAGTGTCTGAGGCTGGATTTGAACTCAGGTCCTCCTGACTCCAAGGCTGGTGCTCTACTCACTGTGCCACCTAATTGCCCCAATTATCATAACATTCACACAGACTTAAAATAAAAATCAACAGAAATAGAAAGAAATGAGGATTATAAACTGGAAAATGTATATTGAACAGGAAAGCAATTATACGTTTTCTTTCAGCAATAGAGAGAGCAATGTTATGAAATACAGGGAAATGTGAAGCAAAAGCATTAAGTCCTGATAGATCAGACACTAATGGACATGGAAGTGACTTTCTACTGATGCCAGATACTTTTAGAGTATCACTTTGTCAAGAAACTGGATGCCTACTGCTAAACCTCCGTTATAACCAATACTGATATGTTTAAGGTAAATAAAGTAGCCATACACTGAGTTGTGAGATTAGTCTGTGCCTTCTTGAAGGAAAGGCAACTTTGTGCATAAAAAACATACATAGTGTGTAGCAATTTGGTGTATTCATTTGAGAGGCTGGTTTCAATAAATAGTTATATTAGTTCCTGACATGGCCAGAGAATCATTTTCTCACCTAATAAGGCATAATACAATGTGTGAAAGAAACAGTAAGGGAAAAAAAACTCCAATCCCTAAAGTAAATGGCATCAGCCTTGGCAGAATAGCTGAAGAAACATATAAGCCCTGTGAGGGTTATAATAGCATGGAAACTGGCCAGGAGTACTTTCATATGCAACATGCCAATGATTATACATAATTTTATATGTTTTGTTTATTGAAAAAGAAAGTCATGTGGTTGGGCTTCATATAGTTAATATCTATTGAGGAAAACCTTAAGGAAACATATTACAAAAACTGAGAAAAATACAAAAAAAATGTCAACTAAAACCTCAGATCTCACTCAGTAAATACAAATATTATTTCCAAAGTAATCTTATTCTTCTGACTATCTTTCAACTCTTGAATTGATTTTCTATTCAAGTTTTGCTCCAACTGTTTCCCCCACACTGTGTTTTAAAAAGTCCTTGAAAATGATAGCACCTTTTATTAATGTTTTCCAATCATACTTTAAAACAAGGAATGAACAAAACAGATATTATTTTAAATTTGCATCATTCTAAAAGAAAATACATTTGAATTTATATAACTTTAAAGGTGGAAGAGGCTAGAGCAACTTCCTCATTTTGCACATAAGAAAATAGAGCTTTAGCTTTCTGAATGGGAAAGAAAACCTGCACAATAATTTTCAATATGCAATTTAATTAATAACTTACAAAACAAGGAAATGGTCTTAGGAATAAACAGTTTAGAATGAAAATATATAAGTTATATACCTCAATGGGAGGAGAAGCACCAGGAGAATAATCAAATTTAAAAGGTAGCTAGAATATTCAAGTTGAAATTAAATACATGAGCTACAATATGACTGCAGTGTTTACACTTAAATAATGAGTTCAGTTTTTAATTGACCAACAAGGAGCTCATACATTGTCACCACACTCAAACATTAGAAGAGTATATTCAGATTATGTATTATAGTTATCATTCTAACTTACATGCTAAAATATACAGTGTTAACATTAAAAATATAAAATGTAATGCTCTAAATGACAGAGAAAGTTAAGCCTTTATGGCAAACTATTAGAAAAATATTTTTTAACATCTGGAATTATCGCAACATTCACAGAGATTTAAAATAAAAATCAACAGAAATATGTAGAAATGAGGGTTATAAACTGGAAAATGTATATTGAACAGGAAAGCAATTACACATTTTCTTTCAGCAATAGAGAGAAATATTAGGAAGTACAGAGAAACAAACTCTTCTTTCTAAACCAGTCTAAAACACTATAGCAAGTGTGGATTGGCAATTAAAATGAAAGCAAAAAGGACTAAGGGTAAATATGTATGGCACAAGAAAAAAGGCTTCTACATATTGCCTAAAATGCTACCCAGTTATCTAAAATGGATACTGCTGTTTCCACATGTTGGCCAACTTCTACAATACCTTCATTCTGACATAATTTTTTTTTTCAGTTCAAGTCAAGTAACACTTTCAGTAAACTCAGAAAATATTCCCTCAGGATAGATAAAGTTTCCCAGACATTTACAGAAAGGGGTTGGGGGAGAAAGAGAGGAGAGGATTTGTACCCTACCCTTTTCTGCAGAACTATTGGAGTTATTGCAGGCAAGGTGACCCTTCTCGCATACAAGCTCATGTCTTTTCTTCATAGAACTATACCCTCTAGTAGACCATATGTGAAATGAAATCGGCAGTTACTCCGAGGAGTTTCTGTTCTCAGTTCGAAGAAACAACTAAAAAAGTAATAAATATCATCCTGTTTATGTTAATCTAACTCTACCCAAAGCCAATTAAGGATGACTATGGGACAGGACAAGGCAGCAACCAATCATATTCTTGAAAACGCCTCCTTTGTCCTTGGAAACACATTCTGATACTTTTGTTTACGATATTTAAAGAACCAGATTAGCAGGCATTTAGCTCACTTAGGGCCGTTTTTTTTTTTCTCCTCAAAACAGTGTAATTCAATGCCATCTTTGTTGATTAGACAGTTATATCCTTATTTTACCAAAGCAATTTAACATATGGCAGATAAGAGATTGTTTACACTGGTCTATTTAAAGTATGTAAATATGGAGATGAACAAAATTTACTCAATAGTTATGCTACTCATAAAATGGGTAATTGGGTCAATTTGGGGACTTTGCAAATCAGATGAAAATGAAAGCTCTCAAAAAGATTCATATGTATATGTCATTAAGAAAATTGCATTTTATATAAACACATTCTACCCCCTAGTAAATGGTAAATCCTACATTTAGAATTAAACTCAGATTGTCCAAGGCAGCCAAATGCCACTTTAGAGATTAATTCAACAAATGATGGGATTAATGCATATGGAGGTTTTTTGAGATAACAACATAAATTAATTTCCAAAGTTTATATTTTTAAAAAGCAGCACAGAATTGCACATTATTAACATATTCATTTCAAGTTGAAACCTTTAAAGTACTAATCTAGGTCTCAAATCTCCTAGACTTTTTTCTTTTTTCCTAGAATTACTAAATGAAAAGAACTGTTTTAGAGGAGGGGGTAGAAAATAGGACCCACTAACAAGCAGTTTTCAATGAAATCTCTGTAAGGTGGTGTTAAAGCAAATGTTCTGTGACATCAAATAAGAAACCATTTTAAAATATTAAATGCAATCTGAGTTTTCACAATCACAAATTCTCCAACTAGCAATTCCTTAAATTTCTTTATTAACCCTAACACCTTTCTTGCTTAACCACAAACTGAGAGCAGATACAAGTTCAGTGTAAAAGATACCCCACATTACTGCAAGATTATAACATTACTATTTTAGTAACATGGAAGATCCACTGCAAAAGAGGGAGATGGTATTTCCGCAACTAAAATACCATTAGGATTTAGTTTATTGTCTTACACTTACATGTTTTTCTCATGTGTACCAAGTGCAGACATCAAAAACTATAAAATGAAAACTCAAATCGTTTCCTATGCTGTTTCAAAACAAGTTGCCTCAGATTATGGGGGGGGGGGGGAAAGGAGGGAAATGACTCCTGAACCGAATATAAAATCAAATTGATCTGGATTGGGGGCAGGAATTTGATCCTTGCAGAATTAGCTTTAATCATGAGCTTAAAAAAGAATAAAAGCATATACAACTACCCTAAAACTTATAAATGTGGGAATGGGAGGAAGGAAAGGAGAGAACTTTAAAGGTTGAAAGGAGAATCATTCTTTCTGTGGCATAAACAATTTACTCAGTTTTAACAAACTTGGATCATTTTCCTGGCAAACCAAAGCAACAAAACTCTTTCTTGAGGGCACCCATATCAACTCCAGGACCATGTGCAAAATTCACTTCAATACTTCTTGTAGCTTATGGTCCAGCAGAATGTAAGCTCCTTGAGGCCCAAGGCAGTTTTCATTTTCTTTCTTGTTTCTCTAACACCTAAAATCAGCACCTTGCACACAGTAGTTGCATAATAAATACTGTGACTTCTTGAAGTTCCATATAGGTTTTGAACATTTCACAGAAAAATATGTCCTGACATAATTCAAATTTTAAAACTGGCCTCCATAGCAGTGTTTTATTATCAAACTTCCAGGTCAGTTCTTCAAAATCAAGATAACATTTAGCTTTTTCTGATTCAAGTGCGATAAACCTACTTTTTGCAGCTAAATAAATACTTGACAGTTAACTTCAGAGTGAAATATTTTATACCCTCTACATTTGAAAAAATGAAGTTTACAGCTTTTTAATGAACTTTCTCCAAAGTTAAATGTGGCATTTTTCTGACTGAATGTTACAAGAATGATAACTATTTTTGAAACTGTCTTCGAAAAACCATGTACTTAAAAAAAAAAAACAATGAAAAAGTGCCATGGTTGAGATGATCAAATCAAAAGAAAGAAGAAAAATTAAGTCACTGACAATCATGATACATCCAACATCATGCCAACCAAATCATGTCACTCACTAAAAAATTATCAGGATTCCCCAATGCCAACGGGATCCAACACCAAGCTCCTAAACTAGGCATCCAACTGATCTTGTAATCTCTCTCTATCTACAAATCAGCACAAACTCTTGCCATAACCAGGCCACTTGAGTCACCATCCTTTGAATACATTTTGGACATTCCCATAGATTATTCTGCCCCCTCCTCTCTATCCAACCAAATACTCCCCACCTGAGGCAGCTGGAGTCAAATCAAGCCTTAGACATTTACTAGTTTCATGACCCTAAGCAAGTCACTTACTCTTTACTTCAGTTTACTCAACAGTAAAATAGGAATAATAATAACATCTACTTCACAGCATTGTTGTAAGGATCAAATGATATAATATTTATAAAGGACTCTGCACAGTGCCTAGTACGTAGTAGGTGCTACACCTAAATGTTAGCTTTCTGATGATGATGATGATGATGATGATGCTACAAAGTAAATACAAAGTTTTGGGGCAGGGAAGAAGGGGTATGCTCTAACAACAAGAGAGATCATTAAAATCCTCATGAATTAAGCTAATCCTTAAGGGGAATTTTGGACATCAATAAATCAACAAGAATTTATTAAGTGCCTACTCTTAGACCAGGCACTGTGCTAGGTGTTAGGAATACGAGAACAAAAATGAAATAGTCCCCTGGCCCCAAGGAGCTCACATTCCAACAAGGGAAACAACTTTTATAAGTCATTTTATATGAAGCTAGATAGAAATAAATTTATCTATAATATAAAGATATTCTATATATAATAGATTAGCTATGCTATAAAGAGATCTATATTAATATATGTATACAGATATATCTATAATATAAAGGCATTCTTTATATAATGTCTAGATATAATATATGTACCTGTATAGATGTCTATATAGAGATAAACATAGGTGTGCATACATCTAAATATATATTTATTATAGATATATGTTTATTATAGACCTAGAAAGATATAGATATGGATATCTATGTTATATATAGAGATATTATAGCTATGTTATAGATATATAGACATCTATGTTATAGACAGATATAGATATTATAGATATATCCGCATATCTACAAGTCTCTATAAATAAACGTGTATATAAGTATACTTTTATATAAGTATACACAAAATAGATTAGATTAAAGCATTCATTAAGCACTTATGCCTGGGAATACAAATACAAGTAAACAGAAAGACAGTCCTTGCCCTCAGTGCGTTTACATTCTAATGAGAGAAAACAACAATATTAAAGGTGGTAAGGGGACCCATGAAAGCAAGATGGAAAAGTCCAGAATGAGGAGCTAGACTGGGTGAGCATTGTCTATCATGAGCACTTCCTCAAAAGGAAGTTCTGGAAAGAAATTAGAGTAAAGGCATGTCCCGTGTGAAAAAAAGCAGCTGGCATGGAGGAGGCAAAGTCCAGAAAGTCAGGAGCTGAGCCAGGTTAGAAGTGAGATACCAAGTAATTTCCTAGGGGTCAAACTAGCAGCTGCTGTGAACTGGAAAGGCCTCCTGGAGGAATTTCAACTGAGCTAAGCTTTGAAGGGAGCAATCATTCCATGAGTTGTCAGTGAAGAGGGAGCAGATGGCATTGTGAGTACCCAGAGGCTGAAGAGGCGAGGGAGGTCCATACCTCCATGCATGGAACTGGCCTAGAAATAAATGCTGATACCTGATTGTAAAGGGCTTTAAATACCAGAAAGATGATTTTGTGTTTTATCCTAGGGGTCATAAGGAGCCTCTGAAATTTCTTGATCAGGAGATATGGTCAGGGCCTTCACTTCAGGAATGTCAATTTGGCAACTATGCAAATGATGCATTTGGAAAGAGGAAAGGTACAACGCAAGGAGAATAAATTATCAGGCAATTGTAATAATCCAGGCAAGAAGAAATGAGGGCCTGAACAAGGAAGGGGGGCATAACTGGAAACAAAGATATGTCACAAGAGATGATGAAATGCCTTATTTAGGGTTGGCGACTGACTGAGAATGGAAGGTAGATGGGAGTAAAGAGTAAAGTATGACTCTCAGGTTAGAAAAAGCAACAACAAAATCACCCAAAAAACAATGATGCCCATAACAGAAATGGGGGAAGAGGAAGCAAGGGGGGAAGAAAGAAGGAAAAAAGATAAGTTCCAGTGTGGACATGTTGAGAATTTGATATCCCTAATGAAAATCCAGGTCTAGAGAGACTCAGAACTGGCACTCAGAAGAGATACACAAATGGGGGGATCATCTACATAGAGATGATCACTGAATCCCTTGGAGCTGTGGATATCCTTAAGAGAGGGTATACAAGATGAGTAGAGGGTCTAGAACAGAGTTCTAGGGCATATCTACACATAGTGGGTTGGACATGGATGATGATCGTGCAAAGAAAACTGAGAAAGATGAGTTAGACAGATAGGAAAGAAGAAAATCACCAGTCATGGCACAAAATCCTAGTAAAGTAAGATTATGCAGATGGAAGGGGTGACCAATAGCACCAAAAGCAGCAAATGAGAAGTCAAGAAAGATGAGAACTGAGAAAAGCATATAAAATTAAGCAACAAAGAAATGACCTTAGAGACAGAAAAATACAGAGGTCAGATTTCAAAGGGATGAAAAGCAAATGAGAGATAAGAAAGTTGAGGCAATGGTCCTTTTCCACAAAGCCCTTCCTAAGCACAACAGACTCCCCACAATAAACCCTCTCTGCTACAAATCCTGTACCCATACCATGTATTTGGTATTTCTACTGGCTCATCTTGTAGTTTTCAAAATTTTTTAAAGGCTAAAGAGTCAGCCTCAGATCCAGAAAACATGGGTTCAAGAACCATCTCTAACACCTCCCAGACACACGCCCCTGGGCAAATCACTTAAGCTCTCAGTGCTCGGCCAACTATCCAAGTCTCTGGATTCCACAAAAGGAAAATAGCCAAGCCAGTCATGTTAGAGGTAAGCCTAATGCCAGCACTCTGTTAGGTCAGTTTCTATTTGGGACGAAATGAGGCACTCTCCAAGCTCCGTTTGGATTCTCCTTTCTCTACCATTCAGGCACCTCCTCCCTCCCCCACTTCTGCTACCTTTTATGGATTGTCTTCCCTATTTGAATTTAAGTACCCAGCACATCTGGATCCATTGCTTTTACCTGCATTGCCTCCAAATCATTTCCCAGTTGGGTAATTTCCAGGGGTTTTTTTTAATTTTGCTATTATTCATTCTGCCATTATGTATCCCAATGAACCAGGCAGTATACACGAATGGAGAGAGAGCCACCCTCAAAGTCAAGAAGACGTGGGTTAAATCCTACCTCTGACACACACTGACTGTGTGAATTTAGCAACCTCTCAGTTCTCTAGCCTCCCTAAGACTACATGCAGCAGAGAAGGTGCTGATCTGCATTATAAGAGAGGTTCCTCACCTGGGAGTTCCCTACACCAATTAAATCATAGTTGTGGCCTCTACCCCTATCTCTTCCTCTTATTCAATTCTGAGAACGACCAATCCTTGTTATATAAGGTTAGGCAGAGAGCCCAGCCCACACCCAAGTGGTAGGAATTTTCCTAAGGAGAGGCTCATGTCAACTATAACTGAATTCAAGACTTTTCATCTAAAATAAATTTCCTAAAAACAAACAGGAGGGAACTAAATCAACCTTACAGGCCGTCGTCATGTTGCTCCCTGGGCTTAAAAGGAGCTAACTATTCTAACAGGGAATTATAAAGACATCCCACTTTAGGATGAACTTTGACTCATAAACTGAAGAACTGTCAGAAGAAGGTAGGTTACTAACGGGCATCAAGATCCTGACATATTAGTATTATGTGAAGGAAGTAGGTATATTTAGTTTGGAGAACAGATGACTTAGAAGGTGACAGCTGTCTTCAAGATTATGAAGGGCTAACCTGTGGAAGATTGATTAGACTTATTCTGATTGGCCCAAAAGGGCAGAATTAGGGATAGTGAGTGGATCCTGCAAAGAGTTAAGTTTAGACTTGGTAAGGGAAATATCTCCTAACAATCTATCTCTAAGTAGCGTGGGTAATAGCAGGTTTTGGCCTAAAATGAAGTTTTCAAACAAAGGCTGAATGACCATTTGGGTATGATAAAGGAGGGATTCCTGTTTAGGTACAAGATGGACTTTGAGGGGCTCAGAGTTTTCTCCAACTGAGATATTGTAATTCCATGAAGTTTTTTTTGAGATTTTAAAGGACATAAAAATTCTGTTCTCTTAACAACTGTCAGCTATATGATTTATTCTAGGCATAAACACACTGACTTCTCCATGGGAACCTTAGGGCATTTTCTTGCTATCTGACAGAGAGTTCTGTTAATAGTCAGTAACAGAATAGCATACAACCTAATTGAAATCAATGCAGAGCAATAGCAAAATTTCAAAATGTTATCCACAGATTAAGAAATTGCTTGGATGCTTTAAATTATTTTTTAATTAAAAAAAATTCTTTTCTCTCCCTCCCACCTCCCTCCCTCATTGAAAAAAAAAAGAAAAAAGCAAACCCTTGTAACATAGTCAAGCAAAACAAATTCCTGCAGTGACCATGTCCAAAAACATATTCCTCAATCTGTATCCTAAATCCATCATCTCTCTGTCAGGAGTTGGCTAGCAGATTTCATTATGAGTTCGGATTCATCTAGATTTAGAGGCAAATTATTTCACTGCAGCCATACTAATTTTCTCTACCTCTTTTATAAACTTTGCTTTGCCTAATTCCATTGTATAATATTAATCTTTAAAAGAAATTTTTAAATTGGCTATCTGAGCTTTTCACCTTCATCATGAGTTACTAACTACACCCAAGAAGATCTTCTTAGAAGTATTTTCTGTGGACCTCAGTTGAGCCTAGAAAGAAAGCAAGGTTTCTGAGAGATAAAGATGAAGAAGGTAGAGACTGAATCAGAATTAGAAATTACCTTGGGGATTCTTAGTCTAGCCTTTCACCTAATATAGGAATCTTCTTCTACAGGTCCTTAATAATCATTCAGCCTCTGGATGTGACATAGTCAGAAAAGGGGAGAAAAAGAACCCCTAAACCTTGGAAGCCAAGTAACAGGCACAAGGTTTTTCCCCAACGGTAAGATGAGGGGAATGCAAAGATACCTTGAGTGTTTGTCAGAGGGAGAAGAAATAAACAGCCGCAGTTGATGAATCCTTTCTTAGGGGTTCTAATCTGTAACCAAAAAGTGACACAATCTTCAGAAGCTGGTGAAATCTAACAGTCACTATCCACTTCTGGTGATTTGCATGATCACTAGACAACCTTGGTGCCTTTGAGGTTCACTCTATTCAATTTTATAAGCCAATCCTGGTGTTGATGACCTTATTTATCAGTACTCCAGGTTTTCTCTTTCCTTCAACTGTTTCAGTACCTGGACCACAATCTCTCTTCTCCCCAGCTCCTACTCTTGTTCTAGGCACCTTCACCATACATATTGATGCTCCCTCAAATGCCCTAACTTCCTTGTTCCAGAATCTACTTAGGTCCCATGACTTACTCCTCCACTTCACCTCAGCTACAGAAGATGGTCATCCCCTTGATTTTGCCATCACCCATAAGTGTTATACTGCCACGTTCATGAACACTGAAATTACTTTGTGTGATGATCATGTTTTATAATTTTATCTTTCTTTATACCTTATGACACATACCACTGTTCTTGTCCTTACTGTGACCTCCAGTTCCTGCATGCCTCAGTTCTTTCTTTGGCCATCACTCCTATACTTGCTACACTCTCTTCCCTTCCCCATCTCAACCCCTGAGGTAAGTCAGCTCAACCCACCATTATCATCTATAATCAAAGCCTTTCCCCTTGTCTTGCTACCAATCACACCTTACTAAACCCCAAACTTGGATTATGCCCTACTGTCAACCTTCTTTCTTCCTGTGATGAATGGAGAGGGAGAAAATTATGAAATCATGCTGACTTGGCCCACTGCACACTCTCAACTGGGCCTTGAAGCAAGACTATCTTTTTATGCAACAGCTATCCAAAATCTTTTCACCTTTCATTAAGCCTCCCATAGTATCCCTTTTCCCCTAGCACCCGCTCATGCTCGCTTGCACGCTCCCCACCCCGCCTCCCTCTCTCTCTCTCTCTCTCTCTCTCTCTCTCTCTCTCTCTCTCTCTCTCTCTTCCCTCCTCCTCCTCCTCTCTCTATTCTCCTACTCCTCCTCTCACATCACTCCAATATCTTTGTCTACTACCTCTTTTACTCACATGTCAGAAGAAAAGATGACCCTTTACTTTACCAAGGACGATCCCTCTCATGCACCCGTGATCCCATCCCTTCCTGTCTTCTAAAGAAGATTGCCCCCTCTATCATCTACACTCCCTAATCTTCAATCATTTATTCCATTTATTTATTAATTATTTACTTCAGTTATTGACAGAGAAGTTCCTGCTACCTACAAATATTCCCATGTCTCCTTCATCCTTAATAACAAAGCAATGCTTGGAATGTAGTAGGCATTTAATAAATATTTATTGATTATTGGAAAAAAAATAACAAAACAAAACAAGCAAAAACACTTACTGTCTCTCCTCATCTTCTTGGTTAAACTCCTTGAAAAAGCTATCTACACTTAGTGCTTCTACTTCCTCTCCTCTTACTTTCTTCCCTATAATATGGTTTCCAACCTCATCATTCAACTTATACTGCTCTCTCCAAAATTACCAATGATCTCTTCAATGACAAAGCAAATGAATGGTCTTTTCCTAATCCTCAGCCCTCCCGATCTCTCTGTAGCATTTGACGCTGTAACTCAGCTCTCTCCTGGTTCTCTTTCTACCTGAGAGACTATGACTTCTGAGTCTCTTTTGCTGGATCTTCATCCAGGTGATGCCCAGTAACCATGAGTGTCCCCCAAGGCTCCATCCTGACCTTCCTTCTCTTTTTCTTCTAAACAATTTTGCTTAGTGACCTCATCAGCTACCACAAACTCGACTATCATCTCTATGCAGATAATTTCACAATATACATGCAAGCTCTTATCACCTTATATGTAGACTATTGCAATAATTTTCTGGTTGTTCTCCCTTCCTTGAAGCTCTCTTCAAAACCCCAGAACATTCTTACCTTTCCAATATTAGGAACTCTCTATACTGACAAAACCATAAACCTCAAGTTTCTAGTAAAAAAAAACAGCAAAGTGGTAATTATCGCTCAATTAGCTATGGTCATGGACTATGTCAAGGTATTAAGAAAGATAGGTACTAAAAATACCTTAATGGTCTAAAATGGATTGTCCAAAAGTCCAGGCTCTCAAAAAAATTGTTATATTTGGAAGTATCTAAGAACTACATATCAAAGACATTGCTGATACTCAGAGCATGGCACTGGGAGAAACAATTAAGAATTGTATCTAATTAACTGCTGGATACTCTCCTAGACACCAGACAGTCCACAATTGGGAATATGGACCAATGTACCCCAAATCATCCTCATTCAACTTATTAAAGAAAACAAGTACTTTCTTGGGAAAAGAATGTTAGAGTGGAATAGCACAGTTCCTTATCAAGGTGATAGGACACAGAGAACTTCTGGTTGAGTTAGTCAATAAGTATATATTAAGCACCACTATGTTCCAGGCACTGTGCTAAGTACTAAGGATACAAAGAAAGGCAAAAGGCAATCCCCTCTCTCATGGAACTAACAGTCTAATGAAAGAGACAGCATATCAACAACAAAATACAAAAAAAGATACAGGATAAATTGGAGATAATAGACAAGAAAAAGCACTAGATACAGAGGTAGGGAACCTGTAGCCTCTAGGTCCTCAAGTATAGCCCTTTGACTGAATCCAAACTTCACAGAACAAATACCCTTAATAAAAGAATTTTTTCTATAAAATTTGGACTCAGTCAAAAGGCTGAACCAAGGACCTAGAAGGTCACATGTGGCCTCTAGGTCACAGATTTCCCATCCCGATTAAAATTAAAGAAGAGAGGAACTGGAAGCACTGAGCATAGACTCTCAAGGAATTGATCCATGATAGCGAGGAAAGATATTAGAAGTTTTTTTTTTAAAGATAAAGAAGGCGTGGGTATGTAGATACAGAGAGAAAATATTAGAGCGAGAGGGGATGAGAAGGGGCAATCTTCTGGAGAAGATAGGATAGGAAGGATGGGATCAAGAGTGCACAGAGACTGGCTTTAGTAAGGAGAACGGTTTCATTCAGAAAATGGAATTTCAGACAACCCTTGGAGGAAGGCAGCAAATCCAAGAGGCAGAGATGAGGAGGGACAGAGTTCCAGTAAGAGCAAGGAGGCCTGTGTCACTACATCACAAAGTATATGATGAGGGGACAGGAGTGGGAGGAGAGTAAAAGAAGCCCAGAAATGTAGGAAAGTGTCAGGTTATAGAGGGGCTTAAAAATATAAGGAGAAAATTTTAGGCTTGACCCTAGAGGCAGTGCCTTCTACAGGAGTCTTTTCCTGATCCCCACTCACCCTTCCCTACTACTAGAGTCTTCCCTGGGTGATTCTCTTCCGTTCACAAGTTGCTTATCTTGCATTGACTTGGCTATTGGAATGTGAGCTCCTTCAGGGAAGGAACCACGATTTGGCCTTTCTTCACATCCATTGTGCTTAGTACAGTGCCTGGCAGATAGTAAGCGCTTAAGACATATATGTTGGGGGAAGGTAGGTAGCCTAGTGAGTACAGCACCTGCCCTGGAGTTGGGAGGACCTGAGTTCAAATCCAGCCTCAGACACTTGACACACTTACTAGCTGTGTGACCTTGGGCAAGTCACTTAACCCCAATTGCCCTGCCCTCCCCCCTCCAAAAAAAAAATATATGTTTACTGAGGAATTCTGCCAGAAGGAATCTTAGAAGGCATTGCTAGGAATTATGATGTCCTGAGTAAGAAGTTTAGCAATGGTGAGTGTAGTGTTTGTAATCCCTGCTACTGGGAAGCTGTGTCTGACAGATCTCTTGAGTTTGGAGTTGCAGTGGTCTGGGCCTACTGTGTATTTACACTCTCTGACATCAGTATGGCAAATAGTGGGTGAGGGGGTGGGGTGCAAGAGATAGGGGGAGGGAGCCTCACAAAATAATGAAATTAGGAGTAGCCACTTCATTTCCAAGCTCAAGTGAGAAAGAAGAGGGGTGAGAGGAGGAAGAAGAGGAGGAACTTCATAATTTAAAATCAAAGTTGCCATTTTCGTTACTGCTACTGATTGAAGAAAAAGACTTAGGAAAGTCAAGGCAGATTTGGGACATAAACAATTGTTTTATAGAATGATGTATCATAATTGGATTTGGATTTCAGAACAACTTGAGATAGAAAGAATGATAGGCTCTTGGAAAGGGACAGAGTAGGTCTAACAAGAGTAAGCAAAAATGTATTTCCCTGGAGTCTTACAAATATGATCAAGAGAACTTTAAATTGAAAATGGAAATGAAAAGATATATTTGGAGGGGAAAAAAATCACAGCTTCAATGTGCGGCTATTAAGTTAACCATGAATTCTGATCATATGTATGCTGAAACTACAAGGAACATATATCTCTGTTTAGGATACAATTAAAGACAGAAATGTTAGTACATTGTTGAAGAGAATATATTGTGATACTCTGGCTTACTTGTTCTATTCGTGAACTTTGGATATAACAAAATATTGGACAGGAAGCAGAAACTCCAGGTAAGCAGAAATAAAAAGACCTAGCTGTATGCAAGGAGTTCAAGGCATCAGGTCCTAGACATATATCTTTGATGACTCTAAATGATCTCTGAAAAACCTCAAAGCAAAGGAGAGAGGTTTCAGGACTAGAAACTGGCAAGTGTCCGGCTGTCAAAAAAAAAGGAAGAAGGGCCACTAACAACTAGGGAAATTAGGAAAGGCCTCTTGAAGATGGAGACACTTCTCCTGGACCTTGAAAAGGACCTGGGGGTCTCAAGAGGAAGAGGTGAGGAGGGAGAGCGTTCTTAGCAAAGGATGATAGATGGAATGTTCGGTAACAGATACAGCAAATGGGCCAGTATGGCTGCATTGGAGAGTACATGTGATCAATTAAGTAAGCAAACATTAATTAAGCCCTTACTATGAACCAGCCAGAGGAGTTTGCATTTTATCCTAGATGCCCAGATCAAGTACAGGGATTTGAAAGTGTTTGAATGACCTGGAGGGAGTTCTCTAGAGGAGAGACCAAGGGATCTGTTCTAAATTTTTTTTACCAATGATCTAGATGAAATTAAAAGATGGCTATTCTTATCAAATTTTCAGAATAAGTAATGAATCAAATGACAATGTGAAATTTTTTTACAAATCAAAAGACTAGAATATTTATCTAATAAGCCAAAACTGATTGGAACAAATGTAAAGTATTTTCTATATTTGGCTTTAAAAATCACTACAAACATAGGACAGAGTCATGGGCTAAAAAGTATCTCAGTTCATGGAAAAAGCAAATAGCTGTTCTTGACTAGAATGTCAAGTATGAGAGTAAAATTAATGTGAAACAAAGGTGGGAAATTGGGTTGGGGCTTGATGATTGAAATTCAAAATACCGAGATAAAAAAATCTGGATTTTCATACTATGGGCAAAGATAGCCCAAGTGACTGTTGTGCCTAAAATGATTTGATTCAATTAAAATCACTTATTAAGCACTTACTATATGCAAAGCATTGTGCTAGGCCCCAGGTACACAAGCACAAAAATAACAGTCCTTGACTTTAGGGAGGCTATATTCCGCCATAAAACACATCATCAAGGATGTCTATCATCTGAAGAAGAATTTGACCGGTGACTTTTTGAAAGAAAAACATGAGATGTCCAAGTTTTATATGAAATACTAAAAGACTTTGAAGAGTGTCTATATTGTACTGAGAATCCTTTCTTCAGGATTCAGACAAAGAGCATGGTCAAGAATCTCACAGGATGAGACAGTAAAGGTATTTTCCTCAATCCCCCCAGTTGTTAGTGTTCATTCCCTTGTCAAATCACTTTGTATTAGTAACTTTATCTGTTGTATCTCACCTACTCACAGTAGAGTATAATCTCATTGAGGTTAGGAACATTTTTTTTTCTCCTCTATATTCCCTGTGCCTAGAAATCTATCTTGCACACAATAAACATTTAATAAATGCTTGTTGAATTTTCAAAAAGTCATAAGTAGATTTCTTTTTGTCAAAGATGCTAAACATGAAAGCTTTAGGTATGGCTTATTTGACACCAACTAAAGAAACAAAATAGAAAGTCTCATACACAAAAAGGATTCTTTTCTGAATTCAGTCTCAACTATTCCCAACATGGTAAATTTCAAGTTGTATCTATTTCTTAGACCTAGAAAAAGAGTTTTCCTCTTTGCTAATCTAAACTAGCCTAAACTTTCAAAATCCCTGTTAGTTTCTTCTTCCTCTAGCCTATGGCTTCTGTCTGATTTTTCACTATGAGGTAACTTTTCTCGAGTTCAGAAGTCTGACTGAGATTTTCTTTTGTTTCATTAAAAAGTTGAAAGGAATCTTTGGGCCATAAAAATCATGCTATCTTCCTCCCTCACCCCCTCCAGATATTTTAGTTCCATATGAATTTAACAATACCAGGTCCTTCAGGTGCCCATACCAACACACTAGCCAAAAATAATTTTTCAAACTGCACTTTCTAACATAAATCATACCTAACTCCAGACTATACAAATATCCTTTGTTTATTTAACCTTTACATATAATATAAGTCTGTCTTGAGATAGTGGTGAGGGATAAATGGAAAATATATGAAAAAGATCTTAGGATATAAATTTTTTGATTTTTAATAGGTACAGCTTTCCAAGATTCATTCATTTGATCTAAATGGTAATTAAACTATTTTAATTTTCCCATTCCTCTTTGACCTTCTACAGTAAAAATTAAGTTAATTTTATTTAAATTGCTAATCAAGACTCAGCATAAATTATTAATAAGCAACTCCTTTTCCTAAAGTATATTTTTCCCGTTTTTACCCAAAGCCATGTTCTTTAGTCACCAGGTTTTAATATCTTAATAATCTCTTTCCCATCTATCTTCTCATTATATGCCTTAGCCCAGTAATATCACCCCACCCCAGGCCCTCATTACTTCTCACTTAGATTATTGTTAAAAGACTCCATATTTAAATTCCTACTTCTGATCTCTCCCTACATCTTATCTATCCAAAACAGCTCTACCAAATTAAACTTTCTAATGCATCATTACAATCACATAACTCCACTGTCCAAAAATGTTCAATGACTTCCCATTGACTGACAGGACTAATGTTCAAATATTTTAGCCAGAGATTTGAAGTATTTCTCACATTTATACTCCTTACACATTCACAAGGACAACTCATTGTCTGCCTGCATGCATGCATGACTACATACATATACACATATACACATACACACACACACACGCACACGCACATTTTCCCTACCTCTAGAATATCTTCATCCTATTATCTCTCCACATTGAATCCTACTCATCTTTGAAGGCTCAAGTAGCACTTTGATTCTGCTGGTCAAAAAGTCCTTTGAACTAGCAGAGAATTTTGTGCATCTTTAATATATGTTTATAACGGTGTATGTTTATAAAATCTCTTTTGTATTGGTCTTACATCCCTTATGACACTGTAGATTATTTGAGAGTTTGAGGGCAGAAACCATAATATTTCCATACAGTGCCTTGCACAGTGCACATACTAAGAGGGCATTTGATATGAACTCAGAAGTCCAGGGTTCAAATTCCTATTCAGATACTTATTACCTGGGGAGCCTTGGGCAAGTAAAAAACTCTTAGGGTCTCAATTTTCTCATCTGTAAAATGAAGGGATGGCTTGTATGTCATAATCACTAAGGTGTTTTCCTGCTATGATCCTAAATATTTGTTGAATATGTAGATTAAGTATATAACCTTTATATGTCTTCTTTGAAACTAACAAACACTAGACAAACTACACATTTTGAGATGATTTAAAAATTATTTTTGTAGGTAGGTTAATTTGGAAGGCATAGTAGAAGAATAAATAATTTGATTACTTAATTTTGAAGAGATAATTTATACAAATGTGTGCAAAGTCACTGGGAAGGAAAGCAGCTCTAATTCAACAAGTTAGTTATGAGGACACTTAGCATATTCTCTTAGGACAACAAATGGTGCCAAAAAACAACAAACAGCAAATTGTTTTATTTGGGGAAAAATAACACATTTTCCTATATTTTTTCCTTCAACAAACAAGTGTAATTTTTGTTGCAAAAAGTTTCTGAATTGTCAATTACCATAGTTCTTCAATTCAACAAAGATATCACATAAAACAAATTTTTGAAATTAAATGTTTTAAGTCAACAGTTCTTGACCCTCAAGAAGTTCCTATTCTACTAGGGGAAATAAGGAAAGTAGAGCAGATATACAGATAAGTCAAGTTAACAGAGAAGTTAAAAAACAAAGTAGAATTTATCATTTTTGCAAGTCTCACAGATTACCATTTCCCAGGCTAACGCACTGGGCCTGGAGTCAGAAAGACCTGTGCTCAAATCTGGCCTCAGACAACTTACTAGCTATGTGACCTTGGACAAGTCACTTAACCTCTGTCTGCCTAAGCTTCCTCAACTGTAAGATAGAGATAACAGCACCTACCTCCCAAAGCTGTTGTAAAGACCAAATGAGATAGTATTTAAAATGTAACTAGCAATGTCACAGTCACACATAGTAGGCTCTTAATAAATGCTTGTTTCCTTCCTACTTTCTCAAAGCTTATGTAGTTCTGCTGTTTTGGGCGCCCACAGGTAATAGTGCTTGACACATCAGCCTCTGGAATATTTGCAACAACTAAAAACCCCATTTAAATGCTACTCCTTTTAGAAGGCCTTCCATGATCCCATCCATTCAAGAATCACCTTTCTTTTTATGGTACTTGAATTCTGTACTGTACTTTAATTATCTGTGACCGTCTTACCTTCCTATAACCATAAGCAATTTGAGGACAATGGCTAAAAGCAACCAAAACTATATAAGGCAATCAAAAAAACTCTCTTGGTCTAATGTGTGAAACATGTTTTTAATGGCTTATTCTCATACAGAGTCTATTATTATAACCATCCCCACCTTGCAAAACCAAAGAATGCAACATTGAGTCTTGCCTGTTGGTAGTGATTATATGTATTTTTCCTAAAAGTTTATGATATATCATTTTATTATATAGTTGGAAATTATAATCACAATTTTATATCTTTGAGTTGTAACATATCTTAAGTTAAGTGATTTTGCATGTTCCTGAAGCATTTTAATAAAAGATAGGAAACTAGGCCATGCGAGAGACAAAATAACCAATTTAGTTGGGGTAGATTTCTTTCTTGTAGTTTAGTTTTATTTCATAATAGTAAATTTAGCTCTTCATTCTTGCCATTCTAACATTCTTCATACTAATAAAATTAACTCTTCACGTGAAAGGGAAAACGAAATAAATTCAAAGAGAACTGCAGCAAGAGAGAGCAAGGACTACTAAGCAAGAAAACACACTAGGTTTGAGGGGGCCAGGATAGACTCCCGAACTATAGAGCAATGATTAGGAAGCTGAAACAAAGAAAATACAAATAAAAAGTCCCCCAGACCTTTAATACTTGTGCACAATCAACCAAAGGTGACCTTCTTGCTAGTCTTGAGATTCCAACATCTGAAATGTCTCATGAATTTTCCAATGACTATGACTTATTTTCTCTAGTCAGACTTCATGCTTGCCATCAAACAAATTGGTGTTAGAAGTACACGTGAAAAAACTGGGAGCCGTTTGGGTTGGGTCCAGCATCTACCAGAGACAATATGTCCTTGGGATGAAGCAAATTTCTCCATGGAGATGGACTTGCCACCACGATATACGAAGTCACCGCTGCAGCACCTGAACTCAGAAATGATTCCACTAAAGTAAAATCCCTCAAAAACAATGCTTTCTCTCTACAACAGAGGTTGGCAAACTATGGTTCAAAGGCCAAATCTGGCCAGAAAACTATTTTTGACTTGTGGGCTATACAAAAACAGGAAGAACAGATTAAGTTTGCTGATCTTTGCTCTGAAGAACAAGAGCTTCCTGTTATCTTTGTAAGTATATCTGAAAATACCTTAGAAATAACTCAGCCCAGGAATTTATTATAAATGGTGATGTTGAAGTATATGAACTTTTTCCACTTGCTACCCCTTCAGCACTTCTTGAACTGTGGGTCATGACCCCACATGGGGTCACAACCCACACTTAAAGAACTAGGAAACCAAGAAATCAAATGAGGTAAAAACTTGATGAACTAAAACAGAAGGCTACTCATTTATAGTCCCTCACACTCACTCAGTACACTACACTTCAGTATCAGGGCTACACAAGCCAGCCCACAGCTTACAAGAGAAATCAACTCTATACAACCATCCCCTCTTCCCAGTACCATGAAAATCCAAATGGCAGAAGCTAGCTCAAGCTAGAATAGCATTTAGCAACAGTATGACACAATAGAGCTCAGCCAGAGAAGTAAAGAAAAAAAGGGAACAAAGGTAAAACATATGTGTATATGGCTGTATAGCACTGCACTAAGCCCTGGGGTAAAGAACACAGCATCCAGTTAAGGCCAGTTCTGTCTTCCACTCAGAGGAGAGACCAATGCTTGTAAACTGTGAATTGCCCAGAGTAAAAGTAGGTTGAGATGGCTTTGAGGTTGAACTGCTAGGGAAACCACACTCAAAGAGGAAGAAGCAATAAAGTGAATGATATATAAAAAGAAGACTGATATTGTCAAAGATTTCAGAAGCACAAAAACACAATTAAAGATTTAAGTATAAGCAGATACACCAAAAAAGAAACTATTAATAACAGAAGTGAATGTGGAGTCTAGATCATCTGAGCCCAGACAACAAAAAATGAATCAACACCTAATGAGGCAGAGAATCTCACATATTCCCAAGAAAGTATAAAACCACAGCAGGATGTTGCTACATGGTTTAAAAGAGAAATAAGAATTGGGAAATCAGAAATTATGACATGCATAGCAGAAATAATTGACAAAACAGAAAAATTTGAATCTACAGTGGCAAATGTCACCAAAGAACTAAAAGAGAATAATTGATTGGAATACAAATACACAAAGTGAAGGACAATGTGGAAGAAGAGAAGCAAACAGCAATAACATTAAATAAAACACACTTGCCATTATAGCAGAACATATTGATCTCTAAGACAGGATGCAGATTATAAGTCTCCCAGAAGAGCAAGATAAGACAAAAAATACTAACACCGTAATGTAAGAAATAAGAAAATGGCCCCAAATTTCTGAACACAAAAAACAAAGTAGCAATTGAAATAATCCACAAACATTTCTGCAGAAAAAAAAATCCCATTCTGCAAATTCCAAGATCCGTAGTAGTTAAATTTAACAATGTCACTGACAAAAACAAATTCTGTAAACAAGACTTGCACATATAGAAGAAAGAAAATTCAAATAACATAAGACTATTCTACACCTACCAAAAACTGCAAGAAAAAATGGAATAATGTACTCCAAAGAGTAAAGAAGCTCAAGATGCAACTCAAGGTGATACACTCTGCAAACGTGAGCCTACCCAGTAATGAGGGAAAAAAAGATGGACATTCAATAAAAAGAGGTACTCAAAACATTTTTCGGGAAACACCAGACCTGAGGAAATTTTTTGGTTCACCCCAGACACCAGATATATAGGAAGAATAAACAAATAAAGCAAATGAGAACAACAAAATAATTAAAAGACTATTAATAGATTTCCTTTCAAATGTACTCCAGGAGACAAGGATAAAAGCAGAAGTGAAATAAAAGTGATGGTGAAGAAATAGGCCTGGAATATCATGTAAGAAGACTTACAATACCCACCTATAAGTAAATCAGGTTTTTGTAAGACTAACTTAAAGAATTTTAGGGTACATAAAACAGAGAGAAGAGAAAGAAGATAGAGGAGCATATATGATGCATTATAATTAAGTTAAAGTCAATAATGAAGGAAAAAATATCTCCTGGATTCTCTCCAGAAGAAGAGAACCTGAATGACAATGGACAAGGAGGTAAAGGGAAGGATAGAAAAAAGAGGAAAAGAAATGGGGAAATCTTGTCTCAGCAGTGAGAGAAGGTACCAATGATGAATGCTCCCATGGGAAAAGAGAGATAGTCTATAAAAGGAAATCGGGGCCTTACAATGTTTACATTCTGCAAAGATGTGATGTTTACAGAGACTACTCATGCTGCCTTAAGAGAGGGAGAAACAGAGCTCCTGGGTGAAACTGACACCTAGAAGATAAGAAGGGCAGGAGGAGATTTTAAACCAACTAGGGGTAAATGGCCACAAGGAGGACAAAAGTCAACAATGAACTACACAATCAAGAACATAGGAAAATTCCCACCATGGAGCAATATCTGTTCTTCCATCTACAGAAAGAGGTATTTTAAGTAGTGAAACAAAACAGAAAAAAAAGGCTAAGGAGGATGACAACATCTACAAGGCAAGAACATAGAAACTTTTTAGATGGAGCCCAAAATGAGTACCTTAGGAGCTTTAACTCCAAGAGGAATACAGAAATACAAAATGGACTAAATAAAGAACTATGAACCAAGAAGGGCAAGAATAGACAAAAGGAAAAATAAATAATAAAGAGAATGAGGCAAAGAAATCATTTTTAGAAAAAGTTAAGAAAATAAAAGTTTAAAAATTAAAAAATAAGTTGAAGAGGAGGTAAGGAAGAGAGATGTACTTGACTACTTAACTAAAAGGAAAAAAGAGGGAAAGAATTAAATAACTAGATAAAAGCAGGAAAGAAAAAAGAACTAATAAATTAACCACAACTGGGTGGGGAAAGTAACAAATAGAAGTTGGGAAGAGGACTTGAGAGGGAGGGGAAGAAAGTCAGTGGGACAAAGATTGCCTTAAAAATTGTTTAAGCAGGGGCAGCTAGGCAGTGCAGTGAGTAGAGCACCAGCACCGGAGTCAGGAGGACCCGAGTTCAAATCTGACCTCAGACACTTGACACATGTACTAGCTGTGTGACCTTGGGCAAGTCACTTAACCTCAACTGCACTGCCAAAAAAAAACAAAAAAAATAGTTTAAGCTAAAATAATTGAAGAGACTTATTACTGTGTTGAGAAAAAAATCTAATTTTGAAAAAAAAGAGACAAATGGGAGAATATGTACATCTAACTTGCATAATTTTAAATATAAATGGATTAAACAATCCAACAAAATGAAAAAGAGTGAAAGAGTAGAGAGAGGAAAAAAACCCACAATTTATTGCTTACATGAAACACATTTTTAAAAAGAAAGACATACATAGAAAAAAAATAGAGACTGAAAAAAATTACTATGCATCAAGTGATTTTTTAAAAGCAAGGGTTGCAATTATACTATCAAACAAAACAAAAACAAATATTCAAAACTTTAAAAGGGATAAACAAGAATACCATATTATGGGGGTGAAGCCAAGAGTAAAAGCAGGGACTTGCTTGAGCTCTCCCCCAAACTCCTCCAAATACCTGTAAAAATGACT
>CM053622.1:639512010-639525991 GCA_028646595.1 Phalanger gymnotis | reverse complement strand
TGACTTAAGGAGAGAATAACATACACACTTAATTGGGTATCTTACCCTACAGGAAAGTAGGGGGTGAGGGGATAAGAGGAGGAGGATGATAGAAGAGAAGGGAGATTGGGTCAGGGGTAGTCAGAAGCAAACACTTGAAAAGGGATAGGGTCAAAGGAGAGAACAGAATAAATGGGGGGTGCAGGATAGGATGGAGAGAAATATACTCTTTTACAACATGACTATTATGGAAGTGTTTTGCATAACTACACAGTATAACCTATATTGAATTGCTCACCTTTTCCATGAGGGTGGGTGGGAAGTGAAGAAGGGAGAGAATTTGGAACTCAAAGTTTTAAAAACAAATATTAAAAATTTGTTTTTACATGCAACTGGGAAATAAGATATACAGGCAATGGGGTATAAAAATCTGTCTTGCCCTACAAGAAAGTTAAAGGGGGAAGGGAATGGAGGTAGGGGCATGATAGAAGGGAGGGTAATCAGAATGCATGCCATCTTGGGGTGGGGGGAGGGGAGAGATGGGGAGAACATTTGGAACTCAAAATGTTGTGGAAATGAATGTTGAAAACTAAAAATAAATAATTTTTAAAAAGAAAAAAAGAATAAGATTATGCTGAACGAAACCACGGTCAACAAACCAATGTCAATGTTAAAATTATGTGCTCTAAATGGAGGAAATATTAAAAATTAAGGTACAAATAAAGTGGAAGAAAAAACCTATCGAAAAGAATAATAAAAACAAAAAGATGCTTCTTTGAAAAGATTAATAAACTCTTAGCCAATGTGATAAAAAGAGGACAGAAAAATAAATCAACAAAACAGCAATGTGAAATCATAGCAAAGCCAGAAGAAAATTTTCAAAATAATGAGAAGAACCTATCATATGTTAACAAAACTGAGAACACAAAAGAGGAAAACTTTCAAAAACACAAATAAAATGGATCGAGCAAGTAGAGAGGAATGGTGACCTGACCAAAGCTAAATGAAAATTAATTGACTGTAAATCCTGCTCCATAACATCAAACTTAAATTAAGTTTTATCACATTTAAGTTATATATAAAATGGAAAGAACGCTGGCTTGTAAAGCAAGAAGCATGAGGTCTAGTCCTTACACTGTGTAACCTTGGGCAAATCACTTAACTTCCCTAAGACTTAGTTTCTTTAACTATAAAATGAGGGTGTTGGACTCTTCTGAAGTCCCTTTTGGCTCTAAAAATACATCTATGATCATATGACTCCTTTCTCTAAAGTAGCTTCTAATTCTAAAAAGAAAAAAATAATGTAAATATTCAACATGATGTACTGAAAGAAGTTAAAAGAGATATATAGGTACAAAGATTGATGATAAGTATTACTGCTGCTACTAATAAAAAATACTGGCAGTTACGAGGCATCATGGTGGAATGGATGGTAGCCAGCCCCACCATCAGGAATACCAAGGTTTGGGTCCTGTCTGTAAAAAATACTATCTGAGTGAACATACACAAATCACTTGACCCCTCGGTGTCTAAGACAACTTTGTAAGACTTGCAGTTAGTTATATACACCTTACTCATCTATAAAAACAGAGAGACTACGTAAGTCACTACAGTAGAAAACCTTTTGTTAACTGTTCAGGGAATTCTGAGTGTCTCATTTTGACCCCACATTTCATCTGAACTAAAAGGTTACTGGCATTAGAACTGATCCTAACTATATCAGTGCTTTGATAAATGCTTCAGGCATCTAAAAGTCTCAGTATGAAATGGAAGAACATCTTCCACTAATGAAAAACCTGTAAGTAATCACCTTGCCATTCACACCTGTAAGTTGGCCCCTGGTTCCACTTTGTATCCACATATGCTTTTTGCTTTACTAAATCTGACCTTATTTTTAAGTTGAGGTTCCAAAATACTTTATAGTCATTGTTGTTTAAATCATGCTTTTGCAAATATATGTCCCTGGCTTCCTAGAAGAGGTAATTTTTAAAAATTTTTTGTAAATTTTTTAAAATTATTAATAAATGCCCCAGGTATTATGTGGGGCTTTTATGATTTATTTCCTAAATGCAGGGAAGCATTAAACAATGAGTGGAACTCAGCATCCTACAGGGTGCTCAGACAAGAAAAAAATTTGTCATTTTAGAAGTTTTTGATACTTGATTTGATACTTAGCTATTCATTCTTATGGCTTTGGAATGATGTACCTATTCAATATAACCCACCTTTTACAATACAGGAGTATGAAATTATTTATGTGTGTCATCGCATGCCTTCTAATATGACTATGTGCTATTTTATACCAGCTACTCAACTGCAAATTCCTTTTGAATAAGGGCAGACACATCTTTTTATTTGCCATTTAAAATGTAATATATTAGATATATTACATACACTCCACTCCATTCTACAGCAAAACTAAACAATTCTCTATCCAGCAATATTTACTCCATTCTCACAACTCCATATCTTCACTCAATTTGCTATCAAAGCTGGATAAATTTAACAGAAAGATAAATGAAAGGAGTAGAACTGAAAGAAAGCTATGTACTATGTACCACGAAATGTACTACACACTGGAAAATTGAGTAGAGGGGGGAAAACTCTGTATGATAGATAGATAGGTAGGTAGGTAGATAGATAGATAGACAGACAGACAGACAAATACAGACAGATAGGCATTGTAATATCAATAATACTGAAACATTAGACTTTTTCTCGATAAGAACAGTAATAAAGCAAGGATATAACCTTTCCCCACTTCTTTTTGATATGGTTTTAGAAATGATAGCTATAGCAATAAAGCAAAAGGAATAAAATAAAGGTACTGATATTAGAATATTACACGGTGATTTATTTAGAATACATCTGACTAATCGACACATATATTACTTTCACATTTGCAAAGAACTATATCTAGATAGACAGACAGATAGATATCATTTGGCCCTTGTAGTAATCCTCTCAAGTAGATGCTGTTATTTCCCCCATTTTACTGGTAAAAAATTGAGTATGAAAAAAAAATAGGTGACTTGCCCAAAGTCCTACAGCTGGTATCTCAAGTGGAATTCAAACCTAGGTTTTCCTGACTTCAAGTATAGTGCTCTGTTTCCTACACTGTCTCTCAAAATTAGATAAGCAAGACCTAGAAGTAGATGAATGCATTCATATAGCATTTGACAATGCCAAGAATGCAAACTGCTAAGGGAAAGTCTATCTATCTACACATATGTGTACATAGAGAGAGAGAGAGAGATGTGTTTATTTATTCAATAAGAACTGCTAAAAAGATTTGATTAGAAATTAGATTTGGAATGACATCTTATACCATATACTACAATAACCTCCAAGTGGATAAGTGATCTAAATATAAAAAGTCACATAAAAAAATAGAGGAGATATGAAAGAGGCACCTTTCATAGCTATTGCTACAGAAAAAAAACCTTTAGTTTAAAGTAAGGAATAGAGAAGGAATCACGAAAATAAGAACTGTAATTTTGATTACTTAAAATTTAAACATATTTGCATTAAAATCAATTTTACCTAGAATAAGAAACTAGTAAATAAGAAAAAGATTTGCATCAAATGTCTCTGAGAATCTGATTTTAAAAATGTATGAAAAGCAATCTGTCATGGTGGATACAGAGGTAGCCTTGAAGTCTCTGGTTCAAGTCATTCTATCAGGTAACTCCATCAAATGCTGGTTGTGTGAACCTAGGCAAGTTACTTAAGTTTTCAGTACTCCAGGTAGCTTTCTAGGACTACAAATTGCAGGTGAAGGTTACACTGCCCCTTTAAGATAAATGCAATAATTTAGTACTGAAAGGGACAGGAAAAAAAAGACTTTTGTATGTGTAAAGAAAAAGATGTATGTTAACTGTCAAAAGAGAGAAGATATTGCTGGTGTCATAAATGAAAAAATGATACCTAAGAGAAGTAGGAAAAATAATAATAATCTGCTTAATAATAATAACTGCTAATAAAATAACTAATAAAATAACTGCTAATAATAAATACTGCTAAGATGCCTTAATAATAAACTGCTAAGATGTATATGAAGAAACACAGTTTTCAAATGGAATCTAGGCAGTTTCAGACAGAAAATGAAATATGGTATAAATAGAAAGGCTCAAATCACATTGTGAACAGTGTAGAATGATGGCATGCTTATGTGCAACAGTTTGACATTTTAAAGAGTCTGATGATCATCTTTTCATTTACTGAAAATATAAATATATATAAATATAAAAGGACCATTTCAAGGACACCAAAGGATTAGAAAGAACATGTTGAAAAACTTGAGAGCTGCAGGGCATTATGCTACCTCAATGTTTTTGCATTTATCCACTATGGGTAAAACTACAAAAAATTAGAAAACAAATACTTGAAGATTAGGGTATGATTAAAAGGCAACAATCAATTTGATAGAGGAAGTTTGGAGAGTTGTGACATTTTAAGCTAAAAATCAATCATTGAGAGTCAGGAGGGTTTCATTTTAAAGTCATAGTAAGGATAGAAACCAGGCATAGAAATCTGAGGAGAAGAACTGAAGATTCATGAGAAAGGATGAAAAACTGCCTTCTCTGAACTGTGACAGTTTAAAGCGGTCAGAAGATGGAAGGCTTCAGCTAAGTAATTCCTCATTGGAGAGAGAATTGGCTTCATTGGCCAAGAGCTTCACTGACAGCTATTGCCCTTCAGTGATAGCTAGTGCCTTCCACCTAGAGTCAGAGAGAGGTGAAGCTTCTCATAAGAGCCTTTTATTCTTTGCTGCCATCTCTTGAGGCAGCACAGCAGCCCTGCCCCTAACACATACTGGCTGTGTGACCCTGCACAATTTACTTAACCTCTCTGCGTTTCTGACAACCCTCTAGGATCATAAGTTGCAAGAGAAAGTGCCAATCTGCATCAGTAAAGGGAGCTTCCTCAAATGAGGAATAGCTGTGAAATCACAAATCCAGTCTCTTTACCTATCCCTATTACACTATAAGAAAAGATGAATACCAGGAATTCAGAGTAATATGACAAGATTAATATGAACTGAATTAATACAGAAGAAAGTAAGCAAAATTAGGAAAAAATGATACATAATGACTACAATAACATGAGTAAAAATAACACTTTATTGTCAGTTGTATTCTAACTGTAATAATCAAGCGGTCTAGAAAGCTGGTGATAAAACACTGCCCTCTTCTCAGTAAAGAGTTGGGAAACTAGCTTTAAAATGCAGCATATGTGGTCAAATGCTGTTGCTGTAGGCGTGGGTGTGTGTTTTGATGTTTTTACTCATTACAAGGGAGGGTAAAACAGATATATGGTGATGGTATATTCAATCTCCATCAACTGAGAAGAATTTAAGTGTCTATAATGTGGTAGGCACCAAAATAGGCCCGCCAATCCTTCTAAAGCAATGATATTTTTATTAAGCATTTACTATGTTTCAGGTACTGTACCAGGATGGGGAACCTGCACCCTCCAGGCCACATATATACTGTACTAAGTACTGGGTACACAAACGTAAGCAAAAAGAAAGACAGTCCCTGGCCTCAAGAGGCTTACTTTCTAACAGAGGAAAACAATACACAAAATGGAACAGAAAATTGTGGGAAAGAGAGGGAAGAGAAGGTACTGGTTCTTAGGGGCATGGTGTGAAAGTCATCAGCAGACCCAGGAGGGAAATGAAGGCTGGCCAATCTGGGTCCTTTCTCAAAATGCAGGAAGTCTTTTAAGGACCTGATCAATGGGAGTAGGAGGCCAGAATGGTGAGGGGCATTCCAAGGTGAAAAGGTTGCAGGGGCAAACAGATGCCCCTGAAAGAGGAGGCCCCAGGTGCTGAAGGAAGTTCCAGAGGGAGACAGCAGCTCCAGAAGCATGCTAGCAAAGTTCAGAAAGTCAGAAACAAAAACGGAAGGATTAGCCAGTCTCCTGTTACATTATTATTTAAAAAAACAATTTTATTTTAAACATCACTTATATTTTCCATTGTATCAAACATTTGGTTAGCTGAGACATAACTATAGCTAAGATTTTATTTTTAAAGTGTGAAGACACAGAGAAGCAAGAACAAAACCAGTCTGAGCCAAGAAAAAGTAAAATGACATCACCACCAGGCAGCACTAAAAAGAGGCAAGATAAGAACTCAGTTGGGTTCACGGCAATGCTGAAAAATGTTTTTCAGATTGTTGGGAGACTTCTGAACTAATAGTGGCAGGGGCTTCTGAGATCTGCATCTTGGACCCAAAGGCAAAGCCTGAGGAATCCCTCAGGTCCCCCTCTGGCCAGGGCTCTCTTCACAAGAGTAGCCAAAACATTACACAAGACTTGATATAAGTGAAATAAATAATTGGTACCTATCCAACTCAGAATGTTTGGTTAACTAATGCCCTGAAATCTCAAATACTAACAAGTTTCTCTTTTTTTAAGATACTCTAGAGTTAACTGGAATTTTATTCTCAGAAAACATTGATAAAGATTTTAGCAATTTGAAAATCATTTTCATTACTCAAATGGAGTGATTACTTCGGTGATTTTCTAATTGACAGAAGGCAAATCACAGTGCCCAATGTCAAAGGGAAAAAAGCAGAAATTTTGCCCATGCACCTTACCTTTATCCACACTATTCTTTATTCTCTTTCCTTAGACTCCCCTGAACAGACTAAAGCATACTATTAAATTAAATGGGAAACAAAGATTCTTTTTAATCAATCACACTAACAGACCATCTGGTCTTCCAGGCTATTCATGCCAATGGCCACAACAAAAGCTTAGAGAAAGCCCATGTGGACATAATTAAACAGTCATATATGTAGGTGGAGGATGGATGAAATCCCAGTTACTTATCAGTAAGAGCCTTCCTCTGAAGGCGTTTCTCAGGAAGCTATTAAAACAAAGCTGTTCCTTTCATATTGGCCAAGATCATTAGCTGGCTTTGGGACCTATTCTAGACAACCCAAATCCATGAAGAAGGGTAGGTAGGCACCTACCTCCCATACCTCACCTATTGAAATGTCCCCATGTAAGTACTACCTAGCATTCTTCTAATCACACTTAAGAAATGAATAGGAAGCAATAAACCTCTGGTTGGCCCCCCTACCCCAAGTCTCTTCCCGAGCCAGACCATTTGAGGCAGCTAGGTGACACAGTGGATAGAATGCTGATCTGAGTTCAAATCTGACCTGATATACTTACTATCTGGGCGACCCTGGGCAAGTCACTTAACTTCTATTTGCCTCAGTTTCCTCAACTGTAAAAGGGATATAATAACAGCACTTACTTTGTAGGGTTTTGTGAAGATCAAATGAAATAACATTTGTAAAGTGCTTTGCATGGTGTCTGACACATAGCTGACACTATATAATCAAAATGATGTTCCCCTGCTTGGTTTTTAAAGTGCTTTGTAACCTGGACCCTTGCTACTTTTCCGGTTTTCTCCCTTCCACGTATCCTATGATTCACTAGCTGTGGCCTCCTTGCTGTACCTTGCACAAGGCATTCCTAAATCTATGAATTTTTTCTGGCTATTTCCCATGCCAAAAATGTTCTCCCTCATTTCCATCTCCTGGCTTCCCTGGTTTAAGCTGGCTAAAATCCTACCCTCCACAAGAAGCTTTTCCTGGTCTTCCTCAGGATTAATGCCTATCCTCAGAGATACATATGTAAGTATGTGTGTATATGTGTATGTCTGTATAAACATACAACTATATACATGTATTTATGTAGCTGTGTTTCTATATACATATATGCATATATGGTGACTGTGTTAACAGTTTTGCTTAGCTTTTTGTTAGAAGTAAGGGCTGGTTAGCAAGGAAATGAGTACTGAAAAAAGCATCAGATAAAATAAATAGTACTACTACCAATAATAGATGAGAATATAATCTCTCTTTAGTTTTTAAATCTCTATGCAACCTGCACCCAATTGACCTTTCCAGCTTCATTGAACATTATTCTGTGGCTTCATGTTGAGATAAGTCAAACTGGCCTTCTCTGTGCCTCACTCCAGGTGTTCTATCTCCTATCTCCAAGTGTTTGTACTAGCTATTCCCAGTGGCTGGAACATACTCCTTCATTGTCTCTGCCTCAGAGTCTCTCCTTTCCTTTAAGATACAACTCAGGCACCATCTTCCATGTGAAACTTTTCCTGACTCCCCCAACTGTTTGTGCCCTCCCTCTAAGAACTCATTGCAAGGAGGGATTATTTCATTCTTCGTACTTACATTCTCTAACACACAGTAGGCACCTGATAAATATTTGATGATTGAGGGAAGACCAGATAATAGTAATTATAATATCATACAGCTATACTAAATTACATTCTCTTCAAAATACTTTTCCCATCATCTGCCCCTTCCCACCTATCCCAAAACCCCTTGAGAATGCTCCAAGCCTCTGTAGAAGGATAAAGTCATAGGAAGAGGTCTGAGTGGGAAAGGAGTTTGTAGTACCATCATACAAATTATGTGTTATTTGATTTTTATGATTATATTATCTATATTATGTTCCTGTATTGTCCAAGAACATCTAATCCATTTATAACCCTGTTGCAATGGAACAAACTGTCCCCTACAGTCATGTTTTGGGGGAATCGGTGATCAATATTGAGCTAGATATGATTAAATTTATTTTGCAAATTCCAAGGGATCTTCAAAATTAGAGTGCATTATAAAGTTTCAATTCTATATTATGTGTAAGAATCCTCAGCCTAAGTTTTTAGACATTATAGTACTTGATGCATTAAGTTACCTTTTATTAAGTTTGTAAAAAAAATAGATTTAATATAAATTAAACAACCACACAGAATCTAGCTCTTTTTCTATTTACATATTATAATTCTACTTCTGAGTCCCATAACCGTCCTGGAAAACCAGACGTTTTCTTGCTACCACTCTTAAAAAAAGCACCAAAAAGAGGAACTGTGTGCCAAAAGTAAGACAAGAAAGCGTTAAACCCAACAAGATAATCTTCTAATTAATAAACTGGGGACAACTCTAACCTTAATGAGCTCACTCAGCACTGCTTCCTCACCGGCCTCCACACTCTAGTAAGGCACAACAACCAACCTACTGGTTTGTATTTTGGGGCTCAACCAGGGATTTCCCTTCAGCTACAGTCTCTGCTTCCTCCAGTTAACTACAGCTACAAGCAGCAGATCTCAACTCTATCCAACCCCAAAGAACAGGAATGGGGGGCTACAAGAGGAATTAAGCTTCCTACAGCCTGAGGCAGCCCTTAGGGAACCTGAAGACAGCAGAAACTCTGCAAAGAGCACCCACTCTACCCTCTCCCAATCCCCATGAAAAGCAACAGATGCTGACTCAGCCCAGTAAAAGAGCTAAATATCAGAGAGAACTGGGGGAGGGGTTAGCCTGCAGCACTACACTGAGCCTCAAGGAAAGAGGACTAGAATACATCCGGGACCAGTCTTAAAATCCCTCTAAGTCTCCTCCCCCCAGGAACTACTTGGGGCAGTGACTGAGGACAGTGAAAAATTCCTCAAAATGACAGGAGACTGGGACAGCTTTGAAGTCCAGCCCCAGAGAGAAAACCCACCAAAGACGTGAAGAGGAGGAAAGTTTAGTTAAAAAACCTAGAGCACAAGCAGATAGATCAACAAAGAGGATACTAAAATTGGAAAGGAAGATAAGTGCCAAGACTTTCAAGCTTCTCAAAATAAATATTACAAGACAAAGGAAATTAAACCTACAGAAACCTGTGGAATCCCAAGAGAGCATGAAACCGGGGCAGCCTGATCTGGAACAGTACAGGAGAGAAATCGGAATCTTGAAAGAAGGAACAAATGGCAGGATGCATAGGGTGCACAGCAGAAATGATTAGCAGAACAGAAATACTCAAATCCATCATGGCAAATCTCTCCAAAACAACGAGAGACCCGCAAACTGGGAATACAGATTAATGAAGAACAATCCAAAAGAAAAGCAATAATGTTAAAAGAATACATGATCTCTATGCAAGCAAAACACGTTATCTCAAAGACAGGATTTATAAAAGCAACTTAAGAATTCCAGAACATGAGAAGTCAAAAGCCTGAACTTTATAGTCTAAGAAACAATACAAGAAGACTGCTCAGAATTGCTGAATACAGAAGACATGCTAAAATTGTAAAGATTTTTTTCTACATAGAAATAGTAAACGCCCTTGAACCTCGATGTCAACAAGAGAGAACCAATTCAATCATTTTTAAATCAATGATCCAACATTAATGTCAGTTTGTACATAGCCAAAAGTTAACCAAATTCCTGAAATTATCTTATATAAAAGGTTTTCTTTTAGATTACTTAGAGTTTCTAAAGAAATATTTATCTAGAATTCTCTCATAACTATGTTGTTCTCCCTGATGACTCCTAGAGTTATTTAAAGTACATTTGGTCTAACAAGATAAAAATAGCAAATAGTTTAGAAAAGCAAGAGGAAAAAAACTGATAAATACACAAAGATAACATTTTTGTGGAATAAAATGTTCTTCACCTTGGGACTTCTTGGCATCTTATTTTTACACTTCAAATCAAGCACAAGGAAACATTAAACTTGAAAATTACCTTGAACTTCTTCAGTACAATTTTTGTCTTATCCTTGAGCAAAGCAAGAGCTGTCACTCAGTGCAAATTATTCTGTTTGAGTTTTAAAAATGCAACAGATTTTTCATCAAAAAGGCAGCTGAATAAAATAAACTTTTCACAGATTCTAGTCTTTAATCTCTGAAATAAACTACAAAAGACCTAACTGTATTTAATCAGACTAGAAGAGACTGAAACATTTAATGACAGATTATTTCCCTTACTACTAGTAAATTAACCACATTCCTTTATCATAACATAGCCTTGAGGTTCTATAGCATCAATACAGTCATATCACATTAAGAGAAGATCAAATGGTGGGGAGAAGGGGAGAGCAAAGAAATCCAAAAGAAAGCAGACTTTTAAAATCTCCATACATAGGCACTGAAGGTGAAATAGAGAAATATGCTGCAAATATAATCATCCACAGTATTTTCTAAGTGCGTTCTAGTCATTTCCAGTGTTATTTCCCCTTCTTTTTAATGCAGACATATAGTCATGCTTATTGGAAAGATGGCCCAAGAATATTTGTTAAGTATGTATCCCACAAAATGGAATCACTTTTACATAAGCAGAAAAGATGTTGAAATTACTGGCATTGATCTAACCTATATCTAAAATGAAGCATTCGATTAACCATATACAGGTTCCTAAGACCTTGAAGAAACTACTTTATTTTCTCTAAAATCAGCTTACTATATCAGGAAAATAGAATAATAATAATTTCTATTGGTTTTCTCATAGGGGAAAAAAGCAGGTAAACGCATCCCAGGAACCTGGTGTAATGGTAATTAAGGTGGACTTTTTTTACTGTTTTCTCCTTTAGAATGCTAAAGTAATCAAGTGCCTTTGATTAAGTCTTACTAGGTGCAAAGCATCAGGTCCACACCCTTTTGCTGATTAGATGTGAAGCTTTCCAACCCTAATAAGGGTATATAAACTCAGAGGTTAGCATTTTGTTTGGGGGCTCTCACTTTCTGGAATAGTGTCCTGTGATTTGACTAGATGGGACTCTGGGCAGCCATTGTGTAGCAACAATCTTGCTAGCAGCTACTGTGTAAAACCAGAAACAATCAGCACACAGAAGGCTGCTAATGCAGGTTCTTTGATCTACTTTACTAAGGAAAGTAACTTTAAGGGGTTAACAATCTTACTTTCATCAAATATATATCTATATAGATAGATATATAGACATATCTACATCTATCTATCTATCTGTCTATATACATATATCTATCTATATATGTGTGTGTATATATATAAACTCACTTAGTTCAGGAGGAAAAGCCAGCACCCTGAACTTTGAAACAAATACAAACAAATTACAAACATCGACAAGACAGACTTTGTCTGACTCAAATCACAATTCATAGTTACCAAAGAGCCAATGGGTCTAACAAAGTCCCAACATCTGGGTTTACAAGCTGGGGGGGGGGGTGCTCTTAACAGCAGCTGCCCAGGGCCTGAAGGATTCACATTTAATCAACAAAAGAGTATGAGCCCGGGGGCTTTATACCTAGTTAGAAAAAGGGTGTGTGCCTGGAGCTTTTCACCTACTAAGACCTAATCAAAGGCACTTAATTAATCTAGCATCCTAAAACAGAAAAAAAAAAAGTCCCACCTTAATTACCAATACACATTGTTAAGAGCCCTGGGCTTGAAAACCCAGATGTTAGTGCTTCCCTGGTAACTATGTACTGAGATGTTGGACAGAAAGCTAGAAATCTGTTTACTGGTTTGTGTTATTTGATCTGTTAATATTTTCTGTTTGTATTTGCTCTGAAGTTCAGGGTGCTGGCTTTTCCTTCTGAACTAAGTGAATGATATGTGTATGTTTGATTACAGTGAGTTTGTTAACCCCTTAAAGTTTCTTTCCTTAGAAAAGCAGATCAAAGAACCTGTGCTAGCTGCCCTTTTGTGTGCTGGTGTTATTGGTCTTACACAGCCAGTAGCAGCAAATCACATTGCTGTTACACCTGGCAATCTCAATCAATTCCTATATCCATTCTCCAATATTCCGGGCAGTATTTAACATACTCCAGAATGTCTAATGTCAGTCTACCTTACTATAAGACAACTCTGGAGAAATAGGTCTCCTAGCCGTATTTGGCAAGCAACCACAGTATCTACAGCTCTCAAATGATGTCTGTCCTATTGAGAGGTAAACTCATTTTCTCCAAATAAAACAACTGAGGAAAAAAGTCATATGAGATTTTTAATAACAAAAGGTAAAGTTATGTGATTTTTTTAGCCTGAGTAAATCAGCCCTAGGAAGTTGTCTAAGGTATATAGAATTTAAGTGACTTGCCTAGGCTTAATAGTAACTGTCATAGGTAGTATCAGAACCTAAGTCTGCCCATCACCAAAGTCAATAAACACTCCATTTTATTATCCATTATTAAATATTCTTATTTGTCACAGCTTTAAAATTTGATGTTATTATAGATCATGATTTCTGAATCCAATTTTTATCACATTCACCATCTTCTTAAACCTAAATTCTAAGTAACAACCCCATTCAAAATGTATATTCATAGATGAATACAGTATGCTTTCAACTAGAGTATCTCCCTAAAATATTAATCGAATCAACAAGGATTTATTAAGGGCCTACTGTGTGCCATGAAAGGTAGAATGGCACATGCAACCAAAAAGGCCTTGATATCAGAAAAATTCAAAAAGATTCAAATGCTGCCTCTGAAACACACGGGCTATATCACCCTTGGCAAACCTCTCAGTGCCCTAGGTAATGCCCTTAAGTCTGTAAGTTTCAGAGAAGATATAGACCTTCACTGGTAGAGGAAGTTTATTTATTCAGGAGTTCCCTTTACCAATATAAGCAAAGTTCTAGTCCATATCCCCTACTGTATGCCAGAGACTGTGCTAGATGCTGGGGGAAAAATATGTGTGTATGTGTGTGTGCATATATATATATATATATATATACACACACACTATATATATATATATATACACATACATATGCATATACACGTGTATGTGTGTGTATATATATACATATACATATATATACATATATAATGTGTGTGTGTATATATATATATATTTGAGGAAGTCAGGTTTCTAAGACTCAGAGGTGAGACAAAAGCTAGTGACATGACTTAATAAAGAATAGCAGCATGAGATGAGACAAAGACCTGAAATAGACATTCACTTATTTTTAAATACAACCTGTATTATTTCACAGGAGAGAGGGAAGGAGGGAGGCAGGGAAGGAAGGAAGGAAGGAAGGAAGGAAGGAAGGAAGGAAGGAAGGAAGGAAGGAAGGAAGGAAGGAAGGAAGGAAGGAAGGAAGGAAGGAAGGAAGGAAGGAAGGAAGGAAGGAAGGAAGGAAGGAAGGAAGGAAGGAAGGAAGGAAGGAAGGAAGGAAGGAAGGAAGGAAGGAAGGAAGGAAGGAAGGAAGGAAG
>CM053622.1:639462108-639511910 GCA_028646595.1 Phalanger gymnotis | reverse complement strand
TTCAAGATCCAAATTCTCTGATTGGACAACTAGAGGGTAAAGTACCAAACTCCTCCCATTGCCTTCCTTTGGAAAGAGCAGAAACTAGGTTCTGCTCATTCCACTTTGCATGCTCTGCTTGGTTTTAACTCCAAAGAGTAAGATACCCCCATGCTGTGGGGTACCCCCTGGAATCTCCTTCCCCAAATCCTATCATTTCCTGCTTCTTTTTGCATTTTCTTTCCCCTCCCCGCTGCCCTCCATTAGATTGTGAACTCCTTGAGGCCAGGGACTGTGTTTCTTTTCATTGTATCACCAATACTTAGCACGTACATGTCACATAGTAGGTGCTTAATATTTATTGGATTGGATTATTTTGTAGACTTTCAGTAACATATTCCCTATAGCCTATTAAAGGTTAAAATTGCACTAAGCCTTTTGGGACACGTTGCATAGCACTTTAATTTCATCTTCAACCCCAATGTATCTATTGATATGTGCTAGCATTATCCCCATTTTACAGATAAGGAACCTGAGGTTGAGATGAGTTAAGTGACTTGTCCAGGGTCAAATAGCTACCAAGTACCTAAACTGGGGTTCCAACTCAGATCTTTCTGATTTCAAGTCCAATCTTCTTTCTACCTACTTGTCTATAAGAATTCAATTTTAAAAGTCCCAACCATTGTGATATCAAAAACCTGTGCATAATCCCATTTATAGGAACTTAAATGTGCTTCTTTGAAGAACAAAATTGCTTGGCGATGTAGGGTAGCCCTTTGGGGAGGGGAGGTATAGGGAGATAACTGCTGCACTTGTGCTATCCTTACCTGCTTATTATTTTTAAATCAACAATGAAGCAAATTGAAAATTCTTTTTATGTATCATAGGCATTAAATCCACTGCAAATAAAGCAAAAATAAAGCAATACCTTTTTCTGGTTTCTAGGAATTCATAACCTTTATTTCTCAAACTATTGCTCACTAATTATAGAATTGAATTTATAATTTGTCATTCCAAATTTAACAAAGTTATTTTTAAGCAGCCATGTGGAATGGTGGATAGAGGAGCAGCCTTGGACTCCAGAAGACCTAGGTTCAAATTTAGCTTCTGACACAAACTAGATAAACAAATCACTTCAGTCCTTTGTGTCCCACTCACCTCTCTAAAGGCAGTTGCATCTATGGAGGGAGTTTCCATACCAGGAGTTCCCTACATGCATAAAATCAAAGGTTTAGTCCAAAGAAAGGGGAAAACAAAACACTTTTAAAATTTTATCACAATACAGGTCATACATATAATGTGTTCATACCTCTAAAGTATTTCCTTTCTAGGCTCCACTCCTGACTGGATTTTCTCCATCATGCTACAATACCCTGGAAGTTCACCCCTGTAGCTGCTTCCTCATATTGGTCTCCTCTCAAAACCTCCATTTCATGGAAAATACCCAGGCTAACAGAGTCTTTAATCTTCTTAAGGCTTTACTTTTGACTATCTTTTCTTCACCATGCCCCTGAGAACAAAGAGTACTTTCTCCCCTACCTCCACTTTTCAAAGGCCTTCTTCATTAGACTGTAAGCTTCCTGAGGTCAAGAACTGTCTTTCTTTTTCCTTGTATTTCCATTCCAATACATAGTGTGGAGCACCTAGTTAGCACTTAATAAATGCTGACTTGAAGAAAGGGACTTTGTTTGAACATGATTCGTAAAGGGAATAGGAGTATACATACTTTTTTTTGTAGTTGTCATTCAGTTGTGTCCAACTCTTTGTGACCCCATTTGGGGTTTTCTTGACAAAGATATTGGAATAGTTTGCCATTTCCTTCTCCAACTCATTTTACATTTTCCTCCCTGAGGAAACAGGGAGTTGACCAAGTCACAAGTGACTTGGCCAGGGTCACACAGCCAGAAAATGCCTGAGGCCAGATTTGAACTCAGGAAGTTGAATGTTCCTGATTTCAGATCTGGTGCTCTATCCACTGTACAACCTAGTTGACATACACACACGAGCACACACATGCGCACACACACACACATATATACATATATTTATATCTATACATACATACATACATTTATATATGTACACACACTAACATTAAAAAATGCTTGTTTCATTGTGAATATGGATATTCATAGTATATACATACGTATATACATACATACATATACGTAATATTTAGCAAAAAGAGTTGTGCAGGAGATTTCTCAAACTCAAATGCTTTCAACAAATATCTAATACATTATTCTTACATCTAATACATTATTCTTACAATCTGCTTTTTATCACTATGAAGCTCTCTTCCTCTAAGCCATAGCAATGCCAAAAAGAATCAGAAGCTTGATCGACATCAGATCTGCTCTTTGACTCTCTTGTTTTCACTCTTCCATTAAATGAATTCCTTATCCATGCCATTCTCCATCATCTCCTCTGAGTCCCTCAATTGTACTGTCAGCAATACCCTACAGACCCTATGCCCTCCCTGGGTTCCAAAATGATTGAGTGATATTGTGATAAAGGGAGAATATTCTGATAAGGAAGGTGTTCCAACTTCACTTGATCCTGTTTCTAGGTCCTTTGCAAATGGCAACGGGAGGAGACAAAGGCCACCTAGAGAGGACTGACTAGGCTATGGATCAAGGCTCCACTCATCCATTCCCTCTTTTCAACACACCAGTTTGTCTCCCGATTCCCTCTATGGATATTTTCTTCAAAAAGAGTGTCAGAAGATGTCTAAAAAAATGAGCACCAAAAGTCATCACAAAAAATAAAATTGACTGTACTTTAACAAGCAAAAAAACAATTTGGTTATCAAGATGGAAGTCATTTTGGAATCAAACTACCCCAATGCAGTCAGATCATTGCTTAAAAGAAACATTAAATTCCCCAACTAATAAATGGTTGAAGGATATGAACAGGCAGTTTTCAGAGGAAGAAATTAAAGATATCTATAGTCATGTGAAAAAGTGCTCTAAATCACTATTGATTAGAGAAATGAAAATCAAAATAACTCTTGGGTATCATATCACACCTGTCAGATTGGCTAATATGACAAAACAGGAAAATTATAAATGCTAGAGAAGATGTGGGGAAATTGGAACATTAATGCATTGTTGGTGGAGTTGTGAACTGATCCAACCATTCTGGAGAGCAATTTGGAACTATAACCAAAGTGCTATAAAAATGTGCATACCCTTTGACCCAGTAATACTACTTCTAAGGCTGCACCTCAAAGAGATCATACAAATGGGAAAAGGACCCACATGTACAAAAATATTTATAGCAGCTCTTTATGGAGTGGCAAAGAATTGGAAATTGAGAGGATGCCCATCAATTGGGGAATGGCTAAACAAGTTGTGGCATATGAATGTAATGGAATACTATTGTGCTATAAGAAATGATGAGCAGACAGACTTCAGAAAAACCTGGAAAGACTTATATGAACTGATGCAGAATGAGGGGAGCAGAACCAGGAGAACATTGTACACAGTTACAGACTTGGCTCTTCTCAGCAATGCAAGGTTCTAAAACAACGCCAAAAGACTCATGGTTGAAAATGCTTTCCACATCCAAAGAATTAGGAAGTCTGAATGGAGATTGAAGCAAACTATTTGCTCTCTCTGTTTTGTTTTGTTTCTTCTTTCTCATGGTTCATTCCATCAGTTATAATTCTTCTTTGCAACATGACTAATGTGAAAAATATGCTTAATGTAAATGTATATGTAGAACCTATATCGGATTGCATGCCATCTTGGGGAGGGGGAGAGGGAGAGAAAATTTGGAACTCAAAATCTTGTGGAACTGAATATTGTAAACTAAAAATAAATAAATATTTTTTTTTTAAAAATGAAACACTTAAATTAACACCACATTAGAAAAAGTGATAAAAATGAGAAGACACTACATGCAAATACATCAGCTCCAAACTGACCTTTCAAACAAGCTACTAAATCTGAAGGATGAGCAGTGGATAAAAGACTTTGGCTGATTATTACCATTTCTTAGAAAATCTTAAAAGTATAAAATAATCACCACAAACCCAAAAGACTGCTAAAACTATTATGGCCAGAAAAAAATGATCTCTTTGCCAAGCAAAAAACAAAAAAGTTTATCGGCAAAATATTATAAAAAATGACATTATAAAAGATAAAAGTAATAAAAATATCACCTCACAGAACAATTTAAAGCAATTGAGGGGGAAATGACCCTTGAGGAGGCTGCGTACGAAATATAGTTGAGCCAGATCATTTCGACCACATTTTTAGTTAAAATTAGAAAGAGGATACCTAAAGACGTAAAATTGAACAGCTTTGCCACAGTTTGTATAGTTTTCCCCCCATCATTGATGATGGTTAAATTACTACATTTATTACATATCACTATCCAATACGGTATATTAGGAAGGGATATGGCACTCAAGAAAATGTAGTCAGAATGACTAGATTTGACCAAATACAATCAGAGGCAAATCTATGTTGTATGTAAATAATTCTAAAGACATTCAGTTATTAATTTTCAGGATATCTCAACAAGGAGACTATTCCTAAATAATGGGGAAAATGCAGACTTACCCAAAAAAGGTGATATGATATTAAATACTGTCATTCTATTGTTGGGTTTTGCTTAAATATATTTCTTTGTTATAGGGAAAGATTACATCAGGAGACAGTATTAGGAAATGTGTGGTGTAAAAAAAAAAGACATCAACAAAACATATTCAAGTTATTTTCCTATTAGGTTTTTTCCTTACCTAAATATTACAGCATTGATTTATGGTTTTGTTTTTAATAAAGTTTTATTTATTTTAAAAATTAGAGAAAAGAAGTATGTGTCACTATTTTGTCACTCGGTTACCTGCTGCAGAAGAGAACTTCCCCACAGAGCCTAGCCATTCAGTAACAGAAAGCACCACTGACCTGGTCGCAATTACCAGAACTATACAGCACCTAGAAGAAATAGCTATCTTTCATAGAGCTTAGCTCTTATAGGGCTTGAATTCCATTTCCTCCAATTAAATGAGGATAATCATCACTGAGTCTATTCCATTTGATTACTTAGTTGAGAAGATTGTCTCACAAAAAGTTTCTTTTACTATTTCATGCACATTAACTGAATCCTACTATATTTTCATTAGTAAAATTAAATTAGTAAATTAGTAATTTACTAAAGTAGTGAATTTATTAAATTATTTAGTAAATTAGTAAAATCAGTAAATAGCAAAATTAAAATTAAATAATAAAATTTTAAAATAATGTTTTAAAAGATAAAATTAATAGAAAAATTAAATCATAGTATACTTGCAAAATTCAATGAATGTTATCAGAAAATAAGCCAGTGCAGCAGCTCTTTTTGTGATGGCTAAGAACTGGAAATCTAAGCGATGCCCCTCAATTGGAGACTGGCTAAACAAGCTATGGTGTATGATTATGATGGAATATTATTGTGCTATAAGAAATGACAAGCAGGATGATTTCAGAAAAAGCTAGAAAGACTTATATGAACTAATGCATGGTGAAGTGAACAGAACCAGGAGAACACTGTACACAGTAACAGCAATACTGTTCAGTGAAGAACTGTGAACGATTTAGCTATTCCCACCAGTACAATGATCCAAGACAATCCCAAAGAACTAATGACGAAGCATACTATCCACCTCCAGAGAAAGAATTGGTATCATCTGAATACAGACTGAAGCCTGCTATTTATCAATTTCTTTCTTCCTTTTTCTTTTTTCAAATCTTCTTGTATAAAATGACTATTATGGAAACGCTGTACATGACTGCATATATATATATAGACATATGTATATTGCTATACACATATGTATATTGCATGTGTCCTCCCACAGCAGAGGAGGGATAGAATTTGGAACTCAAAACCTTTTTTAAAAAGTTAAAAAATTGTCAACACATAATTGAGAGAAAAAATAAAATATATTAAATTAAAAAATAAACCAGTGGAGGAATACTGAATGATTTATTTAAAAAAAATAAAATAAGGTGCTTAGTGTGCAAAAAGCATAATCACAAGTACTGTGGTAACTGTAGAAATGAATAAGGTATATTCTTCCCCTATCTTCAAGGAATTTACAAGCATTCAATAGAGGAAATAACATAGGAAACAACTATAATACAATTCAGAGTGTTGTAAACGCCCAAGACAAGAGCTATGAGTGACAAATAAACCTTATCTACCTTGCTTAGGAGAGATGGGCTTAAAAAGAAGAAGGCTCTTATCCGGATTTTTTAAAAGCATAACCTTGCTACTTATTAACTCCATGGAGTAGATCCTGGTGACATTGAACTGCCCATGTTCCCTGGACTACAGTGGTTTATTGGCTAATTAATTTATGTTCTGAGTCTGATCCGTTCTTACTATTTCATTTGTTATATTTTATAGACCATGGGTGAAAATCATAGCTTGGACTTGGTCACCACCCCATTCTGTTCTTTCTCCTATCTTTCTTGCATTGTTTCATTTCCTTTCATTTCAGATGGGCAACCAGGCCAGACCTTGATGTGGACTCTTTCTGGTCCACATTAAAAGAAGATCTGGAAGGGGTAGGTTGGGAAAGATTCTGGAAAAAAAAAAAAACACGTAGACCGAGAGTTGGAAGACCTAAGATATAATATTGTCTCTGAGGCTAATTAGCTAGGCACTTTAGCTAAGTAATTAAGCTAAGTACATATGGGTCCTTCCTTTCTTTGTGATACCATGACTACTCATAGTATCAAGAGATCAAAAGGTATGGGCAGTTTAGTGATTCTTTCTTGGGAGGGTGGGAGGTGGGAAGGGGGTATAGTTCCAAATTCCTTTCCAAAATGCTTGAACTGATTCACAGCTCCACCAAATTCATGTTTGTCTGTCCTCCCACGTGCCTTCCAACAACTGTCATTTTTTTGGTCACTTTGTCAACATAACTGGTGCAGAGTGGAATCTCAAACTGTTTTAATTGTATCCAAGAATTGTATGACGAAAAGGGAAGATGGGCTAGTCACACGGCAAGATTGAGGGATGATACATAGACAGCTAGTGTTCCACTGGTAGCCTTGTCATGCCAAAGAAAGTAACCACAGAAGAAGCAGAGCAGGGAATAGTGAGATAACAGATCTACTTGAGTATTTGAGAAATTCTAGCTATGAAGATTTCAGAAAAGTAGTGAAAGTCTTGCATGAACTGATGCAAAATTATATAAAATTGTAAAAACATTATATTCACTATAATAATCTAGATGAAAGGGACAATAAAACAAACCTAAGTCTATTTGATTACAATGATCAGTCATTAGCCTAGAGAAGAGGCAAGGAAATCCACCAGGCTCCTTTCCTTGGAATGGCAGAGGTCTAGGGGTGTGGAATATTATATAACTTGTTAGATGCTGTCAGTGTCAGTTGTGAGTGGGTAGGGTGTGGTAGGATGAGTGTATCCAGAAATGACTATGATGTAAAAACATCAATGCATATTTTAGACCTGTATGTTAAATAAATACATTGTTCTGTTTTAAAAAAGAAATCTATTGTGTGATTTAGTGTGTGCAATCTGACAAAATGTACTACTGCCAAGTCTAAAAGATCACTGGGAGTGTAGAACTATTCTTCTAGAGAATCTGAGTAGTCTTATTTTTAATATGATGTTAAATAACAAAAGCAACTGAGAAGTATGAAAAACCCACAGAATTACCCAAAGGGGAGTAAGCAAAATCAAGATAATTTTTTCCAAAATATTTTGATCCACAACTCACTGAGTGATAAAACTGTAATGACCTTGACTTCAGGTTTATTATTAGATTTCAATGAAATGGCTCCCTATTATCTCATTCTGCCCAGTCAGATATCTCTCATTTGACAGTGTAAATGGCATAAAAACATAGACGTACATCAATGCATTGTGAAAACATGGAGCTCACAGCCTATTTTTGTTATGAAACACATGTCCTCTTCTATATATCATTTTAAATACAATCTAATGATTTTACTTTTCATCTTGAGCATGCCCCTTTACAAATAAGACATAGACACTGCCTCCTAACTGGATACTTCAATGGATTTCTGATGAAAGGACTCCCACTAAGGGTGTAGATTACAACCCATTGTTCCAACAATCCAGCTAGCAGCTGTTGTGGGGGTGAAAGACCAACATAAGCCCAACAACAAGAATGCTACCAGCACGCTGCAAAAGCACAGGTACTTTTAATCTGCTTTAGTAAGGAAAGCAACATTAAGGGGTTGACAAGCTTACTTTAATTCAGCATACGAACACCATTCACCTAGTTCAGGGGAAAAAACCAGCACCCTGAACATCAGAGCAAAATACAAACAAAGTACAAACGTCGACAAACAGACCCAATACAATTCATAGTTACCAACATCAAGTTCAGCCCAGGAGCTCATAACGAGGACTGGTCCAGTATCACTTGCGCCACCACTGCTGTGGGTAAGAGCTCCAAAGAAGAGAAACCCTACCCCTAGTTTTATATCTTTTTCAGGGTCAGGGGTGAGTCACACATGCGACTCACCCACGTGACCTAGAATCATCACAAAGAGGCGATTTAAACCCACGCGGTCTAAAAGCCTCTGATGTCCCAAACCTATCACTCAAACTCATGTGTAAACTAGGTCTTCCCTTAGTTAGCCCTACCTGGGGTTCCACCTTGGTTACCAATTAGTACCCACGTAGGTTTAGCACCTAATTGGGGTTTGGGCCTGGGGCTTAGCACCTAGTAAGACTCAAAGACACTCAATTAATCATTTTAAAACAGTAAGAAAGTCCCAACTCAATTGATATTACACCCATCCATGACTTCTCTACCTGTGCATGTTCACCCATCTTCTATGGGCACAACTAAACACACTGAGGGGCTTTCTCTATATGCTCTGACATTAGGTAGATACCAATCAAGCATGTGAGCTCTCCATTGATTATCCTTTGCTCACATAGCATGCCCAATTCACCTCCTCTTTCTCATCATACATCAATCTGAAAATATCCTTAAAGCCACTTCTTCTGTGTCACTATACTGTTAATGTATTGCAGCCCACTTAAAGCCAATAGAAATATTCAAAACTTTAATTCTTTAGAGATTGTGATTCATGATTTTTCAGCCATACAAAATCACAGAAAAAATATTAATATAAAAAAGACGAGGATTTGTTTAAGGGAAAGTTATGGTAATCCTTGAAACTGAATATTTATTCATCTATAACTAAATAAGTGAAATTTTTTCCAATTCAAACAAAATTGACATGAATAAGGCAATTGTTACCACTTAAACATGGGCTTTTTTGAAATAAAATCATAGCAAGTACAAACACAAAACTAAATATGTACATAAATATGAAACCTTTTGTTACATTCTTAAATAAGGCTCCCTAATTTTATAGTACTCTATCAGCCATATTCCCCTTTCAATCCTTAGTCCATTCAGTTTATACTCTAAAACATTTTAAAGAAGGATACTTTTCTCAAATTAAATGTTCATCTTCAAAATACTACAGGATGTCCCTAAAGTCTGGACACATAGGAAATCTCATTAACATCTCATTTACCATTTCACCGAAGACTCTGTGTTGTTCAGCGACTTCTTTTTCTGGGATATGCTGCTAAAGGAGAAGGTATACTCAATTAAAATCACAGATGCAACACACTTGATTGAACACATAAAGAGTGAATGTGCTAAAATTGACAGCAATGTGGAGTAATTGCATCGAGTTCACATGAATCTTGCAAACTGCGTCAACCTTTGCATCACAAATGATGAAAATCATATTGAAGATGTTATTTGTTAATATTCTAATTAAATAAAATGTTGTTGAAAATTTCATTCATTTCATTTCTCGAAAATATGCATTTTTGCCTATGTGTCCAGACTTTAGAAACACCCTATAGTATAGTGGAATTAAACTCAAACTGCCAATATGACAAATAGAACCTCACTATTCTAATTTTGTGCTAACGAAAGTACTATTTTCTCTAAAATGTACTGAAACTTTTGACACGAGAATTCATCTAATAGTATCTGGCCTGCTGAAAAGTGACTACATTGCTTTTAGAACAGATCCTTTGACAAATCTCCACTTCCATAGGAGGTAATTAGAACTGCTAGTCCAAGGAGCATTAAATTGGCAGTACATAAACTGATTGATCATCTACTTTGGGTGCTTCACTTGGTTAGGCAAAGTATGTTCTCTCCCATGCTTTCTGAGATAAATGGAAAGTGGGTAAGGACCATGACTTGCATGTATATCCATCAATAAAGTTACTAATTTCCTCGATCAAATGCCCTCATTTATTCAGAATGTAGAACTGTCCATCAAATCATAACCATTTGTGATTTAGTCAGTCACTCCTAGGGACTTGCGTAAGACATAAAGAGGTTTATTTGCTTGCCCAGAATTATATGCCTAGAATCAGATACAGTATTTGAAGCCAGATCTTCCTAAATCCAAATCCAACACTATATCCACCAGTCCTTGACTCTATTGATGTTTCAAAAATCAGAAATAAATGTGGCTTTATCAGGTAAACTCAAGAAGATTCTTTGTTCCAGTAATCCCACTAGTAAGTCTGTATCCCAAAGACATCATAAAAAAGGAAAAAGACCCAATATGTATAAAAATATTTATAGCAGCTCTTTCAGTGGTGGCAAAGAATTGGAAATTGAAGGGATGCCCATCAGTTGGAGAATGGCTGAACAAGTTGTGGTATATGAATGCAATGTAATGCTATTGTGCTATAAGAAATGATGAGCAGGCAGATTCAGAAAAACCTGGAAAGATTTACATGAACTGATACTGAGTGAAGTGAGCAGAATCAGGAGAACATTGTACACAGTAACAGCAACATTGTATGATGATCAATTATAATAGACTTAGCTCTTCTCAGCAATACAATGAACTAAGACAGTTCCAAAAGACTCATGATGGAAAATGCTATCCACATCCAAAGAAAGAACTATGGAGTCTGAAAGCAGATGAAAGCATACTATTTTCACTTTTTTTTTCTTTCTCATGATTTTTCCCTTTTCTGATTCTTCCTTCACAACATGACTAATGTGAAAATATGTTTTAAACTATTGTACATGTTATTGCCTATATCAGATTGCTTGTTTTCTTGGGGAGGGGGAAGAGTAAAGAAAGGGAGAAGAAATTTGGAATTCAAAATCTTATAAAAGTAAATGTTGAAAACTATCTTTACATGTAATTGGAAAAAAATAAAATACTATTAATTGGGGAACTTTTTTTTAAAAGAGGAAGATGCATGTTGCTTAGCTTCTGTATTCACCTCTTTATTCCAATCCAGGTGCCCACTCCTGACTCTCCAGGCTTCTTTATTCAAGATGCCCCTCCAAGAGTACTTCTACTTCCCCTCCTCCACTTTAAGTTTCCTCAAGCATTGTTTACTTCCATTAGAAAGTAAACTCTTTCATGGCAGGAACTATCTTTCTTTTTTGCTTTTATTATTATCCCCAGAACCTTGCCTAAAACTTAAATGCTTGTTGACTTAACTGGACACTTAAGTACCACTGAGCCTTTTAATCTAATTAATTAGCACATGAAACTTTCTATATGAGCAAGCTTCCCTATTAGAATGCAGGCTCCTTGAGAGCAGGGATTGTGTCTTGCTTTTCTTTTTATGTCCCTAACTCTTAGTACAATCCTTTAGACATAGTAAATGCTTAACAAATGCTTTTTCATTCTTTCATTCATTTGCTACCATATTGCCTCTAAAGCCAGGGTTCTTAATCTGGGTGTGGATTTCTTTAAAAAATATTTTGGTAACTGTATTTAAATATAATAGGTTTATTTTGCAATCTTATGTATTTTATTTTATGCGTTTGAAAATATTGTTCTTGGAAGGGGTTCATAGAAGCTTCCAAAAGAGTCAAGATACAAAAAAAGTTAAGAATCTCTACTCTAGGTCCTCCTTAAGAATATTAAAATTCTAAGGTTTTGTGCCTAGTTTTTCTCTGTGTTTTGGTCAAACCCAAGTAGATGGACAAACAACCGTCAAGGACCTTAAGCTTCATTGTATGCACCCTCCATTAGTACAAATCATAATCCATCCATCCCTTCTCATCCTATGAGACTCATTCATTTCATTCAAAAGCACTCCATAGGATGCCTATTCCAAATTTTGCTAAGTCTTCCTCTACGTCTTTTAATATCATGTGGATACCAATGCAGCATATGAATCATCCATTTATTCTCTCTCAATTTCACCACGTGGCCAGACCACCTCCTTTTCAGAGCTCAGATGCTCCAGGTGACATATTTATACCCCTTGTTGTACACAAATCATCATCAGTAATATGTTGCAACCTTCTTATGCCCAACATGTGTCTCTAAATTGCCCTTTGGGTCAGTGGACTTTATGATAAGCCATAAAACTCACTGACCTACTCCCAAGTTAAGAAAATCTCATTGTTCTGGGATATTTCCTTAACAGAGACAAGGGAACAGGAACCAAAGGTTTGCTTAGTGGGAAGGTAACTAGGACTGGAATGATATGACATTCCAGAAAAGAGAATTTCATAGGGCCAGGACCAAACTCATGGTGAAGGAAATAAAATTCATTATAAGGAGAGTTTTTACCAGATGCCAGAGATATGGGTCTAGCAGCCAATGTATGAAAAATCCTTTTTCTTTTATAGGCCAGGAAGGAAATGTTAAAGGGGCTATGCTAGATGCTGTGGTCCTCTATCCCAAAGAGAGGAAGCACACCCTATCTTGAATGCCTGAGACTACAGGAGTGGCAATATAGTTGTACTAAGCCATTTCTCTAGACTTTTCTGCATGGGACCTAGGATCTAAATAACCCCACAACTTTAAAGCCTAATAGAATTTTTTCAGGGTTCAGCCTATGAAGCATATAAAAACGAGGCTATTTTAAACAAAACACTTGCTTTCAGTGCCTAAAGATTCCAATTCATGTATCTACAAGAACGTACTGACTGATCTTAACTCTTTTGGCAAGTCACAGGGAGAATACTGTAACATAAAGTACAGTGCCTCCAAAGGGAAATCTGACACTGACCAGAGTTGTGCCAATACAGAATTAATGCCACTACTAACTTTTTTGCCTGAATGGTGTTTCACAAGCAGATGTCCACTTTCCCAAGGAGGGAAGTAATCTTCCCTAAGCTGTAAATACAGGCTAATTGATAAGCCTTTTTCAATATTACAGATCCATAAAAATAGACTTTAAAATTAACACATGTGAACGGATAGGGTTGATAAAGTTCACAAGCCAACAAATAGCAAATAGGAGAATTGCTGAAAATAAGAGAATTCCTTCTGAGTTTGTGTAGTACAAATTTAGGATAAATGTTAATAGCAGTCAGTCTTGTTTCTGACAAGTGTCTCTGACAACATCTGATAATCCAAGCTATATTTCTGGAGATCTAAACCAATTTTTGTATTTTTTCTTTAGTGTCCCATAATCATGTTTCTTTACTTAAACAATGTCTACGAGTTTCCAATCTTTCCCTCAAGCCTTCTGTGAAGTACACGTGTTATGCTTCTTTTCCTCTGTAACAGCCTATAAGAACCCTTATCTGTGACTCTGCCTATGAATGCAGCTGAGAAGTTCCGGAGATTTTCATCTAGACCAACAAAAGCTCTTTTTTCCTCAATTCCCCCACCTGTAACAGATTCCCTACTAGCCAACTTACAGAGTCCACAAGTTGTTGGATTTAAGGGAAAGTAAAAAGGCAGGATTTGTGTGTGAATCTCGAAATAATTAAGAATATTTAACTCTTTTTTAGTAAACATATGGGCTCCACAACATAGATACATGCTTCAATGCTAGCCCTTTATTTAGAAGGAATTAATGTACTGTTTTGACAAAATAAGGGCCCAGTTTTGGGTGGTGTCACTATAATCATCACAAAATGGAGTTTTAACTTTCATTAAGATCAATTGCTGCAATATCATCTAAGAATACTACTAGGGATAGCAACGATATTATCTCTAGCCTAAGGTCTGTCACAGCTTTCATTCATTAACCTACCTATCAAGTATTTGTTGAAGAACACCACTTATGTGCCCAACACCCTGCTAGGCACTTTGATCAGAGGAAAGCACAGTTCCTTTTCTAAAATAATTTTTGATGGTAATTGCTAGCATTTATACAGCAATTTGAGGCTTACAAAATGCTTTATGTCTCACTTGGTCCTAATAATAACCCTGTGAGGTAGGAGCTACTATTATCTCTATTTTACAAATGAGAAAACCGAGGCTGGGAAAGGATAAGTGACTTCCCCTGGCTTATACAGCAAATAAGTGTCTGAGAATGAATTTGAACCCAGGCCTTCACTCTTAACCATTATATAGTTGATGGAACCAGACATCTCTAAATCAATGATGCCTGAAGTGCTTTGAGCTCAATTCAACAGGTACAAATGATATCTGAGAGAGAATTTATTAACATTTATCAAAAATGTAAAAATAATTTTATTAAAAGTACTTACAGTCCAAAAGTCTTTGGCATAGTCTTCTTCAATTTAATACAGTTTCTTCTTAATCCACTTGTGCGTTTCTCTCACACATTAAATTAACAGTGTCATCTACTAGTGCCTGCCAAGTGTTTTAAACTCATACAGAGCTTTTCTTGTTAATGATGCTCATGTATATACATTATATATATAATATATACATATATATATATCTTTTCCATGTACTGTTCATTATTCCATCCAACATATGTGCCTCAATAGCAACATCCTAACATCTGAGTGTATATCTGAAAAACTAATATTTATCAATCAAGCAATAAAATTGGTTAAGTATGTTAACTATGTGCCTGGCACTGTGCTAAGCACTGGGGATACAGAAAGAGGCAAAATATAGTCCCTTTCTTCAAAGAGCTTACAATCAAATGGGACAAATAATCCTACTCTACACAGTACAGAAGCTCCTTATTTACTTGACAATTAACCAATTCCCTCTCAACTCCTAAGGTTCCTCGGTATGATTCACCACTGTCTTCTCCTAAAACTTAAAGTATGTACAGTCACAATAATTAAGTGCATATTGATTATTTCTCTTTTAATCTTATCTTTATCAGATTTGTTTGTGCAAAAAAATGTTAATTTTATGCAATCAAAACTATACATTTTATCTTTTCTGATCCTGTAATATTTGTTTAGTCATGAATGTTTATTCTATCTACAGATCTAGTAGGTAATTCTTTCAATGTTTATCTCATTTGTTTATGATGTGAACTTTTATATCTAGGGCATGTGTTCATTTGGAATTTGATATAAGATGTGAAGTGCGGGCTTAAATCTAATTTCTTCCATGCTGCTATCCAATTTTTCTAGCATTTTTATCAAACAGTGAGTAGTTCTCCCAGCAACTGAGGTTTTTGTGTGTTTATCAAATACCATACTACTAGATGCATTTTGCTTCTGTGTGTTGTGTACCTAATGTTCCACTGATCAATCTTTCTATTTTTTTAACTAGTGGCAAATTGTTTTGAGAATACAACAACAAAAAAAAAGCTGGGAAAAATCCTTGTAGAAAGTTTCTCTGATAAAGGTCTCATTTCCATATAATAAGAAATTGATTCAAATTTATCACAATAATAACCATTCACAAATTGTATAAGGAGATGAAAAGGCAGTTCTCTAAGAAAGAAATATAGGCTATTTTACAGTCATGTAAAAAATGTCCCAAATCATTACTAATTAGAGAAATGCAAATTAAAACAATTCTGCAGTACCATGTCACACCCTTCAGACTAACAAAGAAAATGACTATGGAAAAACAAACACATTAAAGCATTGTTGGCAGACCTGCAAATGGATATAACCATTCTACAAAGCAATTTGAAATTTTGCACAGAAAAGTTACTAAATAGTACATGCCTTTTATCCCAGCTCTGTCACTGCTAGGCCTCTACCAAAATACAGCAAAAAAAAAAAAAAAGGAAAAGGAAAAGATCCTGTATGCATAAAAATATTTATAGCTGTTCTTTGTGTGGTAGCAAAAAAAAATGGAAACTAAAAAGATGCTCATTAATTGAGGAATGGTTGAATAATTATGGTATTTGAGTGTATAAAACCAAGCTATAAAAACCAAGGAAACAGATGATTTCAGAGACATGAAAAGACTTGTATAAACTGAAGCAGAGTGAAGTGAGCCGGACCTGAAGAACAATATATACTATATCATCAGTCTTATAAAAATGAACAATTTTGAAGACTTTTATAAAATAATAAAGAATGAAATGAGTAGGACCTAGCAAATAATTTATGGGAATAGCATTATTCTATATGGTTTGAAAAAAAGTTAAATATCTGTAACACAGGGGGCAGGGAGGAGAGTGGAGAAAGAATCTATCCCTCCACATCCTTCTCTCTTGTCTCTGGTTTTAGGATTCGCTAACATCACTATCAGGGATTGTTGACTATAAAAAGAATGGAGCTTCCTTATGCAGAGGATCAACCTGGACTCCCTGGACTCTCCCCACTCCCTCCCCCCCTCTACAAATTACCCTTATCTCTGGCCTTGTCTATTATTATTATCCAACACACACACACTAAAGATTATCTCTAGAATTTAAACTACAAGCATTAAAGCATCATCACTATAGATTCCAAGTACTCAGTTCATCTTGCTCAAGGTTTAAAGCAGCATTAGAAAGCCTCACCTAGGAGAAAGTCATCCTCACTCTCTTCAGTCCACCTGCCATCCAACCACATCTGGTCCCAAGTCCATGTACTTTCTGTGGCTTGTGAGCTCCCCCAAATCAGAAGCCATGTTTTATCTAAACATGTACTTCTCCCAGTACCCAAAAGAGTGTTTTGCATATAACAGCTGCTTAATAAATGTCATTTAAAAAATAAGATATTCTTGTACTTTGGCCCCCTGGATTCTGTTCAAAACTATACTTCCATTGTATCTATCTCCTTCACAAGAAATGAAGCTCTCCAGCTCTTGCCCTAAGAAATCCTGTCTTCTCATTAATCCTTCTCTCGTTGGCCTACAACATAGATGTTCCTTTTTGTCCTTAACTAGGTAACACAGTGGATAAAGTACCAGGCTTGGAATAAGGAAGATCTAAATTCAAATCCTGTCTCAGAAACTTGACCCCAGTGAAGTCACCTAACCTCCACTGGTCCCAGTTTTTTCATCTGTAAAATGGGGATAATAATAACGCCTCCCTCCTAGAGGTGTGAGGATTGAATGAGATAATAAATGCAAAGTGCTTTGCAAACCTTAAGGCACTTTATCAGTGTTAGCCATTGTTGTTCATCTTCCTTAAAAGATCCGTTATTTCATCCAAGTGAGTACAACCTTCAATGATGCAAAATGCAATTTTATACTTTATAAAACAATTTAATGGGTATCTATAACAAAAAAGAATCGAGGACTTTAATGCGTTCATTATTGGTGGACCTTCTCTTGGCCTGATAGTTAGCCCTCTGATCATTAGCTAGTTTGGTCCTCCTCAAAAAGACATACAGCTCTACCTGGCCCCTACTCACAGCTTTCATAGCTTCCAAGAACCTACTGGAGCCGGTACTCTCACTGACACAGCCTTCAGAACTTCAGGGTCACTTCTATAATGTGAGGAGGCATCAAAGCAAAGCTTTAGTGGAAACTGTTTAATATAACTCATTATCAACATCCTTTTCTTCCACCTTTTGGTGAGCTATTTGAATGGGTTCTGTATCAGACCTTCATATTGCAGATCTACCATTTTGTTATCTATTTTCTCTCCTGCATGTTGCTCTGAAGCCTCTGCTGTTCAAATTTCCTTCTAAACCCCCTTTCTCCTGTCCATCACACGATACAATCTCTCCCCTTCTCCTAGCCTAGGTTTGTCTTTTACTTTACTTATCCCTTGTTTAGAGAGCAGAGAAGAGAATGGTGTGGTAGCCAAATCCCAGTTCTGCCTCTCCCCTTCTCAGGTACGTTGAGATGCTTTACAACAGCATCTTCATTGCCATTCAATCGGCATTTTTCAAAGCAACTCCCACAGATTTCTGGCACACTTTTAAAATTAATTGAGGGATCCTAATTTAATTTTAAAAGTGTACTAGAAATCTGTGGGAGTTGCTTTGAAAGTGCATATTGGAGCTGTGTGCCGTGGGTGCGAGTAAGATAAAACATATTACAAACAAAGAACTCTGCAGAAGTAATGATACAAATGATGTAAAAAATGTATGATTGGAAAACATATGGGACTGGTCATACAGCAAAAAAAAAAAAAGAAAAAGAAAAAGAAATAACCAATGGACAGCTTGCCCACTCCTTAAAATGTCAAGAAAACTTTGTAAATTTACAGGAGGACAAGGATGAGCTGCAATCTTCATTGTTGGAGAACATACCTTCATTGATTAAATCATAAATCTCCAGGGGTATTTTAAATTATCAAAAGCTCTTATTTATACTTAAGAGAGCTAGCATGGCATAGCAGATAAAGATCTGGCCTTAGAGATAGGAAGATCTGAGTGTGAGCCCAGTCTCTGATATTTCTCGGATGACTTTAGGCAAGTTGTTTAACCTTTCAGTGCTCTAGGTAACTCTAAAGAACTTGCTGACCAGCATTGGTGGGGCAAGGGTGCGCAGCTAAGAGTTCACTACATCAACAAAATCACAGGTTCAGCCCCTATCTCTGTCTTATTCATATTAAAACACAAACAATTCTATCTATTCTTCCCCAACCACAGAGTACCTCTCCAAAGATACTCAATGACCTCTAGAAAAATGAAAGGCCATTCTTTTATTACATCTCGAAGAAATAGAAAATAAAATTCATACACATATATATATTATTCCAAGTTATTATATTCGATTTTTTGGAGATTTCAATATTTCAGGAGGGTTTTTTTAATTTGCAAAGGTATAAACATTATTTGCTAAATATGATTCACTTGAGACTAACTTAATGTTAATTTGTTATTTCCAAAGGCACAACAATAAGCATTGCTTATCAAATATGAATCAAATTAACCAACTAGATATTAAACACAAAATGAAAAAATTCTAAAAGTATGGGAATATTATGCTAAAAGCATATATGTTTTACCTATAGCATCACCCAGTTAAAGCACCAAGATTGTAAATTATTCATATGCACAAATGGTTCTTTCCAAAGTTCAGCCACCAAAGCTGCTTCAAAACCTCCTCCCAAAAGGAACCTTCATGTGAAACTGCAAAGTTTCAAGAACTGGAACTCAAATGCTAACTTTAGTACCTCCTATCTATGTTAGCTTTTGTGAGCTCTGTGCCTTGGTTTCTTCATCTCTAAAAATGAAGGCTTTGAACCATGGAAGGGACCACAGAGGACGCTTCCACCTCCAAATCTGTCATCAAGCCTGATGACATCCAAACTGTCATGGAAGAGTAGTGCCACCTGGTGGCAATCCTAGGGAATTGATCCAATCTCTCTCTCCCATTATCTCTTAGAGTGTGCCTCATCATGGCCAGTTGACCCTACCTGAGCCATCCCCATAAGCACAAACATTGCTTTAAAGTTTATTTCTCATGTTCTTATCTTTTTCACTCTTACCTCAAAAACTTCCCTCTTTTCTTTTTTTCATCCCCATCTCATTCCACCAGTGAGCTAAAAAATAATTCTAATCATAACTAATAATACCAAAATTTATGCCTACGGAAAAGGCATAAACTATGAAGTAAATTAGATAAAAACCAGTGTCATCAATTTGTAAACTATTGAAAATTTCAGCCAAGATGGCTGCCTGAATGGGAACAAAACTCCCGGCTTCCACATGACTACTTTGGAAAAATCAAAAATTGGCACCAGACTAAATCATGGTCCAAAAAATTTATGAGAAGAAAGAGGGGCTAAGGAGAAAACCATCATCAGCTCATCTCCCAGAAAACTTAGAGCTAAGCCAGAGATTTGTGTAGCCTGAAAGGCTGTGTCCAGAGGCAGCATGAGCAAAAGGCACCCCCAAGAAAGCCTCAGAAAGTCAGATGACCCAATAGTATCAGAAACCAAAAGAGTCCTAGGGAGCAGCAGCAACCAATGGTACAAGCAGGCACTCAGACCAGGACAGCAGAGATACCCACAGGCTACAAGGTCCCTAGAACTCTGTCTCAAGATGTCAGAGAGTTCGCTGAAGATCCAGCACTCTGAACCTCAAAAATCCAAGAAGCCCTAATCACAAGAGGTAGAGGTCAGCAAGAGTGTCCAGGGATTGTAAGGCAAGTCTGAATAGGCCTGATCACCCCATCCAAAAGTGCAGCAGTGGGAGGAACTAGACCCTAGCACAAAGCCCCAGGTCAGGAACTAAAGCAAGAGAGGTGAGTAAAACAAAAGAAGACACTGACCAGTATTTTTCCAATCATTGTAAATATAGAGATCTTTGAAAAGAAGGTGAAAATAACTCTGTAACATCTACTCAAATGAATTTTTAAAATGGATATTTCACATGAACTGCATGAATATCTAAAAAATGAAGCAAAAAAAATGAAATAAAGCTCTGGAGGAAAGAAATGTAAGGAGATTGAAGAGCTTAGAAGAGAAAATGATAAACATTATCCAAGTAATAGATTCCTTGAAAATTGGAATAGACTAAGTAGAAACTAATGACTCCATGAGATAGCAAGCTACATTACAACAAATACCAAAATATTGAAAAAAGAGAAGAAAATAAAAGATGTGTGATATCAAAAACAAGCGACCTCAAGCAGAGATAATTTAGAAGTTACTGGACTCATTAGAAAAGAAGCAGATCATATACTTTTCATAGCTATGGTAGTAGGTGAATTTTCAACCAAACAATGGAGAGCAGAAATTTCAAAAGATAAAACAGATCATTCTGATTACATGAAATTGAAAACAAACAAAATTAATTCATCTGAAATAACAAAAGAAGTAGTCAAATAAGAAGAAAACTTTGTATCAATTTTTTTGGCTAAGGGTTTGGTATCCAAGATATGTAGACGCCTGGCAAATATATAGTTACAAAAGTTATTCCCCAATAGGTAAGTGGTCAAAGGGTATTAACAAACAGTTCTCAAAAGAAGAATTTCAAACTATTAACAATTATTTGAAAGAATGTTCCAAATCACTGACAATAAAATAAATGAAACTCAAAACAAACCTAAAGTTTCACCTCACACCCAGCAAAGATGAAAAAACATAGCATTAGTCAATATTAGAGAAGCTGTGGAAATATAGGAACATTAATGCATTGTTAGTGTCATTGTGAATTAGTACAACCACTTTGGAAAACAAATTGCAATTATTCAAACAAAGTGATTGTATTCATGCACTTTGAAAATTTATTTTTCAAGAAAACATTCAACTCCCTGAAAATTTTGATTTAAAAAAAAAAGACCTGGTCACTATATTTCAAGAATTTAAAAATTGCCCTGAACTATTAAAATCAGCAGCAAAATACAGGAACAAAGAACCTGTTGATCACCTACTGAAAGGTAATCCGAAAAGGATAAGTCCCAGGAATATCATAGCCAAAATCCAGAACCCCCACACAAAAGAAAAAATACTTCAAGCACCCTAAAAGAAGTACCAAGGAACCACGGCAGATTCACACAAGACTTGGTAGCTTTTACCATAAATGAAAGGGGATCTTAGAATATAAGATTTCAAAAAGCAAAAGACAGAAGCTTACAACCAGGAATAATTCACCTCACAAAGCTGAGCATAATTGTATAGTTGAAAAACAGGGTGGTGGATTTTTAATGAAATAAAAGACTTTCAAGTATTTCTGATGAAAGGTCTAGAGCTGAGTAGGGAATTGGAAATATAAACACTGAAGTCCAGTAAATTAATTTGAGCAATTGGAAGAAGCCATGGCATATAGTGCAAACATTCTAAAAAGAAGAGAAAAAAGTGCCCTTTAAGAATCTTAACGTCTTCAAAGTTAATGAGAGAATTAAAAAACAATAAACATATGACTTGGAGGTGGACTGATTCTGTTCTGTGAGTCCAATGAGGAGAAAAAGAAGGGAAGGTTAGCAGTAGTGATAAGACATGGGAAACTTTTTTTAATGAGCAAAAGAGAAAAAAAGGATATTCAGAAGGAAGTACAGACAAGTAGAAGTCTTGAAAGTAAACTGTAAATTTATTATGTACTTTTGAAAAATCAGTCAGTATGAAACAGGGAGTAATAGTTTCATAGATAATCCTCTTTTTGTGATCTGCTGTGCATGTAGAAATACTCATTTTGATGTTTTAGTTCTCTTTTAAACTTCAATAAAAGTTTGTCACTTTATTCTTGTCCAATTACACCTGTTATTCCTCAGACATCGGCATTCATGAAAACTGAAAAAAATCTTCTATATTTTTGTTCTTTTGTTCATTTACTAGTACTGCAACAGTATTACTGCCTACTATTTTTCATTAAAAATGTATGGCACTGTTTTAAATAGGCTTTTGTGTGGGATAGCCTGGGAATCTAACCACTATTTATAAAATTGTAAGGGAAAATGTGTTCAAGTATCAAACAACGTATGTACTTAAAAAGTGAACAGAACACAACCGATGTATAAGCTGAGTACTTCTTATTCTGAAATAACTAATATTGGCATCTTTTTTTACACAAAATATTTCATAGAATCAATTTAGAAACTGTTGGGAAATATTGCATGGAATTTTATCCTTATATGAACAAGGCAGTGGTCTCCAAAGTTGGGGTTTCAGTCCCCTGGTGGTCCACATCATTATCCCAAGGGATGTGTGATCAACCAGAGAGGGTGGCAAGATGAGTAGCAGCCTATACTCATACTATTGTCAACCATGGGACCAGTCCAATACTCACTCTCACCACCATCACCATCATCACCACCACCACCATGCAAGCTCCCAACCTTTCCACTTCTGCACACAAAGGGCTGACCCTCTCAGAACATTTATAACCTTACCACTATCTGGACACTCGTAGCAGCAGCTACTCAGGTACCGTTAGGAAAATTCCAGTCCTCCGGCATATTGCCCCCACCAAGATCACCTTATGTTACAAAATGCACTCCTCTACAGGTGCATTCTGTACCTCACTCTCTGCTTTTTCATTTTAGGTGTCACAGAGTGAGTCACACAGGTCAAGCAAACACAGATAGACTGTGATCTGCATCACAGATTTCATGACAGTATCTGCCACCCCAACACACTCCCTTCTTCCAAATTTCTCTCTTTCTGTCCAAATACCATGATCCTTCTAGTTACCTACGTTAACCTCAGAGTCATCTTGAAAACTTCACTTTCTTTCACCCCACATATAGAAACAGTTGGCAAATCCTGTCATTTCTATCTCCGCAACATCTGGAACCATTAATCCCCCACTTCTCCTCTCACGTAGCCACTACCCAAGTTCAGGCCTTCATCACCTCCCTATGTACTACTTCAATGACTGACAACTTGTTCTCTCTGCCTCAAATCCACTCTAGTCCATCCTACATCTGCTACAGTGATATTCCTAAATCATAGGTCTGATCATGTCATTCCCCAATAGAAACTCAATTAAACTTCACAAACTCCATTGGCCTTCTATTGCCTCTTGGATTAAATATAAACTCCATTTTACGTTACTCCCCTCCGTGCACACTATGGTCCAGCCAAACTGACCTGCTCACTGTTCTTCACACTCATAGAAAAATACAATTAAAATATTCAAACATGAATAGGAGATGAAGATCTGATAGCATTCATTCAGCAAAATAACATCAAGAAAAGAGGGGTGGATTTATACCGAAAAGTTTCTGATTAACTGAAATCACAGATTTTTTCTCATTGTTGTCAAAATTCACTTTTGTTCATTGTTGTTCCATCGTGTATAAAGAATATCTACACACAGGAAAAATATAACGCCTAAAAAACCTGTGAAGTTTACTGTTGGACCTAATAATTGAATAATAATATGTGTTGTTCAACAAAAAAAAATTTTCAAAAAATAGAGAAGGAAGAAGAGGAGAAAGAAGAAAGAAGACAAAAGGAGGAAGAGGATGAAAAAGAAGAAGAAAAAAGGAAAGGAAAGGAAAGGAAAGGAAAGGAAAGGAAAGGAAAGGAAAGGAAAGGAAAGGAAAGGAAAGGAAAGGAAAGGAAAGGAAAGGAAAGGAAAGGAAAGGAAAGGAAAGGAAAGGAAAGGAAAGGAGGGAGGAAGGAAGGAAGGAAGGAAGGAAGGAAGGAAGGAAGGAAGGAAGGAAGGAAGGAAGGAAGGAAGGAAGGAAGGAAGGAAGGAAAGAAAGAAAGAAAGAAAGAAAGAAAGAAAGAAAGAAAGAAAGAAAGAAAGAAAGAAAGAAAGAAAGAAAAAGAATCCTCTGCTTGGCTACCTACACTGATCAAATGAGCTGAATAATTACTAACAATTATTATTTATAAGTTCACCCTAGCCTCAGGACATTCATGGAACTTCAAAAATATAATGAATTGCGCTGTTCTCAAAACCAAGAGGTTTTATATTATTTATAAAATAAAATTTTGTATTTTATCTTTATCTCATCTTTTTAAACTTTCTTTTGTATGTTTTATAATGTATATCAGTAAAATAGCACATATAACTTATAAATAAATATGCATATATTGGAGTATATACTCAAAATTTTCTTACTGATGGGGTGTGCAATCAAAAAGGGCTGGGGAACAATGAAGTAGGAGATAATTCTTCACAAGGATTCATATCAGGTCACTTAAAATTAAGGATGGATAACTTCCTTTTTTTAACTACACAAATGTCACACGAACTTGGAGAGGATTCTTGAGAATTACGGTGCTGGCTAGGACAAGCACAACATGACTCCACGAGCTGGAAAAAACCAAATCAAGGGTCAGATTTGCCTGTCAGTTTCAGGTTCCCCACCTAGCAGAATGGTAGAGCATTCAATGGTGAGTTTCATTTACATTTCTGTTCTCTACCTTCTATGGAATAAGTTATTAGGGGTTATTACAAAATGAGGGTCAGAAAAAATTTAGATAATAGATATATGAAATTACTGTATAAATCAGTTATATTGGTCAATTTACAAAACACAACATTCATATACAACTTTTCACAAATATCTACTAAATAAAGGAAGGCAATCTTCAAACAAATGTTATAGAGGGGCATGAATAAACTTGCCTGGGAACTATATCTCTAGTTGGCATAATAAAAAAGAAAAAGAGAAAAAAGAATCCAGTTTCTCTTTTTTTTAAATAAAAAGGGAAAAGACCAGTAGTGCTATATACTTGGGTATTTTATTTGTTAAGGAAGATAAAACATGTCCTATTTGTGGCTTCAATACGCTTTGCCTCTCATGTATTATGAGGCATTTCAAACTGTAAAAAAAAATATTTATGGTCTGTAAAATGATTTTGACTATGGTATTGAACGGCCAAACAAGTTTTAACTCTTTCTGTTAGATCTTCTGTCGAATCCTTAAAAATTTGCTCTGTTGAAGAATTTGTTTATTTGAGAGTACTGAATACCTAGAATAATTCCTAATTTAATAATAATAATTCCTAATAATATGTCTTGGACATATTTGGCCTTAAGTGGAATATTTATTGAAATGAATTTGCCTTCTCAAAAAAAAGACAAGAGTTATTAAATAGAAAATGAAAGGATAAGCACAAGAGAATCATACATTTGCTCTCTCACGTTTCAACCATAAATATGAGTAAGAAAAACTTGTCATATACTGAATTATTTACATCACTATTTAATTTACATCATTATTTAACAAGAAGGTCGAATGCCTTGACCAAAGAAATCTAAGGATAACACTTTATAGATATTCTAGTTGAAAAGATGACATATTTTTATACACAAACATTTCAATACTGCAGATTCTATTATTTTATACATATGGGTACTCTCTCCACGAATAAGAATCCCATTTCCTCTGTCCCTTGGAGACGAGCTTCATGAATCGTATTGGCTGCAAAAGTTCATCACATGGTAGTCAACTGATAGTGTCCTAATCATACTATGAAGATTTTTAAATGACAGATCATTTTAGGGCTATACTTGAATTCTTTCCAGCTGGGTAGTGGTTGGAAAGGATTGTGTTCCAACAACGTAGATTTCGAGAACCAACAGTCAACACTGTCCTAGGTGCTGGTCAACACCATCTTAGACATCAAAGTAGGGCTTTTATGGGAGATATAAGAGATATACACATAGTCTTCTCTTCCCGTGAGAGTCTGTGTGATAAAAGAATAGTAAGCTTGACATCATAAAGGACTAGGCTCAAAGCCTGCCTTTGACATTAACTACTTGTGTAACCATGGGCCTCAGTTTCCTCACCAATAAAATCAGGCTAATAATACTTTCAGTGAATCTACTTCACAGGTTTTGAAGCTCAAACAAAATAAGGCACGAAAAAAGACCATGCAAACATTAAAGTGTTATTTATATGTGTGTGTGTGTGTGTGATGTTCTTGTTTCCATGTGCCTACCAATTTCAAAGAACTGATCACATATAAAAAGATTAAAAAAAAACAAAAGAAGATTTATACCTGTAAGGTCAAAGGAAAAATAAGAAGAAGGAAAAAAGAAAGCTTGTCTCACCTTCTATTTTCTGGTTCCTTCCTCTTTATACCCATAATATACACAAACACACACATACACACACACACAGGCATATATACATAGGTATATATTTGTATCTGCAAAATATTGATAACGATATATATACATATATATACACATATATATATACTTGTGGATAGAAATAAGTAAAAATATAAATCAAACATTTATTGAGCACCTATTGTATATAGAATACTATGTTATACTAGAGAGAAAAAAAAGTGTATAAAGAAACTGGTGCCTGCCTTAATGGAGTTTACAATCTACAAGTAGCCACCCTCCAGGACAGGTCTATGTTTAGGACTGATCTAGACCAAGAGAATCCTCCCTGATCACTGACCAATAAAGATGTCTATGTGGACACCCTGTTGCCTGATCAGATGGTCCACAGAGCCAAGGAAGAGTACCAAAGCAAGAAACAAATATCAGAGCAGTAGAAAACATACTTACCTTTTAAAAATCTGGTCCCCCTTTTAAAAAGACTTTTCACCTTTCCCCAAATAACTATGTATACATTGGGACAATGGCTTACATTTAATACCCACCCATTTGCAGCCCTATTACCACCCCATAGGAGCTGTCTCTCAGAGCTACAGCAAACCTTAAAGGTTCACACCCTTTCTCCTTCATTTTACAGATGAAAAAAAAGCCCAGAAAAGTTAAATAATTTTCCTCAGTTGCAAAGCTCAAATAAATACCTAGGTTTCCCCAGTCTCAGTCTACTTGTTCTTTTCACTGTGCTTTGAAAAACACAAGTACACCAAGAGACACTGTCCTCTCCCCTCAGAATAATACTTCTCATTGTAATCATTGTCTTACCCATAGATGCTCCTCAGACTACATACAATACTCAGACACAAAAAATGTCAGTTAGAGACTGCCCCACCATGACCCCTCCATCACTTTCCCTTCAGAGTTTGTTGCTTAGGAATGTCCTCCACTGAAGACACATGTTTGTGGTAGATAAATCCTGCCATAAGATGCAGAAATTAATCTAGTCCCCTTCTGATTCCAAGATATAAACAAACCCTAAATGAACACTTTTCAATTTAGAATGCAATCTGATCTGACCTACACTGTCTTTTCACCCATCCTTCTCAAAAATACCCTGTACACCAAAATCCAGTCGTTTCCCTGTAGCCACCTATCTCTTTGGGATCCATTCTGAACCATATCCCACAACAACAAAGCTCTTTTTGTACATTTTCTTGCCCCATACTACTATCTTCCACTTAAAGATACACAGTTCCCATTCAATATTGTGCTTTCCTCTAACATCCATGGATGCCAATTCAGAAAAGGCCACATTTCAAATCCTGTAATATTCATCCTCATCTCCACCTGCCACCTCCTACCTCAAAGTAATGACTTCCATTATCTAAGAAATGAAGAAGGCATTTGGGTGATTTCAAAGAGCTTGAAAATCTCTTTTCCTGACATAACTCATTCCTGTCAAAGGACACTAGTCCTTGGAATATTGCTACATATGCCTTCCTATTCTCCTCTACTCCTCCTCTAAGTTACTGTGAATGAATCATTATAGGATCATAGTCTATTACTTAGGCATTTTCTACCTACAAACTATATAGAAGGCAGTGTGGCATGGTAGAGACAGATTTGCCCTTGAAGCCAGGAAGACCTTGGTTCAAATCCCTCCTCTGACACATACTGGTTGTGTAACCCTGGACAAGATTCAATCGCTAAGTAATTCAGTAAGTCATAGTATCTACCAGCATATCTGTATCAATAAAGGGAGTTTCCCAATCAAGGAACTCACTGTATCAGTGAAATCACAGGTCAGGTGGTACATACACATATAGTCAACTAGAAATTCCTTCCTAGGTCAAGATTTGGGGGAGAAGAGGAGAGATGAGGGTATACGAGTGGCAGCACCAGGGAGGTGAGGGAGCACTGAACACTGTAGAACAGAGGTGACCAAGTACAGCCTGAATGAGATCAAAATGTATTTGGGAAATATTTAACAATGTTAAGTTAAAATACAGTAGAACATAGATAATTTTGTATGGTTCTAAGTCAACATTTGGCCCAAACATTTTAGTGGACCTGTTTCTTTTTGAGTTTGACACCACTGGTATGGAAGACAGTATAAAAATTCAACCATAGTAGCATTTGTTCTAGAAAAGAACATAGGCTCATCTCCTAAAGAAACTCAACTGCACCTTTCATGGGTTGGGGAAGAGGCAGGGTAGGGCCATGAAAGGGGAAAAGTGTCATCCTGCATGTCACAGGGACATTATGACTAGGGAAAAAACAAGAAAGGAGGTCCTGACTAGTAAGGAATACCAAGTACGATCTCAATGAGGGACAAGGGTCTCCAGACAGCCATGGAGAAAAACTGCAAATGCCCCATGTTGGCATCTTAGGAGAAGCCCCAATAACTCTACCCTAGTAATTGCTCAGAATAAATATTTACATATATATGTATATACATATATACATATATATATATGTAAATTCACGTAGAAACCTTAAGAAGGAAGCTTTCTCTGAAGAAAAAAAAATTCCCTCATCACCTCCCCTTCCAACAAAAGACTACTGTTTTTCTGTTTCCAAATAACACTGAGCTGCTGACATGGCCTTTGGAAGGAAAATATAACCTGCCCTTACCAGAGTAGTGAAAGAGTTAAAAGTAAAGCAATGAGATGCTTACCAGTGGGAAGAGAAGCTAGTTAGCATTCACTCTTCTGTTGCTACCAGCACCATAAAATTTTAGAGTTGGAAAGGATCTCACCAACTACCTAATCCAACTCATACTCAAGAGGACTTACCACCACAACATGCACAAACATTAGTCATCCAGCCTTTGCTTGAAGATCTCCGATAAAAGGACAACCCATTACCTATCAAGGCAGCCCACTGCACTTTTGAATAACTCTAATTGTTAGGAAGTTTTTCAGATATCAAGCCCAAATTTGTTGACCCAACTACATCTCCCCACCTCCCCTTTCCCACTTTTTATTTCTTTCCTACCTTCCTTGGGCTAGAAGCCCAAGGGCAGAAGCCTGCTGATCCCCAGTGCACCCCCAAGCCTGTGGAAAGAGTCATCAGTAAAATGAGAGGTAAAGCTGATTGGCCCATCTCCCCCCCACCAAAAAAATGCATATATATAAGCCCAAAGCTGAACCTTGAAAGTCATGTCAGTAAGCATTTATTAAGCAATTACTATGTGCCAAGAAAAGGAAGAAATCCTAAATATCACCTTTCAATTCCTAGTCCACCATTCCCCTCTGCAGCCAGAGGCTTCCAGGCTTTCACTCCAAGTAGCCTTCCTTAAAAACTCAAAATGCTGAAGAGGGAAAAATGGAAGAGGTTTGGAACCCAATGTACTTTGCCACTGAATTACTAAAGAACAGTGACAAAGTTAGTGGGGTCAGGGGTGGGGGGCGTGGAGGGCTGGGAGGATCTCTAGGATTAAAAAAGCCTAACAAAGGGGATAGAGGATCAAGCCTTCTTTGTCTGAAATGTACTTCCTACTCACCTCCACATTGAAGAAGCAACTTCCTTTAAGTCAGGTACTACCTCCTACATAAGGATTTTGCTAACCTAACCACCCATTCCAGTTATTAGCACTTTCTCCCGCTTGAAATTATTTGTATTACTTTGTATTATATTTATTTACTTGTTTATACTTGTAAGCCTGTGTCTCCCTCAACCTCTCCAAATGGACTACAAACTTCTTGTGGCAAGGACCACTGCATTTTTGGCCTTGTGTGCTTAATAAATGCTTGTTGGAAATAGAGAAAAAGGAAATTATGTTATTACATCTATACACAGTACATATGTATGATTGTGTTATTAAATATATCACATTTGATACAATTTGTTACAACTAGATACATATTGATTTTTCATATATTTTACTGGGGAGTTTTTAGCCATGAAGCTACTACTATAAGGAAAGCCTGCCTCCTTTTCATGATTGATGTTAAATAATCCACAGACACAAAAATCCAAATGAGATTGAATGTGTCTTTTAAGATGTTGTGTGATTTTGTCAATCTTAAGAGTTATAATAATGAAACTAAAAATCATACCTGTTTTTTCCTTGAGTTTGCTTTGGGAAATAGGCTTGCTGAAAACATAGATGTAAATGGAGAACAACAAAGCTCAGGGAAAGGATTTGGAATAGATGGCATTTCTAGAACATTGAGATCTTTCTTTTTTCTCCTGCAACCAACAGAACATAGGATATAATTTACATAAAACAGAATGTAAAATATAATTGCTGTCAGAATCTAAAACTGTTAAGTCCAAATGGTACTGTAACAGACCTAATATTATATAAAGTACACTGAAAGGCTTCTGGTGTACTTTCTTTGGATTAAATTTTTAAAAATGCTTTAATAAACTTAAACCTTTTGTAATATCCTTTACACTTTTGACCTTCCACAAACCATCAGGCATGTGGGTAAACAGCAGTTTTTGGTAACTTTTCTGAAGCAAAAATACATAGACCAAAATTGTAGAAGCAGTTATTATGGAAACTGCTCCAAGCAAACAAACAAAAAAAAAATTCTTTAAAAGCTTCAATGAAACCAAGCGAATCTTTACTGCATTTAGAGAAACCTGTTCTATTATACTTTACTAATAACATTTTGAAAGTTATATTTATTAATTATAGCTGTGGTTCATCTCACTTCAAATTTCATTCAAAACGTTGCCCACACACAGTCTGTTGACTTCTCAGATGCTTAAGCTACAAAACAGCGACTAGTACTGAGTCTTTGAAAGCAGTTAAGTTAATGGAACTTGCTAGTATAAATGTACACTGTGGTATACTGAAAAGTAATGTAACTTTGCTGGAGTTTAGAATGCTCTGAACCTAAAAATAAATAAATAAATAAATCAGCTGTACCTGAGCCATCTGAGTTGAAGGAGGTCAACAATAGGCTTAATTTTTAGGCTTTATACCTTTGCAGCCTTTTTTCTCCTAAGGAATGCCCTACTTTAGACACAGTCAACCACCAATGTAGTTGATGCTAAATGGTATAAAGATTGGAGAATATTTTAAACGACTCCATCCTATGTCTGTGGAAATCGAGACTGATCGAATATCCATCCAGAGCATTGCTTTTTCTGGCTAGGTACCCGTAATGTCTGTGTGGGAGGTGAGGTTTCATTTATGCTACAGTTTAAAGAAACCAAGAATGTTTATTAAGAAAATGCAGGGCCTCGAAGGAAAAAAAAAATCAACCTGGAGTCTTCATTGCCTTCTGGTTACACTAATGAGAAGAGGCGGGTGTCAGGAAGGAGAAAGAGAAGCAGCTCTCAATGAATGGGCAATGCTATTTATGAGAAGGCACAGGGAGATCGCAATGTCCTACCGATCCCAGGAGCGAGCTAGAAAGGAGATTGTCTTGTGATACTTTTTCCCAAACTTGGCCGGAGTTCTAGCCCAGGCTTCCCCACCAGGACCATCCTCCTCACCCCGGTCAGCTCCCACCCTGGTACGCTGCCCTGCTCCCCCTCCCCGGAAGCCGCCTACCTGTCCGCAGCACAAAAATGGGCGCCCTCCAGAGGGGGCAGGATAGTCCGACAGGGCAGCCCCGGGGGGCGCGCTGCCAGGGCATTGGCGTCGCCCCTCCCCTGGGCAGCGCCGCACACCTGGGCCAGCCCCAAGCCCCGGGCAGCCGCTCTCCCCGGGGCGCTTTGCCCATCTTGCAGAGAAGTGGTCATGCTTGGCAGGTGGAGGGGCGAAGCTCAGGCGTCATGGGAGACCCTGCAGAAAGGAGAGGGAGGGAGAAAGGTTAGCTGGGGCGGCCGCAGCTGGGCTCTCCCTGGGCTTGGCAGGTGCGGTGGCTGCGCTCACCAGGAGCCTCGCCGGGCCGGGCGGGCGGTGCAGGCTCGAGGCTGGGCTGCCTGGGGAGGCGGAGGCGGACGAAAGGGCGGAGCGGCAAGGTGGGCGGCCAGGACCGGGAAAAGGCGGGGAGTGGGCGGAGTGGGCGCTGCAGCTCCGCCCGGGCGGCTGCTGCAGAGCCTTCCTCCAGCACGTGGCCTAGGAGAGAAAAGGGAGGAGGGAACGCCGAGAGTTAGAGCTGGGGTTCCTGGAAGACCCCAGGGGCTTCTTCCAATTCTCGCACCGGAGGCAGGAGCAGTCCCCTCGGGCGGGTGGGCATACCTTACTTGTAGTCGCTACTTCAGGCCTGGCTCATCAAAAACTTCTCCTCCTCCCTGGGAGCCAGTCCAGCTCCCCTTGGAAAGCAGGAGCTTAGAATGGGGCTCCTTGCTTTATCAAGCTGAAAAAGTAGTCATTTGGGCCCTTCGGGTCCTTGGCATAAGCCTTGGTGCCTTGAGACCCTCTAATTGGGAGGAGGGTGATGTCCTTCTGTAGCTCTGTGTAAGTCAGGGGCAGTTAACAGACAATGCCCAGAACCTTGCCAACAGGACCAGCTGTGGACTAGCTGCCCTGTCCAGCTGCTAACTTTTTTTTTCTGCTTTGTTCTAGTCTGAAATACCAGTTCCAGGAAAGGAAAAAGAAACCTCCCTCTGTTACTTTTACATATATGTCATCACCTACTGTTCTGAAGAGTTGAAAATTCCTTTTAAAATATCCATGAAATTGAGGAAGACTTACTACTGAAAAAGAGGCTAGGAGAATAAATGTTTAGTATTTTCTTTAAAGTAACAATGGCTCCTCCCAAAAAAAAATTATGTAAGGCTTCTCCAGTTTTAAATCCTTATTGACTCTCTAAATTGGGCAGTTCTTATGGTCTGATGTGTAAGGATCTTTGCTGTTAAAAGGTCACCAGAGTCTCCCTGATCAACACAACCCAGTAGTGTGCAAAACAAACCCATTTTGCCTCCAGAATTAAACTATAGGTAAATATAAACCATTCCTAATACCTAAGATTCCCTGACACCTCATCCCACCCCACCCCCACCCCCAAGAAACATTGCAACTTGAATCCTAAGGCTAGAAGGGACCTGAAATGATCTAGCCCAATCCTGCTATTTTATAGATGAACCGTAATCCCAGATAAGGAAAATTGCTTACCCAAGATCAATAAATGACAGGGTCAGAACTAAAACTCAGATATAGTGACTAGCCAGCACTTTGGCCAAATTTAGGAGGAAAAGGCTGTACTCAGGATACTTGGAACGAATTCATAGACTTCATTCTGTTCTCACCTATAAGTAAGGGAATGCCTATATTGGGAAGTATACAAGTAGATCAGAGTCAGCATAATTTCTAAAAGAGGAGTTAGGATTTCACAAGGAAAAAAAATCAAAGGGATACATTTTACAAAGCTTTGTCCCCTTCATCTTGTCTTAACCATAAACTCCTCTAAGGCTGTTTCTCCTTACTGGGATTTTCTGGGAAGGATCTGGCAATAGATGTCTATGATCAGGGAAGGACAAGCTAAATTGATAGCTGAGGGAGCTCCCCACCATACTCTAGTTTACCTCTCTTCCTCCCCTCAAGTTGCAGAAGAAAAGGATAGGAGAAGAAAATCAAAGTCAGTGCAGTCCAGCTGCTTTCAATATGGTATCTTTCTCCTCCCCCTCAGTTCAGTTTTCAAACCTTCAGAAATATAATTTGTTGGTTGGAGTGGGCTCTAAATTCCTTTCCCCTCCACCCAGATAATAATAGAACTCTTTCTTTGCTTCAAATAAAATCCTGACTGTGTTCGTTTGCAAGCTTAATGTTTCTCCTTAGCTGCAGGAATAAAGAATTAGGGACTTTCAAAAACAGTCCTGTGTTTGACAGCCAACAGCAACTCACAGGGGGAAAAAAGGTTTCTAAGGTAACCAAAACCTAAATTACTTAGGGTCTTCTAGATTGACACTAAAATATTGAATTTGCTCCCAGAAATACCTTGATAGTCTTTACAAAGCCTGACTGGTGTTGTTATAATCCACACTGAGGAAACTCATGAGCAAACAAATTACATGAGTTTACGTTTCTAAGTGGTTTACAAGAGCAGATTCCACAGAAAGACCCTTGCAGACATAAAACCTGCAGTTATTCTGACTGCCTAACAAAAAAAGAAGTTATTAAAATTTCACAGTAAAAGGAGGGGAAAAGGTACTTTTAGTAACTTACAGGGGCCGCCCTGTAGCCAGAACTCAGGTCACTGTCACAAAATAGTTATGATTCCTTAGATGATTTCCAGACTTTGGACAAAGGTCAAGTATAGGTAAAATTTATGAAGTCATCAATTTGTTTTAAATTACCTTTCTCTTTGGGCACTTCTGACCCCTTTCACTGTCCTCTCTTGCCCAAACTATTGTGTTTAATTACTCCTTCCATGCTTTCCCCCACCCTGGGTACCCAGGGTGACCCATAGAGGAGCACTATGCCTAGAAGTATTATCCTTACCTGCCAAAAATCCAGACTACCATCATGCTCATCTCTTTTCCCTATCTCAGTTAAATTTATCCTTTTTCTTTTTTTTTTTTTTTGAAGGGGGAAGACAGAGCAATTGGGGTTAAGTGACTTGCCCAAAGTCACACAGCTAGTAAGTGTGTCAAGTATCTGAGGCCAGATTTGAACTCAGGTCTCCTGATTCCAGGGCCAGTGCTCTACTCACTGCACCACCTAACTGCCCCTATCCTTTTTCTTATTGCCTTAGAATCAAGCCTTCTAGATAATCATCTAATCCAAATCCTAATTCTGAAATTATTTATCAAATCATAACCTTTTATCGTTCTCTTTATGCCTTTCAACTCCTATAATTCCCTCCACCTCTTCATACTATTAGTCAGCTAGTCAAATATTTATTAAGCACCAATTATGTGTCAGGTACTGTCCTAAACCCTGGGGAAACAAAGACAAACCCTGCTCTGAAGGAACTGAGTACTTTGCCAGGCAATCTATCCTGTGCTAGTTATACTCTTCTTTCTTAATCTTGACCCCTTGGTTAAACAGCTCAACTCTACTCTTGATTACCTGGCTCCCCTGCCCTATCTCCAATCATCCTTTGCCAAAACCCAACCCTATATTATTCGCACCATCTGTCTCTTTTTGCTCGTGTGCTGCTGAATGGAACTGGAGGAAATCACAAAACCATGCCAATTGTATCCACTACAAATTTATGTTCTCTAATCTCAAGTGGGCCTTCACTGAAGGGAAGCAATATTGCTCTTTAATTTATTCACTATCTAACTCTCCAAAGCAGCTGTTCAAAACTTTCTCATCTCTCCTGCAGCCTTCCATGGCACCCCTAACCTCACCCTTTCAAATGTGAACTTTGCCCCAGACTTCACCAAAAAGAAATAAGTCCATTTGCTATGAGCTCCCCTCTTTCCTCTTCATCTCACATCACTACATCTTCTCTACTATCTCCCCCTTCTTTCATGTCTCAGATGAAGAGGTGGCCCTTGTCTCTGCCAAGGTCAATCCCTTAATATGCCCTCTTGAACTCCTTATTCCTTCCTGTCTTCTCAGATAGATTTTCCCTATTATCATCCTGATTCTCTTTCTTATATTCAACTTATCTCAATTCCTGGTTCCTATTCTGATGCCTATGAACATGTCCATGTGTTCCTCCATCCTTAAAAAAGCCTCACTAGATCCTACCATCCCCGCTATCATACTATGCCCCTCTACTTCTTTGTTGTTAAACTCCTTGATAAAGATGTCTTCACTGGGTTCTTCCAACTCTTCTCTCTTTCTCTTCTGGTCTCTCTTTTCTCCTGGCTCTCCAAACTTTTCTACCTCCATCCTGGCTGCCTTCTTACCTTGAGATGCCTCCATCCCTGTGGACCCCCTCCTTCAACTAATGAGTTCCTGCCCAGAGCTTCTATTTGAGAAAGTTCCCTGGGCCAGCCATATTCACTTCTCACCTGGTTCTGGTCCTGACACATTGCCCCCATAACTCATTTTTGGGTGTTCCCTTCCCTTCCTCCATTAGAATGTGCCTTTCTTTCTCTTTGCTTATATTTGCATTTTCAGCACTTAACACAGTGCCTGGCACATAATGAACGCTTAATAAATGTTCTATCTATCCATCTCTCTCTCTCTCTGTTTACTTATCTGTCATCTATTTGGGCAATCCAATTGAATTGTCTCAAAAGTGATAAGGAAAGCCAATGAGATTTTAAAGATTTTAAAGAAAATATTACCTCTAGATTTGGACCAGATCTATGGTTTCATTTCTATAGGGAACACCTACTGGTTCTTCATCCATTTGAAGCTCACTAACCATAGTTGTTCCCTAAGGCTCTCCTGGGATCTCTTCTCTTTTTACTCCAGATTGTACTAGCTTACTTGGTGATTTCATCAGTTTTCAGGGGTTCAACTACACTCCCTATGCAGACAACTCCCAGATCTATATATCTAGATCTACATATCCCAGATCTACACACACATATTTACGTATCTCTTTCCTGAGCTATAATCCTGAATTACCTACTGCTTTTGAACATCTTCCAATGGATGTTTCATAAGCATCTCAAACTCAACATATCAAAAACATAACTTTCCCTAAAACCTTTCCCTAAAAACCTGGCCCCCTTCTGAGCTTCCTTAGTACTGTTGAGAGTACCACCATCTTCCCAGTTACCCAAACTTGCAACCTAGGTGTTATCCTCTACTCTCACTTTTACTCACAGTTACAAAATCACCATTTCTACATTCATAACATCTACTGTTTGTGTTCCTTTATTTCTACTTCCACAGCTTAAGTCTTCATCTCTTAGACTATTACAAGGATCTTCTGGAGGCAGTCCTGCCTGCCTCAAATCTACTCCAATCATCCATTCAACCACCAAAAAGACTTTTCCAAAGCACAGCTCCAACCGTGGACCCCACACTCCTCCTGTGGCTCCCTCTTACCTCCAGAAACAAATACAAAGCCATCTGTTTGGCTTTTAAAGATCTTCATAACCTGAGCCATTCCTACTTGTCAGTCTTCCTATACTTTACTACCCTACACAGACTCTGTCCCAGCACCGACGGCCAGCTTATTTCCCAAACAGGACCCTCCCTCTCCTGGCTCTCTATCTTGCTCTGACTTTCAAATTTCTGCCTCAATTTCTCTGCCTTCCTTCAGAACCAAGCTCAGGTCCCATGCTCTGCTTCAGATTTTTCTCAGTCTCTACAACTATTAGTACTTTTCCGTCTGAGATTATCTTCCATCTATTCTGTGTCTATCACACATGTAACTAATTATTTCCATGTTGTTTCCTCCATTAGAATATGAGCTCCCTGAGAGCAGGGACTGTTGTTACTCTTCTATCACTGGCATTTGGCACACTGCTTGGCACATAGTGAGCACTTAATAAACATTTGTTGATTGACAGACTGACTAGCTAGCCTGATAAAGGAATCTGTGCAATGGAAGAGGGCCAGGGATGTTCTCTCAGATTGAGGTAATAACTGCATTTTAACAGCAGCCTCTTAAAGATAATGCCTATATCTTTATTATACAAATCAGTGCAGATACTAGTAGTAGGAATTTCAGACCATAGAAGAAGGTACAACATCTCTATGGCAAACTGAAGGGGGAAATACATATTTTTATATAAGTAGGGTATTCAGGTACCCTTCAAATCATACTGTAAGGTACTCATCTACTTTACCAATCTGTAGGGCTAGCCCTGTTTCTGATGTGGTAAGCCCGAGCAAGTGTTTTTACAACCAAATGTTTAAAACAAGCCATTCTAAAGTGAATTTTCTGTCTCCTTAAAAAGGAGATTGAATAGAAATGGAGTCATAATTGTATGATGGAAAGAGCACTGGCTCCAGCTTCAGAGGACCTAGGTTGAAATCCTTCCTCCCACAATTATTATCTATGTGACCTTGGGCAAGTCAACTTAACTTCCCTAGGCCCCAGTTTTCTTATCTGCAAATAAGTAGGTTTGGTGAGATGACCTCTAAGGTCTCTTGCATCTCTAGATCTTTGTTCCTATGAATCATCATGAAAGACTAAAGCATTTCACAGTTAAATGACCTCTCCCCTCCCCATCCCATCAAAGCCAGGGTACAGTTTGACCTAATTCTTGTTGAAGGCTTACTTGTTTGATCAGTCTCTTTGGATCTCAATTAAAGTCCATTACCATTTGTAAATTTTCTACACTCTTGCCTGTGTTGCCCTTGCCTTGTGGGTGGAAGAAATTTCAGACTCCAGGCCTATCAGACTGACACTTTTATGAGTGCTACATTCAATATAATTTCATTCCTTTAAAAGTGGAAAAGAAAAACACAACACTACCCTAGGGAGTATGCTTTATTCTCCAGTCCTAGAAGCACTACTTTCAATCTTGTGCTTCTCTCTGCACCTGTGGCACGCCTTTATTAGATCAAAAAATGTGTACTCTCTTGGACTCCTGAATTCCAGATGGCTTGCAGTGATTCCACCAACAACTTTTTAAATGAAATTTTAAAGTATGTAGCTACTTTATGGTTTGGCTTTTATTATTTCCAGTGGCTAGGGTGTAATTCTCTTCATATTGATTTTTTTTGAAATGTGAACAAATGAGGCATCTCTTAATTAAAGAGAATCCTGCCAATAAATCAAATGAGTAGGCTGTGTATCTTATGGCAGCACCAAGTTTAAATAGAAAAGAATGAAAAGGTTTAAGTGAAAAAAAAAGTATGGCTGTATCACAGTAAATTGGCAGTAGTAAATGCTATAGAAGATTGTTCTACTGGATTTAAAATTTTCAGGCCATAAATCAGCAATGGAACTTAAGGCTGTTCCATGTGTTTAGAGGTCTGAGAAAATTTCTCCGTGAACCTAAATGAGACTTAATACATACTGTCTTTCCTTCCTATTCAATTTTGATTTTCTTAGGAATTTATATTTTTCCTAGGGGAGGCCTAAGAATATTTTGCTATAGTAAATGTTTGTATTTTTATTTTTAAATTCCAAGGGGTTTCTATTTAAGGGCTGCCATTCTCAGGTGTATAATTAGGATGTTAGGATAGAAACTGATCTCCAATCCCTTGGAGCTTGTCAACTCAAGGCCGCCTGTTTCCCAACTATGTAAGTGTTCTTTATTCCATTCCTTCCAGCTTTGCCTAGCTGCTCCAAAAAGGGCATGCTTAAAATTCCCCAATACTTATTTAAAGAAAGCAGAGATCAAGAAAATGGTTGCCAGTTCACTATGCCCCACCCCCTCCAATGCTGCTAAATGACACTCCAGGGTAATTTGCATGGCTCTGGCTCTAGCTACCAAGGCCATGAAGAGACCTGAAAGAAATATACTCTCACCCCAGCCCCCAAATTAAGCAGGACTATCCCAATTTCTGCTGAGAGAGAATTGGAATTATTCTGACAGACAGGCTTTCACTGTGCTAGCTATCCACACCTATGGGTCTAATTCAGAAAAGATAGGAAAGTGCCCTGAGGTTATAGTCTACTCACAGCAGAGCTAAGAACTTTTCCCTGCAAAGATTATACCTACATTTGTATAGCATTTTAAGGTTACAAATAAAATTATTGTATATTAGCTGACTTGATCCTCACAATAACTTTGGAAGACCTGCACAAATGATATTCCTCCCAAAATCCTCATTCAATAGGAATTTCAGACCATAGAAGAATGTACAACAGCTCTATGGCAAACTGAAGGGGGAAATGTATATTTTTATATAGATAGGGTATTCAGGTACCCTTCAAATCATATTGTAAGGTGCTCATCTACTTTACCAATCTATAGGGCCAGCCCTGTTTCTGATGTGGTAAGCCTGAGCAAGTGTTTTTACAACCAAATGTTTACTCCTATTCTAACTCTGCTCCTAATTCTTAGCAGGAAGCACCTCCCTTTTCTTGATTTTTCAGTACTTAGAAATTTTCCAGACCCATGCAGCTTCACTAATTGACATCTCACTGAGCATCAATAATTACCTTCCCCCACCTATCATAACTCAATGTGTGTCTCTCCTAAGACCTAGATGCCCCCCACCCCCGGCAGTCACAGATATATCCTTTTTCTCTCCAGACATCCAGCCGTACCTTTATATCTCAAGCTTCTATGATCCAGATATATCCTTTGCCATGAACCTCTATTCTCTTCCTACCCCTATGCTCCAGATATCTCAAGTCTGATAATATTCTTTCCTTGTATGAGCTAAAACATATCAAACATACAGCTTTTAGCATTACTGGCTGCTCTGCCTCTAAATTTCCAAAAGCAGCTGCAGTGAATTGGGATACCACTTTGGAGACCCAGACCCACTTTGTTGCTACTAGGTACACACATACACACACACACACACACACACTAGAATGTATTTAAGTACTGTGCTTAGGACTGTGTGAAGCCTTTTGAGAAATATAGTTACAAAACAAGAGTTTGTCTCTGCCTTCATGGAGCATATAGTCTAGATGGGGAGAAAAGAGGCTCAAAATTATATTTATATGTGTGTGTGTTTATATTGTGTATATGTATGTAGATGTATTTATATGTATATATATATTTATTTATATGCATATATATTTATATGTACATATATTTATATGTATATATATGCACATACACAGATGACTACATATAATTAAGGGCTAAGAGGTGCTGGAAAAGTTCAGAGGTCATAGAATTCAGAAAGGAATAGAGTGATCAGGGAAGTAGAAGAGATGCTACTTGATCTCAGACTTAAAGTATGAACTGGGTTTTGAGGAATGGATTCTCATCAAAGATAACAAAATTAAGAAAGTCACAGAAATAGAATGAACATGGCATGTTTGTGAGATATGGAGGGGACTACTGTGAAGAGAGTGTGCCAGGAGACTGTGGGAAATGGAGTTGGATACAATAATTTGTACCCACCAGGCTGTTGTTCTCCAAAGTCAGAAGGTATATTAAGAATAATGGTTGAAGTCTCAATATAGGAATTTTATTTCTCCTTTTAAATCTTCATAATTTCCTTGTTATATTTTTAAATTTATAAATGTTTAACTTTAATTATCTTAGGTGGTAGGCACCATGGAAGTACCCAGCAGCAAGTGGTAAGATTTCTTTGGGCAGCTGATAGGAGTTTCAGTTCCATTAGCTATTGAGAGTGGCTCATCTTCTCATCCACTTTAGCTGATTTTTGTTTGTCTCATGTGATCTGGAATAAGAATATAAGAATAGTGTAAACTGTAATGTACTTTACCTAATCTTTAATAACTGTCTTTTTAGATACTATTTCTACAATGCCTGAATCAGACCTACAATCAAAGTTATTAAATCTTAAAAATGCAAAAGAATTTTAGTAAGACTTTGTATAAGAAATACTTTGAAATCTACCCAATGATATCATCTGTAATAGCCATTTTCAAGCCTCTTCAATGCAAAAACCCACGTTTGACACTCCCTCTGGGGTTCCCAAATAGGTGTTTTGGGTTTGAAGTTGGGTTCCCAGGGGGACAACTACTCTCCCTTGTTCTAGCGTAGCTTGTGGGTGTGAGCAGCTGTCACTAAAGCTCACAGTCCCCATCTGGTGTGCTGCCCATTCAGAGTCATCTAAGCTCAAAGTAAGAGCATTTACCAAAATGTCATTATAGTTATAAATTACTCCCCTGTGAACCTCTGAGGGCACTTTCCCCCAAATAAACACAGTGAATATGAGAAGAATGGGCACAAACTTAGAGTACAGTGATGGTGAGGCACACCTGTAGGGTGTGCCAGACAACATGTGTTGTCTGACAATTCATAATTCTGGTACTTCAAGGCCACATTGGCCTTTCTCTACATATGGAGTCTTTACATATTCCCTGCTAGACTCTCAGGGTCTACCCCTCTCTGAAGCCTAACTCTTGATTGGCCAGACTAGCTCTTTTTTGAGTTCATAGTTGGTTCTCTTCTTTGCCATCCAGAGGTCATGATCCTTGAAGCTGGTTCCGGTCTCTAATGACTGCCTCTCATTCTATGTCCATAAATATGAATTTCTCCTCTCTCAAACTGTACTTCAAACTCACTCAAACTACTCAATGAAGGGTTTTCTTCTAAGCAAGTAGCTTTCCTCTGCTGCTAGATACCATAGTCAATGACAGGGGAGGAAAAAGAAATCCTATCTTCCCTCCCCTAAGAGGTCACATTCCACAAAACACTCTTGGCCTGGATTGTCTGGAACTCTCCAAAAGCCTTGTCTGCAGACAGACTTTAATTATCAAATGTCCAGAGAGAACCAGCAAGATGATGGAGCCCTATAGCAAAACATAAATATTTTAGGAAAGATCAAGAAAGTATTCTTGTCTGAGTGGTGATAGTAAACTTCATGGAGAAACTGCAGGGAGTGCTTTTATCTACCCCACTTTGACACAGGAAAACAACTAGGAGTCTATGGTACTGGAAAAGGGAGCTAACGATGGAGCTCAAATGGGGGCCTTCTAGTGTGGGGACTCCACTACAGGGCTAGGGACTATAGCTGTGTACTAGGAACTAGGAGCACACCATGGACCAGGGATTAGATCAGTTTGTAGCTGTGTCACTCTGTCCTGAGACCAAGGAAACGTAGTCAGGGGCTAAGCTCTGCAGGTATGTATTTGGGGCAGGTAACCTGGACCAAGAGAATGCCTGAATTTCAGTCATTCAGGCCCAGCAGAGCCCTCCAGCATGCTGACAGTGACTGGGAACAACAGCTCTCTCCTGAAGAGCTTAGATGAGTGGTAAGCTTACAGCTCTATCATTCAGACCCTAAAAAATGTCAGGAGGCTAGGAGGCTCAGACCAGGAAGGGAGTGGTCATACCATTCCCTAGGTCAGACCACTTAAGGAACTGAAAGTTTGCAGCTTTCCGACCTGAACTACCCCCTGGGATTGTTAAAGAACAAAAGGCTCAATACCCGAAAGAATCAGAGCCACAAATAATGCAAATCAGGGCTAAAGGAGGTTTCACTATTTATTTTAGAAGTGTTCAGAGCCTGGCCCTGACATAATCCTAAATCAAGAAATAAGGCTGGAAAAATGAGTAACAAAGGAAGACAATGATTATACACATACACACACATATGTATGTATATGTATCTATGTATATAGAATACATATAACATTACATGTGTATATATTATGTATATATGTATGTGTATACATGCACACACTATATATATTCATATATAGCAAAGTCTTAAGCAAAATATAGTACAAGTTCAACAGGAATTCCTGGAAGGAATAAAACAATATTTTAAATGAAATAGGAGCTATAGAAGAAAAAAATTAGAAAAGAAATGAAAACTCTTGAACAGAGATTCAAACTTGCAGCCTGAGCCCAAGCTAGATTAAAATGCAATTGGGAAACACTTAACAAAATAGATAAGAATATAATTCAACATAGATAATTTGTGGTTTTCTAAGTCAGCATGTGGCCTTCAGGAATCCATTTCTATTTGAGTTTGACAACACTGCTGTTCAGGAAGGAGAAGGATAAACTGTTCAGTATAAGAGGTACAAAACCTTACTAAAGCAACAAATTCCTTTAAAATTAGGATGAACCACAGAGAAATACATGATTCCATAGTACAACAAGAAATGTAGAAACAAAATCAAAAGACTAGAAAAACGGAACGAAATGTAAGGCATCTCCTATCAAAAACAACTGAACTAGAAAACATGTCAAGAAGAAAAAAAATAAAACTAAGAATCATTGGGCTACCTGAAAATTATGACAAAAATAAAAACCAACAACAACAGATTCCCTGTTTCAAAAAATTATAAACAAAAGTCCAAACCTATTAGATCCTGAAGATAAAGTAAAAATAAAAAGAATACACCAGTGTGTATTGAAAGAAACTCTAAAATGAAAAACTGCAGTCAAAATTTGATCGTAGCTAAAATCCAGAGTTTCTAAATCAAAGATAAAAGTACTGCAAGTAGCCAGAAAGAGAGAATCCAAAAACAAAGGATCTATAGCCAGGATCAGACAAAATTTAGTAGCTAGCTATTACCACTGTAAAGGAGGAAAGAGCTTAGGATACTGTATTGCAGAAGGCAAAAGATATAGGCTTACCACCAAGAATAATTTGTCCATCAAAACTCAATATGTAAACAAAAGGTAGAGAGCAAAGTTAGGTGAAAATGGATAATTTGATTACATGAAATTAAAAAGGTTTTTATGCAAATAAAACAAATGTCACCAAGATCAGAAGGAAAGCAGAAAATTGGGGGTGGGGGGAGGAATTGAGAATTATAGACAGTTTCTCAGATAAAAGTCTCATATCTCAAATATAAAAAGAATTTTGTCAACTCTATAAGAAGACAAGTCATTCTGCAATTTAGAAATGGTCAAAGAATATGAACAGGTAGTTTTCCAGTGAAGAAATCAAAACAATTTACAGTCATATAAAAAATGCTCTAAATCATTATTGATTAAAGAAATGCAATTTAAAACAACCTTGAGATATCATTTTACACCTACCAGATTGGCTAAAATAATTGAAGGGAAAAGTGACAAATGTTGGAGCAGATTTGGAAAAATTAGGATACTAATTCATTGTTTGTGGAATTGTGAACTGATCCAACCATTTTGGAGAGCAATTTGGAATTATGCTCAAAGAGTTATTTAACTGCCTATATTCTTTGACCCAGCAATTCCTCTACTAAATCCGTTTCCAAAAATTATTAGGGAAAAAGGAAAAGAATCTATATGTAATAAAATATTTATAGCAGCTCTCTCTGTGGTGGCAAAGAACTGGAAATTGCAGAGATGCCTGCTAATTGGGGAATGGTTGAACAAGTTGTGGTATATGATTGTGATGCAATACTACTGTGATATAAGAAATGATGAACTCCATGATCTTAGAAAAATATGAGAAGATTTGCATGAAATAATGAAGAATGAAGTGAGCAGACCCAAGAGAACATTGTATACAGTAACAGCAACATTGTTTTAAGAACAACATTGAATGAATAAGCCATTTTGACTATTATAAACATTCAAATTAACTATAAAGGACATATAAAGAAAGACACTAACTGCATCTAGAGAAAGAACTGATAAATAGAAGTTTGTACAGAATAATCTTACATATATACATACATTATATATGTATACATATACATATACACATACATCATATGTATATATATATACATATATATATATACACATATACCTATTTGTGTCTAATGGTAGCCATCTATAGGGCAAAGGGGGAGAGAAGGGAAAAAAAGAAATTTACATAATAATTTTGTTATATATTTAAAAGGAACAGACAGTTGTACATTATAGATTTGCAATTTCATGTGCAATCATCTCTTTTATTATCCTATGTTATGGAAATGCTTGTTTTATTCCATAAATTAAAAATAAATATGGGGGGGGGACTCAATATAATCTTACAGGGAACAACAAATATACCTTTAAACAGAGGACTTCCAAGCATTCTTAATGTAATATCCAAAGCTGAATAGAAACTTTGAAATACAAACATAGTGTTCAAGAGAAACAAAGAAAGGCAAATATGAGTGAAAGATGATACAGTTGTTTCCCAGAATCCTAACATTATAAAGAGTCACAGATTGAATTAAATAAGACAGAGGATCTGGGAGTGGTTTTATTGTGCTTTAATGATCTTAAAAGAAGAGAAGAAAGGAGGAGAAAAGAGAGGAATGTGCTAGGGGAAAATGGGAGAAAATCATCTCACAAAATCAAGGTAGGCAAATAGAAGAATATATAAAGAAGGAAGAAAGCAAGACAGATGACACTTGAACTTTGTTTTATTCTGAACTGGTCAAAGAAGTAGAAAATATATAGATACAAAGCACTGGATACAGAAGCACATTTTACTTAATAGGAAACCAGGAGGGAATGGTGGTAGGGAAGAGGGAAGAATCATTCCCAAGGCAAACAGAGCCTAAGTTCAGAGGATGGATCACAAAGAGAAGTTTAAAAAAAACAGGAAGAAAGGGTAAGAACCTGTGATTGGGCTCTGGGTAAGCACAAGAGAAGAGGGGCTGGGGAACTGAAGCAGATTGAATTAGGCATAGGCAATTGGTGCTGAACATACTCCTTTTCTCTTAATATTATCTTCTTTCCCCCCCTAAAAAGGATGTAGGAAGCAAAGAGGAAAAAATATGACAATAAGATGGAAAGAAATATACAATTAATTATCATAATAGTGAATTTGAATAGAATGGATTCACCTATAATATGGAAGAAGACAGAAGAATGGATTAGAAAGTAAAATCCAAGAAACATGCCTGAAACATAAAGATGCATATAAAATTAAAATAAGGGGGTGGATAAAAATCTATTTTGCTTCATCTAAAGTAAAAAAAAAGAGCCAAGAGTAGCTATCATGATCTCAGATAAGACAACAAAAAATATACTGGATTAAAAGAGATAAACAGGGAAACTATATTAATAAGGTATTGGTATCAATTTATTATATTTGATATCTTTCAGAATAATATTTAAACAATAATAAGACATGCATCAAAATTCATAGCAACTAAATACTTAAAAATAAAAATAAACAAGGTACAGGAAAAAATAAACAACAAATCTATGATAGTAGGGGACCTCTACATATCCCTTTCAGACCCAGCCAAATTTAAACAAAAATGAGTAAGATTATTTGATATAATGCTAGAAATGCTAGCTGTCACAATAAGACAAGAAAAAGAAAATGAAGAAATAAGCATAGGCAAAAAGCAAAATTATCATTTTTGCAGATGATATCCTAATTTACTTAGAGAATGCTAGTGAGTCTACTAATAACTAACTGAAACAATAATTTCAGCAAAGTAGCAGGTACAAAATAAATTCACATGAATCATCAGCACTTCTATATGTTACCAAGAAAACCCAGCAAAGTAAGATAGAAAACAAAATTCTATTTAAAATAACTACAGAATATGTACAATACTTAAGAATTTGCCAGCCCAGATACACATAGCAGCTATATAAGCATGGGGCAGAAAATAGACCTTTTATAAAAATGGGCTTCCAAAGCATCCTTAATGAAAAGACCAGAGCTAAATAGGGATTTTGCAATGCAATACAGGAGTCAAAAGAAACATAAAAAGGGAAAATACATTTAAACAATTGGAGGTTTTTACATTCTATCAGGAGGAAAAGAAACAAGTGTCCCCCAGAACCTCTTTGTCATGAAGGGTCATAAAAGTAGATAAATAAAAGAGAGGTCCAGGGAAATTTTAAGTTTTTTTTATTTTTGTTTTTCACATTTTGATGATTTTAAGAGTAGAAAGAAAAAGGGAAAGAAAAAAGGAACATAATAGGAAAGAAAGGTGTAGAGAACAATAACTATGAATGTGAAATTTTAATTCCACTCTTTTTCCATTTACCCAGATAGAGATCACAGATCCTTGTCCTTTTTTTCTTTCCTTTTATCCACCTTTCTTCCCTCATGAGCCAACTCATGATTCATGTTTTATTTATGGGCATACTTCAGAGATATTGTGGGTTTGGTTCTAGATCACTGCAATAAAGCAGATATCACAAGTCACATGGATTTCTTGATTTCCCAGCACATATAAAAGTTATGTTTATACTATACTGTAGTCTACTAAGTTTGCAACGATATTATGTCTAAAAAATGTACATACCTTAATTTAAAAATACTGTACTGCTAAAAATGCTAACTATAATCTGAACCTTCAGCAAAGTTGTAATTTTTTTGCTAGCGGAGGGTCTTGCTTGCCTTGGTGTGGTTGGCTGCTGACTGATAAAGGTGATGTTGCAGTGATTATATTTTCCAAATAAAAACTCGGGACAGATGATCACATATTTATAAGAACAATACACGTGTGACAGGGAATGTTCCAGAATATCTAGGAGGCATGATATACCTCATAGGGAGGAACAGAAGGGCAGAAGAGATCAAAGAATAAGCCAAAAGAAAAAGTGACAAAGGATAAAAAGATTGGACTTCAGGATGGATGAGGACTTGGATAGCAATGAAAGGACAGAATAACAGCAACAATCCAGTTTAGCCAGCAGTATCACTTTACTCTACTCAGCTCCTGACTTTTACTGCACTCCTTCACCTAAGAGTTGCCTTTGCCAAAACAAGCTTTGGACCTGAAAGAGGCAACCAGTTCTCAGCCAGCAGTTGCCATAGGACATGGCTAGGCAAGTATGAAAGAAATACAAAATAATTTCAGGGACAGGCAGGAAGAATATCAACACCTGAGACAATCAAGGAAGGAATAAATATTTATTACATGCCTACTGCGTACCACAGTGACAAATATTATTTCCTTTGATCCTCACTACAAATGGAAGGTAGGTGTATTATTATCCCCATTTTATAGCTGAGTAAAATGAGATTATGTGACTTGCCCAGGGTCACACAACTAGTGAGTATTTGAGGCTGGATTTGAACTGAAGTCTTCTTGACTCCAGGCCCAACATTCTGTCCACTGTACCACCTAGCTGCCTAATCAGGAAAAGCCTCATTTAAAAGCTCTTAAACTGAGACTTGAAGGAAGCTGGGGAATCAAAGAAATGAATAGGAGGGTCAAATCCATTTCCAAGCATGGGGGACAGACTGCAAAGAAATGGAGACAAGAGGTGGACTGTTGTATGCTGGGAACATAGGCCAGTTTGGCTGGAATATAACTTGAATTAAGTACAGTAATATGCGATTAGCCTCAACTCAAGACAGAGAAGGTCTTTAAATTTTAGAGGAGCTCCTATTTTATTCCAGAGGCAAAAAGGAGTCATATCTTCTTCTTGAGAAGACATGCTTAGACATTTACTTTAGAAATATTAATTTTATGGCTGTAAAGAGAAAGAATATGTAATAGGAAACACCTCTCAGAATCATAGAATTGGAGAATTGAAAGGGACCTCAGTAGCAGCTATGTTGTGTAATTGATACATGGAAAGAATTCTTACTACAACATACCTAACAAGTGATAATCAGGCCTCTGCTTGAAGACGTCCGAAGAGGGGGAATTCATCAGCCCATTCTCCTTTTGGAAAGCTTTCATCTTTAGGAAGGTTTCCTGACATCACGCCTAAAAGACATCTTTAGGCCTCCCACCCATTGCTCCTGAGCCCACCGGGGCCAAACAAAACAAGTCTACATAACAACCCTTTAAGAACTTAAACATCCCTACCATGTCATATCCATCTGGATTCTTTTCTCTTCCAGACTAAACATGCCAGGTCCTTAAACCAATCTTCACATAGCATTGATTTAAGGTACTTCAACATCCTGGTTGTCCTCCTTGGGATACTCTTCAGCGTATCACTGTCTTTCTTAAATTGTGGTGCCCAGACTGAACACAGTGCTCTAGACCAGGGCTTCTTAAACTTTTTCCACTTACCACTCCTTTTCCTATTTAGGTAGAGTTCATTGGCATTGTGTGGCCTGAGGGCATGTGCAGTGTGAAGTATGTTTTGTGTTCAGAACCAAGACTGCAATAAAGTTGCCAGACGCAAAATGGGCAAGCACTGCCAGAAA
>CM053622.1:639439319-639462008 GCA_028646595.1 Phalanger gymnotis | reverse complement strand
CCTTATTCCTGAAAGCTAGGCCTCTCTAAATGCAGCTAAAGCTCATGTTAGTTTTTTGGCCACTATATCACACTGCTAATTAATATTGGGTTTGCTGTTCACTAAAACCTTCAGATCTTTTTCAGAACTACTCTCTATGACATCTTCATCTGCTACTTTGACAAGGAGACCTATTAGCTATTGCTTTTAGTTTGAAAGGTATAGTAGTAGTAGTAGTAATGATGATGATAAAAAGATGCATTTCTATAGTGCTTTGAGATTTGCAAAACACTTTATACATGTTATCTCATTTTATCCTCATAACAACCCTGTGAAGTAGATTCTATTATTATCCCCATTTTATAGATGAGGAAACTGAGGTTGAAGTGATGTGATTTGCCCAGGATCTCACAGCTCTTAAATGTCTGAGGCAGCATTTGAACTCAGGTCTTCCTGACTACATCCAGCACAGTGACCATTGTACTACCTTGCTCCCCATTGCACTACCTTGCTCCCCATTGCTAAGACAGTAGTTCTGTGAGTGCAGAAAAGGAGATGAGTGTGAGAGATGTGGAAATAGAATGGACAAGCCTTGGCAAATGATTGGATGTTATAGGACACAGATAGAGAGATAGAAGAAATAAGAACAGTTCTCAGGGTATAAACTTGGATGCCTGTGGAAGGATGTCTGTAACCTTGGTAGAAATGAGAAGTGAGAAATTCTGTTGAGTTTGTTTAGGGGAAAGATAATGAGTTCTATTTTGGACTTGTTGAATTTCAAATATCTACAAGACAGCTCATTTCAAAATGTCCAGTCAGCAGTTGGTGATGTGGAGCTCAGGGGAAACACTAAGTAGGTGGAGATATAGATTTGGGAGTCATCTACATAGAGATGACAGCTGAGTCTGTGGACGCCAGTGAGATTGCAGAGACAGAAATACAGTGAAAGAAGAGAGTCCATAAAAGATCGTTGCTGGTAAACCCACATATCTGAGTAAGGACATGAATGGTGACGTAACAAAGGATACTGAGAATTATTGCCCACGGGGGAGTGGGGGGAAACCATGAGAAAGTACTACCACATAAAACCACTAAGGAGGATCTAGTATCCCGCAATAAGGAGTGGTCAATAGTGTCAGATGCCAGAGAATAAGTCAAGAAGGATATGCACTGAGTCTCAGCAAAAGGCTGAAGGGAAGGTGTATTTGAGCCAAAGGAGTCCATGAGACAGAGTCTGAGAAAGGCCAATATAGTTGCTGAGAATTCAGAAGAAGGAAGTGAGAGACATTGGTCCTGTGATTAGCATTCTTCTAGAATAGCGAGAGGCACGGGACATTGTGCTATAAATAGCACTGAATTAAGTCAGTAAATTTGGGTTCTAACCTGGCCCCTTGACCTAATACTTAGATGACTTTTAACTAATCACTAGACCTCTCCGATTCTTATTTTCCTGATCTTTAAAATGGGGATAACAGTTCCCTCCCGGCCTATTTCACAAGGTTATTGGGAAGATTAAATTAGATACGAGAATCAACTAAGTAAAAGTACGTTGGAAACTATTAGGCATTATGCAAATGTGAGTTATTACTGTTATTATTGTGCTAGATCCCAAATGGAGGCCTTGCTACCCAAAAGCTTGTCTTTCCTTCAATGCATATATTGAATAAAACTGGGCCCTCAGACACTCTTTGAAAGCAAGGAAAATCTTTGGAGAACAAATTTCTCCCATCCATTATTCATTTCCCTAAAGCACCTAAGTGCATTTTGTTTTCTAAAAACTATTTTTTTGGCATATCTATTGTGCTTTGGCCTACATATCTTACAATTCTAGTCAACAGCTTTTTGAAATCATGCCCTTTTTGCCTTCCTCAAAGTGATTACTTAGTCATTAGCTATAAGATGAATCACTTATAGAAGAAGCCATCATTAGGGAGGAATAAAAAAATCTCATTACTAAAGGTAACTTGTTTGATATTTCTTTACAACTCTCAACATGGTTATTAGCTACCAAAAGAAGTCTGTGATATGACAGAACTTTCCAGAACAAGTTACAGTAGAAGCATAATCAGAAATGGTCCCTGGAGCATGAAAGATTTGTGGCAGGGGAGGTGCTAAAGTCCTAAATAATTGTTGTTCAGCAAAAATAATTGAAATGGGTTTGCGCAAAAATCAAGAAGAGAAATCTCCTGCACTGTATAACCCATATAACCCACCCATGGGCAAGAGGAAGGGAGGTTGTTTTAAAAGGCACTATTTTCAAGAAGATTAAAAGTTGCATTAGTCAACTTTCAAAAAATACACAAGGAGACTTTACATGTGAAAGAAGAAATTCCCTTAGGAAACTTAGGAAATGAGGGTAGTATGCTCATTTTTTCTATAGTTTTCTGAATTGCTTATTAAATAAAAAGCTATAATAATGACCCTGCTGGAAAAAATAATAAAGGTGATAGTCATAGAATCTTAGTGCTTTAGTGGCTCTTTAGACATCATCTATCTTAACTCCTTCATAGACAGATAGGAAACTGAGGCCAAGTACTTCTACGACTTATCCAAAATCACACCGTTGATTGGTGGTATAGCCATAACCTTTAGTCTCTTCAGGCACTTTCTTTTCTGACCATAATTCAATTCAATTCAACAAGTATTTATAAGATATCTACTATGCACAAGAATCTGTGCTAGACCCTGGAGATACAAAGTCAAAAAAGAAACAGTCCTTGTACTCAAGAAATTTAAGTTCTATTGCATCTACAGATGGCAATAAGTAAATGCAAAGCAAATGATGGATCTGTCTGAATTTGTTGCTTCTATGATCTCGCCAATGTGGGTATTCCCTCTTTCATTGCAAATCATCATCCATTCATCCCTCCCCATCCCAAGTAACTCTTCTCTATGTCCTACCATAAGTTCACCGAAAGGAGACCTACCCAGCATGCTAGAGGACTTCTTCAGGATTTGTTGACATTGCAAGAACATTAGTAGACACGTAAGCTATCCATGTGTTATCCTATGCTGTCTCCATGTGATCAACTCATCTTTTCAATTATACATGTTTAAGTGACATCTTTTACACTGTTTCTCCTCCATACCTTCTTGCATGAGATATGTTGTGACCTGCTCATGCCCACTATATGCTTCTCCGAAACTGTGGTGTTTCATGACTCATAGTCATACAATATCACTAGAACAATATTGCTGTTATAGGTCAGCCAAACTCTTTTGAGTTATGATGTATCTCACTTAGGAGGTTCTACCATGCTCCTGGCCTTGGCTTAATTAGCTCAATGTTGTCTGCACATGAGAGCATCTAGAGCACCTTACTATCTATGGAGACTCTTTCCTTGACCCTTGTAGATACAAAGTATGTAAATGGCAATTTCAAAAGGTACCAAGTTGGAGGGATCAGGAAAGACATCAGGTAGGAGGTAGTACCTGAGTTGTGCTTTGATAGGAGCTAAAATTTTCCACAAATGAATAGATATCTTTGAATAATGATGGAACAAGCTACAAAAAGATGTTCTCTGGAAGGGCAAGATCCTATGGCAGAAATCTAAAAATAGCTAATTAGCTTTTATATAGTGTTTTAAGGTTAACAAAGTGCTTTTCATATATTAACTCACACTAATCTTGTGTTAACCCCCCCAAAACAACTCTTGGAGCTAGGTGCTATTATTCTTTCCACTTTAGAGGTGGGGAAACTCAGATGAAGAGAGATTTAAGTGACATGCCCAGAGTCACAGCTAATAAGTATCTGAGGTCGGATTCAAACCCAGGTTTTAGTGACTCCAAATCCCACATCCTATTCACTGTGCCACTTAGTTGCCTTTAGCATAATTATCTAGAAATACTGCTTGACAATTAAGAACCTGCACATAAATGTTATTTTGGGAATAGACAAGATCAGGTAAGTAGAAATGTACATGGTCCTCCAGGGAGCTGTGATAGAACTAATTCCCCCCAATATGACCAAAAGGATACTAATCTCATCACACTAGAAATGCAAAGAGCAGAGCTCCCGAAACTCCTTTCATGTTCTCCACTTATACTAGACTTAAGATACATGGCTCCTAGGAAGAGAATTATTTAATAATTTGGGAAATTTAATTAATCTTTCCCATGAACCAGTAATATGCTTTTGAAAACCACCAACAATTTTAAAATGCTGATTCTTTTTATAAATCTATAAAAGATTTTTCCTCCAAGAGAAAATAATTGTATCATCTAATTACTGCATTTTATTACACATTAAATCTTTATTGACATTGCAATAGGGCAAATCCTCCTCTACCACTAATTAATGAATCCTTCAACACCTATGAAAATAGATTTAAATATCCCAGGATGCGGATGGTCTGTAATTTAATTGTTCAATTTAAACATATTATATCCTATAGTAAGTGTTAGAGGAAGGATTTGAAGCTAGACTTTCTTAACTCCAAAACAAGTACTCTGTTCACCATGTCAAAGGTTGAACTAAAGAGCCTGGGAAGTCTCTGCCTGCTTCAAACTTTTGAAACTTATTTTCTAGGAAGCTTTCTTATCTAGTACTTTTTTTCCTACTATATACTATACTATTTCCCCAATGTCTTTCCTTTGGGTATCTAATTTCCGTCCTATTCAGATACACTGCTGTTATTATTCAACTGAATAAACATTTCTTAAGTGCCTACCATTAATACTTTGTATCTGAATGGCACTTTTATAGTTTCCCAAGCATTTTCCTATCCATTTCCTCACCCAATCCTCACAAAACCCCATATTTACAACTAGCCCTTCTTATACTTATCTGATAATATTTCTTTAGCACTAAAAGAGCTCACACATATATAACACTTTGCATTATACAAAGTGTATCCCTCACAACAACCCTGTGAGAAGGGGGTAACCCCATTCTACATATGAGAAAACTAGGATGCAGGAAAGGTCAGTGCCGAGGTCACATGGGCAGTAAGTAGCAGAGATAGGAGTGGAACCTTGGAATCTTAACCTTTTTGTCTACGTAAAGCAAAAGCTCTTTGAAGAATCTAATCTACTGGACGATGGTCACCATCCCAAAAGATCTAGATGGGCTAGAACATTGAGCCGAACCTCAAGACAACATTGAATACTGATAAATTTGTCTTATACCTAGGCTTAAAAAATCAGCTTTACAAGTACAAGAAGAGAGGATCATGACTAGATGGTAGTTTGTCTAAAAAAAAATCAGCAACTCAGTGAGCATGCAAGATCAATATAAGTAAAGAGTGCAATAGAATAGCCAAAAATGCTAATGTGATCTTAGGTTGCATTAAGACAGACAGAGTGCCCATCCGCTGCACCGGCCAGGCCACATGTAGAATGATGTATTCAATTTTGGGCCCCACATTGTTGAAAAGTAGTTGATAAAATGGAGAGTGTGGCAGATTTGCAGTTTCATGTGCAATCATCCTTTTTTATTGTACTGTGTTATGGAAATGCTTGTTTTGATTTGTGAATTGAAAATAAAATAAATTTACCATACAACAAGATAAAATAAATACTAATACAATAAAGAAAACAAAGGAGTTTAGATTTGATGCTAGGAGTAATAGGGAGCTGCTATAATTTATTGGGTAGGGAAGTGCTATGGTCATATCTGTGCTTTAGGAACAAAACTTTGGCAACTGAACAAAGGATAGACGTTAGTGGGGAGAAGGGGTGATCGACCAGAAAACTGTTACAATATTCTGAGTTATGAGGTGGCGAGAGCCTGCACCAGGCTGATGATAGTGTTAGAGGAGAGAAAGGGGCATATACAAAAGATAATGTAAAGGTAGAATCTACAGGCTTTGGCTACAGATTGGCATGAGGGCTGAGTGTAAGGAGTCAATAATGACACTTAGGTTGTAATCCTGAGTAACTGGAAGGATGGTGGTACTCTCAACAGTAATAGGAAAGTATGGAACAGGAAAGGGTTAGAGAGGAAAGATAACAATTTTGGACGTGATGAGTTTGAGATACCTATGAGACATCCAGTTGGGGTTGTCTGAAAGGCAGTTAGTGATGCAAGACTATAACTCAGGAGAGAGGTGGGGCTGGCTGAATAGATTTAAGAATTATATGCATAGAGCCATTTGATCCAAAGGAACTGATGAGATCACCAAGAGATCTTGGTGATAAAGGAACAATATAAAGGAAAAATGGTATAGGGTCCTGAAAAGAATCTTGGAGGACATTCATAGTTGGAGGGTGTGACCTGGATAAAAATCCAGCAAAGGAGACAAAGACCTAGAAAATAAAAATAATGTCAGAAAAACCAAAAAAACTGACATTGATCAATAGTGACAAAGGCAGAGAAGTCAAGAAGGATGAAGATTGAGAAAAAGTCTTTAGACTTGGCAATTAAGAGATCTTTGGCAAGTCAGAAGTACATTTCAATTTAATAAAAATTTTCTATCACATAAGGAAGTTAGCCTTATCATTTTTTTAAATAGCTCTAAGAATGATTTTGTAAGTAATGCAATTCAATAAGCATTTATTAATCTCCTACTGTGTTCCAGGCTTTGTGCTAGACAGTGAGAATACAAATTTAAAAAATGAAAATAATTTCTATTCTTGAGGAGCTTAGAGTCTAAGTACAATTAACAAATCAGGTAATTATATTCAACCATTCAGTACATAGCATTTGGGGTTATTGTTACAGTACCTTTTAAAATTCACATCCCTTAAGTCAGGCAACATAATGCTTGTTGACTGACCTTAATGAATGATCATTTTTAGTAGCATACTATAGTAAGAGTCAAATGTCCATATTTATTCATATATTTTTCCCCTTGTATGTTTTGAGAAACAAACATTGAAGTTTTCCTCAAAAAATTTCTTACTCACTTTTCTCTCATGGCTTTTGAGGAAGTGGAACTGCTGTAAGCCTCCATTCATGAGGGAGGGACAGCAGCTTTGGCTACTTTGCCTCCTGCCATGTTTTCTTGAACTCATGGCACCTCTATTTCTGATGTGTTTCTTCTTCCTTACATCTCAGGTAAGTGAATATCCTAAAATGAGAATGCCCAGGTGTTCAGTGATACAAGGAGATTCATCAAAACCATCTGAGTTCCTGTGGACAACTGAAATCCTGGAGCTAGTGGCAAGAGCAGCTGAGTCTGGTTTATGAAAACTTGAAGCAGCTTTGAGGAGTAACTTCCTTTACCCAGCCCAGAGAGGAGACAGGCCAGCAAAGCAAGGGAATGGCTAGTGGCTAGTCCAGCCAAGTCAAAACATCACCCTCATGATGCCATTGGTCCTCTTCAAGAACGAAGGACAAACAACAATACCACCATACACAGAAGTAAACTGAGAAGGATTCTACAAAAAGAATAAGGACTCCCAGGGTCAGAAAATATATATCTCCCCCTGCCGTCCCCCAACATCCCAGCTCCCTTTCCTCCAGCTCATTGCAGGAATGGGGATGTTTTGTATCCACCATTTCAAATTAGAGTCCACTTTCTCAGGGACTGAGTGGAAGTATAGAGCTCTTTCTGTTTAAGAATGGGGGAGAATGTTGTTGTCCTTCGATCCTTACTATTTTTTCTCACATGTATCCATTTGTAAAAGTCAAAAAAAGGAAACAAAATATGTCCCATAAAGAACAGGCATAACTAGAGAATATGTATGATAAAGACACACATGTGACGGCACAGCACACACTGGAGACCCAGTGGAACTTCTGACATCTTCTATTTATAGCAAAATACTTCTGGGCCAGCTTACCTTCTGGTCTTGATCAGTTGCATAGTCTCCACTAGATGCTGCCATTGGACATGTAGTCTCCTTTGGCCACTGCCAAGCAAAACCCCACTGGGTATGTAGTCATGTAACTTCTCTTTCCTTCCAGCTTCTGACTTCAGCTTAGATCCTTGCTTTGCTATGCTCTTATTGTTCCAAGCCAGAACTTTTAGTCGTCTTTAGAAAAATGGCTGCCCTGGTTATTGACTAGCAAAAGGTTCCTTAAGGAGGATAACCTTCTTCATCTTTTCCTTTACCAAGTGACTGGTTTTGTTCCCTTCAGCCTTGGCTATAGGGGCTCTTATAACTAGCAAGAGATTATCCACTCCAGATGCCAAGCTCTTTAGAGCAGAAATACTCCTAGATAAGTCCCTGCTGCCCATAGACTTATCTGGCTTTCTGAACTGAATTATCCTGTCACTGGGCTTGGGCTGGTGTGATTGACCTCATTCTGATTTATGATGACGTACCTCCCAATTTTAATATCTAAAGACTAGACTACAAATGATCATGATCCATGCTACTCACACAATGCTGCCATGGCCCCAGGGATTCTGGATTCCTTCAGTTTTTCCATTCCTTAAACCCCTTCTACAATCCCCAAGCAAATGAGTTAGGAGGAAGATAGAGGAAGCATAGAGATAAAACTAAAGCCAGGAATCAAAATCATTGATTTTCTTTCTTTCTTTCCTGCCTAGCCCCATTCTTGTTCTTTCATATGCATATTTAAAGTGTATTTGCGTGTTGCACACATAGGTTATGTGTACCTGCATGGGTCTGTCTAGATGTGGCTTGCAGGGAAGGATGAATAGATATCTCTAGAGTCTACTCCACCCACCCTTCTTCAAGGGTGACTTCTATTCCTACCAGGAGGGGACACAGGAGACTGGGGCTTCAAATCTGGTCACTCTGCTCTCTGGGCTTGAATTACATCTATCCACTCCTCCCCTAAATGTTGTTAGTCTAGGGGAAATAATTTTAGGTTCAAGCTATGCCTCTGATCACTATCCCTTTAAGAGGGAAGAAGTGTCCCAAGCTATATATCCAAAGGCTTGATTCCCTTCTGTAATGGTAACCACACTAGCATACCCAGGATGGCTGCTAGTACAGGTTCTTAGATCTGCTTTACTAAAAGTCAGCACCCTGAACTTGAGAGAAAATACAAACAGAGAAAATTCAAGCAGAGAAATAAAGACCAACAAACAGGGCTCCTAACTGCCTGAATCAAAGCAATATTGCTATACCCTTTACATACACCACTGGATCTAGACAGCCTTTAACTCCGAGCAGTTGGGGATCTCTGAACCCACAGCCACTCAGAATCTCAACCAGGGAATCACAAGGTCCTTCTCATAAGAGAGCCCCCAAAGCAAAACCTCGCCTCAGAGTATATATAAATTTCTCAGAGTCAGAAGGCATCACAACCTTTGTGACTCAGTGCCTAATTATAAATTAGCAAAAGATGTGAAAATCTTCCTACAAGCAAGCTTCCCCTAAGCAAGCTTCCTTAATGGGCTCCACATGAGGTCTATTAATAGATGGGGAAGACCTTAAATTCCATTAACATTACACCTTCCCACCAAATGCTAGTTACACAGATCACAGATAGCAAACAAACCCATTTTTCCAAGTCTATAGCAAACAGAAAGAGAAGCTAGGTGGCAGCAGTGTTGAGTCAAGAAGTCTCGAGTACTCAAGAAGGCTCATCTTCCTGAGTTCAAATCTGGCTTCAGACACTTATTAGCTATGTGACCCTGGGCGAGTCACTTAACCTTGTTTGCCTCAGTTCCTTATATGTAAAATCAGCTGGAGAAGGAAATGGCACTCCACTCCAGTGGCTCTTTGCCAAGAAAATCCCAAATGGGGCCACAGAGTGTTGGACATGACTGAAAAACGACTTAACAACAACAACAAATAGAAACAGAAATCACAAAAGTTGTACAGATGAGAATTTTCCAGGCAATACACAGAGAGAATGAACTCTCCCACTGGGAGTGAGATAGCTGAACCAAGAGAGAAACACCCAAGGGGAAATTACTTGAAGTCTCTAGTGTAGTGAGCTGGGGTTAGGGACATGATCCAGGTACCAGCTCTTCTTTATATCAGCTTCTTTCCAGAGTCTTTAAATTGGAAGCCAGACAACCAGGATCTCTCTTCTCCCAAGATTTTACCAACTCTGTCCCTCAAAAATCGAGCATGCAAACAGCATCAAGCAATTGATCTCCACCAATGATCAGTCTTATGCAATGGGCTTTGAGTCTGTAGTTATACATATAAGAAAAGCTAAAGCCTTTTCTGCTTAATCTCATAGAATCTAATTAATTTATTGTGGAAAAATTTTCCCATAGAGAGGAGCATGTTTTGTTCCTTTTCAGGGTAGCTAAAAGATTAAATTAAAGGAGCAGAAACAATCAACTACATGCCACTGTCTGGGGTAGCATAAGGGCAGGAAAAGTGAATTAATATTAATTCCTTTGCCCTTGCCTAGCTACTTCATTCTCAATTCCTTTTTATCCTACAATCTCCCTCTTAAGTCCCCTGGGGTAAGGCTGTATATCACAGGAGGCTCCCAGTTGGGTGCTACAGCAGGCACTTTACAAGCCAACATTGAAGTTGCCTAGCAATGTATAGTGACTTCCATGGAACAGACTTGTCTGAAGAACAAAGTTAATAACAGTCCTTTTGGGCTTGGGTTTGAGGATATAATTCCTTTCAATCCTACTCTAGCACAAGACTTTTTAAACTTATTTGTGTCATGGACCCCTTTGGCAGGCTAGAAAAGTCTTTGGACTCCTCAAAATAATGTTTTAAAATGAATAAAATAAAATACATAGCATTGCCAAGGAAACCAATTATAGTGAAATAAAGATGAAATTATTTTTCCCATCCAAGTTCACAGGTCCCCTGGAATCTATCCATTGAACCAGGTTAAGAACTCCTCCTCTGAACTAATGATCCAGAGCTGCAACAACTTTCAGACCCTCTTTTGGGCCAAAGCACCAAATTTGGAATTTGAAAACTATTACTAAATATAAACCTTTCAAACATTTTCACAAATGCATTCTCACTCCTTTCCCCATCCCCACCCCCAACCATCTTTCGGTTCTTTCACAGACACACTGGCATAAATGTTCTGACACCTTCCCACAGGATTTGCCATTACAATTTCTCAGTTAAATCATTTTCCTAAGCAACACTTTTTAGGAAGTGGGGATTGCTCTACTTTATGGAAGGTGGGAAGTTTCAATAAGTATTTCAACAATTCAAAAACCATTCATGGGAATCATATCCAAGATGCCAGAATGAGAGAATCCAAGGGAACCAGGCTCCTCACACACCCCTACCAAATAAGCCAACACCAAATAGAAGAGAAATGGCTATAAAAAAAACCACAAGAAAATGAAAACCAATCAAAATAAAAGATGAGTAAAGAAGAATGCTGATACAATTTAAAATACTGTAAAGCAAATGAATCAGCTGAAGCAATGAGGTGGAAAAAAGACCACACAAGATGCCCCAAGAGACATCCCCAAATGGATAAACAACTTAATCAAATAAATTAAGCAAGAATTGGCATTAGTTTGCAAAAAAAAAGACAAATTAAAGAACTTTAAAAAAAATTTAAGAATCATGATGGGAAATTAAATAAGACTTACATACTCAGTGACAGAGTTCAAAAATATCATGACAAGGTAGACCATTGGGATGAACTCAATAAAATGAAACGTGATAGAAATAAATTGAAGTATTTTACTTGGGTTAAAAAACAACTGCAAAAATACAGAAGAAAGGCATTAAGATTATAGTTTGTCTGAAAAAAATTCTGGATTTTTAGTAGAATATAAACTCTACATGAGTCAATACTATGATATTGGAGCCAAGAATGCCAATGCAGTATTAGGATGCATGAAGGGCATCACAGTTTCCAGAACAAAGCAGATTATGGTACTAGGATACTCTGACCTAGTCAGAATGTATCTGAAATATTATGTCCAGTTTGAGGCCCCGTATTTTAGGAGGAACATGGCTAAACAGGAGGGCACAAAGAAAAGGGAAGCCAGGTTGGTGAAGGGTCTTGAAATTGTTTTCACGGGGGAATCAAGAACTAACTTACACATAGGAGGGGCATCATAAAGCCTGTTGGGAAGAACCTAAGGGCCACTTTCCCCTTCCCCCAGGCCAGAGAATATAAAAAAGAAAACAGTGAGAAAGAGTATCAAGGACAATGAGGACATAATAAAAAATAATGAATTTGGAAATAAAGAGGTCCTGGATAAACTTGGAAACAGTAGTTTCAATTGCATTAAGTGGCATGGACATTTTCTTGGGCTGCACTCCATGCCTGGAATGCTCTCCTTCCTCATCTCTATCTACTCCCTTCCTTGGTTTCCTTTAAGTTTCAACAAAAATTCCAACCTCTCTTAAATCTAGTGCCTTTCTTCTCTTATTTCCTTTCTATCCTACATATAGCTTGATTGTATATATTTATTTGTTTGTTTTCTTTTATTAGACTGTGAGCTCCTTGAGGGCAGGAATTATCTTTTTGCCTCTTTTTGTCTCCCTGGGGCTTAGCATAGTGCCCAGAATATATTTGGTACTTAATAGATATTTACTGATTGATTGGTTAAGGAGAAGATGATCAACAGTTTCAAAGACTGCAGAGAGGTTGAGGAAAATGAAGAATAAGAAAAGGCCATTGGATTTGGCAATTAAGAGATCATTATTAATTTTGGAAAGAAAAGTTTCCATGGAATGATGAAGTCAGAAGCCGGATTGTAGAGCATTAAGAAAGTGAGATGAGAGAAAGCAAAGGCAGCCATTGTTTACTGCTTTTTTAAGGATTTTAGCTACAAACTGCAGAAGAGATATAAGATGATAGCAGGATAGAAGTATGCAAGAGTTTAAAAAATGGGAGGTGGAACCAAGATGGCGAAGGAAAGGTAGGCGCTCACCTGAGCTCTCCCACAATCCCTCCAAACCCCTTTAAATAATGCCTCAAAATATTCTAGAGTGGCAGAACCACAAAGGGACAGAGTGAAACAATTTTCCAGCTCAAGACAACTTAGAAGGTCAGCAGGAAAAGTCTGTTGCATCAGGGTGAGTGGAGCAAAGGCAACGCCAATGCAGACCAGGCCCCAACAAAACAGAAGCAGGCCTTGGGCACAACAGAATCAGTGGCAACAGTGATAGTTTCTGGACCTTTCAGCCCACAGATAGTAAGGTGGGGGGCAGGGGGGCAGACAACTGGTAAGAAGGAGATTCCAGGGGTCTCAGCAGGACTCTCTATTGCCCATACTCACATCTGGGTCACAGCCCTGGGTCACACTCCTAGGATGAGGAGGAGCACTAGTACACCAGAGCTTGTGGTCATAGGGGAGCTGGGACCCTGGCCAAAGTTCCAGGGTGGAAAAGAGTGCTTATTGTTACTCACTGCACAGTGCACAGTACAGGAGAGTAGTAAACATACCTCTCCCTAGATCATACCACCTTAGAATAACCAAAAATTTGCAGGTCCCCAGAATTTCCTCTGAAAATAGCTGCACAAAAAACCTGAAGTGTGGGATGATACTTTTTCCATTCGGAGCCCCATTTTAGCATAGAGTTAAAAGTCAAAAAAATAGGCTGGAAAATGAGCAAACAGCAGAAAAAGATCCTGACTACAGAAAGTTACTATGGTGACAGAGAAGATAAAAACACAAACTCAGAAGAAAACAACAAAGTCAAAACTCCTACATTCAAAGCCTCAAATTAAAATATGAATTGGCCCCAGGCCATGGAAGAGCTCAAAAGGATTTTAAAAATCAAGTAAGAAAGGTAGAGGAAAAATTGGGAAGAGAAATGAGAGTGAAGCATGGAAAATCATAAAAAAAAAAGAGTCAACAGCTTAGTAAAGGAGGCACCAAAAAATGCAGAAGAAAACAACACCTTACAAAACAGAATATGCCAAATGGAAAAAGATACACCAAAAGGAGGTGCAAAACCTCACTGAAGAAAATAATTCCTTAAAAATTAAAATGGGGCAAGTGGAACCTAATGGCTTTATGAGACATCAAGAAACCATAAAACAAAATCAAAAGAATAAAAAAAGGAGGAAAATATGAAATATCTCATTGGAAAAATTACTGACCTGGAAAATAGATCCAGGAGAGAGAATTTAAGAATTATTGGACTACCTGAAAGCCATGATAAAAAAAGGGCTTAGGCACCATTTTTCAAGAAATTATCAAGGAAAACTGCCCTGATATTATAGAACTAGAGGGCAAAATAGAAGTCAAAAGAATCCACCAATCACCTCCTGAAAAAGATCCCAAAATGAAAACTTCCAGGAATATTGTAGCCAAATTCCAAAGCTCCCAGATCAAGGAGAAAATATTCTAAGCAGCCAAAAAGAAAGAATTCAAATACCATGGAACCACAAGATCTAGCAGTTTCTGCACTAAAGGATCAGAGAGCTTGGAATATGATATTCTGGAGGGCAAAAGAGTGAGGATTACAACCCAGAATCACTTACCCAGTAAAACTGAGTAATAATCCTCCAGGGGGAAAATGGATATTCAATGAAATAGAAAAATTTCAAGCATTCCTGATGAAAAGACCGGAGCTCAATAGAAATTTGACTTTCAAATAAAGGCTCAAAAGAGTCATAGAAAGGTAAATAGGAAAGAGAAATCATAAGGGAGTAAATAAGGTTCAGCTGTTTGTGATCCTACATGGGAAAATGATACTTGTAACCCCTAAAAACTTTCTTACTATTAGAGCAATTAGAAGGAGTATAAATAGACAGAAAACACCGCTGTGAATTGAATATAATGAGATGGTTATCCAAAAAAAAATAAAATTAAGAAAAAAAGGAGAGAGGGAAAGGTGGAATGGGATATATTATCTGACACAAAAGAGTCACCAAAGAGCTTTTACAGTGGAGGGAAAGATGGGAGAGGTGTGAGAGGAGCACATAAGCTTTATTTTCATTGGAATTGGCTCAAAGATAGAATAACATACACACTCAGTTGGGTGTAGAAATCAATCTTACCATATAGGAAAGCAGCAGGAGAAGGGGATAAGACAAGGAGGAAGGGGGGCTGATAGAAGGGAGGGCAGATTGGGGGAGGTAAAAGTCAGAAGAAAAACACTTTTGAGAATAGAAAGGATGAAAGGAGAAAGGAAGTGGAATAAACAGGGGAAAATATGGTAGAGAGAAATACATAGTAATCATTACTGTGAAAAAATTACATTATTTGGTAAAGACCTTATTTCTCAAATATATAGAAAACTGAGTCAAATTTATAGGAATAAGAGCCACTCTTCAATTGATAAATGGTCAAAGGATATGAACAGGCAGTTTTCAAAGTAACCAAAACTCTCTGTAGTCACATAGAAAAATGATCTAAATCACTACTGATTAGAGAAATACAAATTAAAACAACTCTGAGCTACAAGCACATACCTATCATATTAGCTAATATGACAGAAAAGAGAAATAACAAATGTTGAAGGGGATGCAGGAAAAATAAAACACCAATCCACTGATGGTGAAGCTGCAAATTTATTCAACCATTCTGTAGACAAATTTGGAACTATGCCCAAAGGACTATAAAACAGTGCATACCCTTTGACCAAACAATACTACTACTAGGTCTGTTTCCCAAAGAGATAATTGAAAAAAGGAAAAGGGCCTATATATACAAAAAAATGTTTATGAAGGGTCTCTTAGTGGTGGCAAAGAATTGGAAATTGAGGGAATGTCCAGCAACTGGAGAACGGCTGAATGAGTTGTTGTATCTGGTTGTGTTAAAATACTATTGTACTATAAGAAATGATGAGCAGGATGCTCTCAGAAAAGCCAGGAAAGACTTACATGAACTGATGCAAAGTAAAATGAGCAGAACCAAGAAAATATTGCACATAATAAATGCAATATTATATGATGATCTACTGTGAATAACTTAGCTTTTCTCAGCAATACAATGATCTAAGACAATTCTGAAGAATTTATTATTAAAGGTACTGTCTATTTCCAGAGAAAAAACTGGTGGAGTCTGAAGGCAGATTAAAGATACTTTTTCTTTACTTTCTTTATTTTTCTTGTTTCTTTTTTTGTCTGTATCTTCTTTTACAGAATGACTTATATGGACATGTGTTTTACATGACTACACATGTATAAACTATGTCAAGTTGCTTGCCTTCTCAATGGGAGGAGGGATGGAAAGGAGGAAGAATAAGAATTTGGAACTCAAATTTTTTTTAAAAAAAAGAACGTTAAAATTGTTTTTATATGCAATTAGAAAAAAATAAAATATTAAATTTTTAGAAAGAGTTTAAAGAATGAATAAGTGGTCAATAGGTGCTCTCTTTTCATTTTTTTTTTGGTGCCATCCTTATTTGTGCCCATAAGATCTTAGGATCAGAGCTGGAAGGGACCTTAGAAGACATCTAGTTCAACCTTTTCATTTTACAGTTGGAAAAACTAAGGCTGAAAGCAGTTAGAAAACTTGCAAAGGGTTGCACAGCTAGTGAATTGGAACCCAGGTCTTCCTGATTCCAAGTCCCATTACACCATGCACTAGGCCAAGATGCTTCTTTATATCATATCCCCTTGAGGTTAAGAACTGTTAATTTTTTTTTAATCCTAGGCTCTAGCTTGATGTCTTCAAATAGTAAGAACTTAATAAATATTTACTGAATTGAATGAATTAGCCAAGTAGTTAAGATCTAAAGGAAGTTGAGATCCTAGGAGGTGGAGGTGAGGAGGGATCCCATTCCAAGCATTGGGGACAGCCTGTACAAAAGTACAGAAAAGGAGATGGGATGTCCTGTACTGGGAACAGGAAGCAGGCCAGTTTGGCTCAAACACAGAGTACATGAAGGGGACTAACGTGTAATAAGCCTAAAAAAGTCGACAGGCGTCAGACTGTGAAGGATTTTAAATACAAAAAAGTGGGGTGCACTTTATCCTAGAGACAAAAGGGAAACACTCGAGCTTTTTGAGCAAGGGCTGTGATGTGGTCACACTTGTGCTTTAGAGATGTCACTGTGGCAGCTGCGAGGAGAACGGATTGTAGAGGGCACAGCCAGTAAGCAAGAAGACCACTAAAGAGGCTGCCACAATGGTCCTGACTTTACAGATGAAGAAATTGAGGCCTGAGGAAGTTAAATGATTTGCCTAATGTCCCATACACCTTAAAGGTCAGAGGCAAGAAGAAACTTTAGAGTTAACATATGCAACCCCTTTTTATAGTGAAAATAGATGGGAAGGTATGGGAAATTATATTATGAAATATAGTAAAAGTTTTGCAAGAAGAGGAACAGGTGCCTAAGTGGCTCATCTTCCTGATGTAAGTCAAGTTATAGGATGAATTCCAGGGGTTGGAATGGAGTTGAGATGAGGGGGTTTGAATGATAGTAAAGGAAGGTTTGAGTTTGAAGAAAGTATTACAAAGGTCCAAAAGTACTCTGAGAGAAAAGGGTAAGTGTCATACCTTTCAGTAAGCATAATACTATGAGTGAATTTTTATAGGCAGAATACATGGGACTGACTGCTATATTAACTTCTTCCTCACCAAAATCTTTCTCTTGTAATTTTTCATGTTTGCCCTTCTCTGATTTTATCCTCAAAGCTAAAGAAAATGGATAAAGATCTTACCTCACCTAAATTTGCTTTACACAAAATATCTGATTGCCAAATCCAGTTGTACCTGTAGAATGAGCAGATAAAAATGAGAAGAGAATAACATGAAGGCAAATAAAGCCTGCCCCAAATTTCATGGGTGGCACTGGCCTAGTTACTAAACTCTTAAGAGTCAACATTGTAATGGGTAGAGTATGCCAAAGAAGGAAATTCTGACAGTGGCCAGAAAGTTAGTTTTTAAAACCCTCCATTGCTTGTATGTCAACTTTTCTTCCCTGGATGGTCTTTTTTCAAATAGCATGAGAGAGCTGGCTCAGATTTGTATGCTGAAATCGAATCCACACGGTCACTCATTGGTCCAAAAAAGGAGCAGCAAGTAGTGACAGATGGAGGAAGGAGGTAGAATGAAATCATTGTCACTCTCTCAGCAGCTAAGAATCTCCCTTCAGCAGCAAGTATGACCCCTAAAAATGACACCAGCTTTTGGAGGAAAGGTCACCTTTCTAAGGTTGCACTGGCATGCAGGGACTCCAGAGGCCGACCTTCAGGCAGGAAATGGTCTTTCTCTTTTATTGGAATCAGTGCATTCCAAAAACTCATCATTAGTTTTCAAAATACATGCTTTCATTCATTCATATGTGGCTAAAACTGAAGAATCCAGAAACCCATACAATACATATTATTGAGCCACTCCTAAGAAAAGGCAAGCTTAGACTTGGGCTGTCAATCACATTTCATTTACCTCAGGAATCATTGGCAACATTATTCCCAATTTACAAACATAATTTATCATTGTTCAGTCATGTCTGACTCCTCATGCCCCTGTTTTGGAGTTTTCTTGATACGGAATGGTTTGCCAATAGAAATGGGTTTAAGTGACTTGCCCAGGGTCACACAGCTAGTTAAGTGTTGATTTGATTTGAACTCACGAAGATGAGTCTTCTTAATTCCAAGCCCAGTGCTCTATCCACTGTGCCACTTATCTTCCTGGCATAATATTTCCCACTGAAGGTTTAACAGTTATGGCATATTAGGTAGTCTGAAAGAAGAAGTGGGCACTTTTAATTTTTTAGTCATTTAGGTTAAATATTCAAAATGTAGTATGTTTAGGACATATTAAAGTATCTACAAACCTCTGGCATACATAACCAATTCATTCATTTTCCCTTTTTGCTGACTCAACAAATTGCTTATTCTTGGCAGTTTCTTCAAATGAGACTTTGATTACAGAAAATGAATGAGCTTAGTAGAGCTTGATTTCACAACAACCAACTGTCAATGTGTTGATTAACATTAGAACCAAGAAAGGGAAAAAATGTAATTGCCCCACCCCTGCTTGGAGTGTCTTTCTGGAACTTGGACTCTGTCTGGATTTTTTAAGCTATTGGTACTTTACTCATGTCCTGCCTGTCCTTTCCCCCATGGACTAATCTTAAAATAACTACCCATGGCCTTCCTTTCATGTTCAAATACTTGGCATTTATCTCACCTTCCAGATCCTGCCTGGACTCCTAGTCCTGTCCTTCCCTAGTGCTTTTTTAACTCTGATATGACTTAAAAATGCACCAAAAATCTCACTGAGATCAATTTGACAAGCATCAACTGCCTCCATTAAACCTACAAGTAATCAGTAGTTCTCAGCCACATCTCTGCTGGCTGCCGCAAAGATTTCCCCCATCCACAGGTTTGCTTAGTGCAAAATGGCCAAAAAGAAAATGCTGAATGTAGAAGTCCCAAACTTTGAATTATGGGGGTTGCTGGTTTGCATGAAGTATCAGTCCTATAATAGGTTTGGAGTATGCACCATGACTCAAAGCTTTAGTAAAGTGCCTGTTTGTGCCCATCACCTAGCACAGGATCTGGTACCTAGCAGGCCTTTAATAAAGTTTTTGTTTGTGGGTTTACTGACATGAGAAGCCTAGAGGATTCTTCAAGGTAAGATCCAGAGCTTTGCTGGATGCTTCAGCTAATTGCAAGGAAGTTATAAGAAAGGCAGCATTAACTCAGTCTTCAGGATTTTGTCATAACATGTTGGACCCACTTGATCCTCTGAATTAGTCTAATTGCTTGCTTGCTTCCTTCCCCTCTCTATCTCATGTGACCAGACACTTTGGGGGGCCTTATTTTTGGTCTAAACCCCCCGGAGAATACAGAGTTTTGTTGCTATTCAAGGTATAGAGGAATACTTGGCAAATAAGTGATGATAATAAAATATTTGCAGACACAACTCTTGTTTGTCTTTGGTGCAGGTTACCTCATCACCACCAGAACATGACAAACTGAATGACAACCATAAAATATAGAGGCTGTATGGTATAAGTGAGAAAAATATGGATATGAATATGGAAAATGGGGATCATAATATCCATAGTCTCTACCTGTAAAGCTAATGGGGAAATAAGATCTTCCTGCCCACTAATAGGCCACTAATGTGGAGCCTATTAAGGAAATCTTGCTTGCTTGTGGGAAGGCTTACACACCTTTTTTTAATTTCTAATTAGGCACTGAGCCTATTAGCTGAAAGAGTATGTATTGTGAGAGGTGAGCTTTTGCTTTGGCGGATTCTCTGGTAGAGATGCCGAGTGGCCATATGTTCAGAGCTCTCTGACTCCTCAGAGATAAAGGTTCTCTCAATTCGGTGGTGAATGTAAAGCTTTGATTCAGGCAGTAGAGCCCTGTCTATTGGTCTTTATTTCTCTTCTCTGTATTTTTTCTGTGTAATTAAAGAAGATTGTTGACCCCTGAAAAAGCTATCTTTCCTAGTAAAGCAGATAAAAGAACCCACATTAGCAGCCATCCTGGGTGTGCCAGCATGGTTGTTATTACACTACATCACACACACTACAACACATTGTTGTTCAGTCATTTTAAGTCATGTCCAACTCTATGTGGGAGCATTTAGGGTTTTCTTGGCAAAGATGCTGGAGCGGTTTGCAATATCCTTCTCTGGCTCATTTTCCAGATGAGGAAACTGAGACAAACAGGATTAAGTGACTTGCTTAGGGTCACACAGCTGTCTGAGGCAAGATTTAACTCAGGAAGACAAGTGTTATTGACTCCAGGCCTGGCACTCTATCCACTGTGTCACCAAACTGTGGAGCATATGATATGTGTCTATATTTATATATACATGTACGTGCGTATATGTGTGTATATGTAGGTACATGTGTACATGTACACATATATGTCACTTTGCAAAACTTAAAGCATTATATGTCAGATATGATTTAATGCCTTGAGAACAGTGAAACTGGTTATTCCAGGTTCTATGCATATGGTTCTACCATGTAGATTAGCCAAAGTAAATCGAGAGGCAGAATGTGATGGCAGTTAAAGCATTAGACTCAGAAGTCAGGAATAACTGAACCTACATCATAACATACCTGAAAAAAATAGTCTTACATCCTCTTTTCGAAGACCTCCAAGGAGGGGAAATCATGACCTCTCTAGGTAACTCATTCCACTTCTGGAGAGGTCTAATCGTCAATTATGATTTTCCTGACATCAAGCCCCAAATTGGCTTCTTTGCAACTTCCACTCATGGTTCTGCTCTCTGGGGCCAAAGAGAACAAGTTTAATTCTCCTCTCCATGACAACCCAGTGCTTATTCTCTTTGAATTCTTTTTGACACTGTTGAGCACCTTTTCCCTGATACCTTCTCCTCCTTTGGCTTCCCTGATGTTTAATTAGGCTGGTTCTCCTCCTGTCTCATTGCTTATTCCTTCTCCGTATGTACTGGTTTCTTTCCATCCCTTTCCCTAACAGTAAGTATTCCCTAAGGTTCAGTCTTCCTTCCCCTTTTCTTCTTTCTGTCTATCTTGACAGCCTTGCCTAACAGCTTCAGTTATCATCCCTCTGCAAATAACTACCAAAAATCTTTTACCCAAAGCTACAGACTTGGGGTCTTCAAACTTGCTTTTCAACTAAACTTTCAAAGATTCCCTTTCACTTCTCCTATAGCCTGGTATGTATGGCCTTCCCTTGGTTTCAACCCACACTTCCAATCTTTTCCCATTCTTGACTCCTTTAGGTACTCTATACTTTCCCCAAGCCAGAATGCTTGCTGCTTCAATCCATCCCATGGATTCCTAGCTCCCCTGTCTTTGTGCTTGCCATTCCCTATACCTGTAGTGTCTTCCTGCTTTCATCTCTATTTGTCCTTCGTGACTCAGATAAAATGCTCCCTCCTTGTGATGATTTACCAGAGGTTTCCAATATTAAAGCATTTCTTCATAAAGACCTTAGCTGGAATTCATCTTTCCTACCTCTGATCTCTTCACAGAACTCTTTTTGTACCTTTCTTATGAATGCATAATTCAAATTATAATTGCACATATCCTCTCTCACCTAATAAATCTTAAATTCTTTTTACATTCTTACCCTTTTACATTTCCTGACCACTCTGATGGCATAGATTATACCTCGCTCATCTGTGTCTCCTTTTCAATGCCGACCTAATACAGTCTCAATAACAAGAATGATGCTGGCATTTAAAGTTTGCAATGCACTTCACACAGAGCATATTATTTGAGCCTTGAAATGACTCTCTGAGACAGGTACTCTAGGTGTTATTATCCCCATTTGACAGATGAGGAAATTGGAGTTTACTAAAGTTAAATGACTCGCCTCCATTCACACAGCTAGTGTCAGATGTAGGATTTAGACCAAAGTCTTCCTGACCAGAATCTCAACTCCAGCACTTCACCTGCAGGCTACATGAGATTTTCAATAAACATTTTTTGAATAAATGAAATGTAAATATTTTCATGAGCCTACTAGACTTGAGTTTAATAAGTTATTTTGATCATAAATTATCTTAGTCTAGGAGGAAGGTATTAGTGGTCAGAACATGTTAAAATGAATATCTAACACCTAACTTATTAGGCTCTGGGGAAAATAGGTTTTTGTTTTTGTTGAGTTGTTTCAGTTGTATCAGACTGTTCCATGACCCTATTTGAGTATTTCTTGGCAAAGATACTGGAGTGCTTTGTCATTTCCTTCTGTAGCTCATTTTACAGATGAGAAAACTAAGGCAAACAGGGTTCAGTGACTTGCCCAGGGTCACACAGCTAGTAATTTGTGATGCCACTCAGGGATGAAAGACTCTTCCCACCCCCTCAATAGACCTCAGGTGGGGTCAACAAAGGGAGGCCCACACCCTTTCACTAACTAGGAGTGAGACCCCAGGCCCCATACCTTTTTACTAAGTAGGCTCTGAGCCCTTAGGGCCTTGAATAGGATATATAAACTCAGTGGTTAGTATTTTGCCTTTGGGGGCATACTCCTTGGAAGAATGTTGGTGATTCAGCCAGACAAGACTCTGAGTAGCTGTTGAACCCCCTCTC
>CM053622.1:639421216-639438819 GCA_028646595.1 Phalanger gymnotis | reverse complement strand
TATGTATGTATGTATGTATGTATACTTTAAAAGAATTGCATAATATATATGTACATGTATTTTATATAGATATGTATATATATTCACATATGTGGTGGTGGTGGTAGTTTTAAGAAAAGCAGTGTGACATAGCAGACAGAGGGCCAGACTTGGAGTCTAGAAGTCCTGGATGGAAGTTCTGCCTCTTATGAATAGACAGGAGGAAGGGGCCACTTATTTATTTAGAACCTACTAAATGCCAGGTACTTTGCCAAATGCTTTACAAATATCTCTGTCTTTTTTTCTCACAAAAACCTCATGAGGTAAGCATTATTACTATCAGCATACTACCTGCATGGCCATAAACAATTCACTCAACCTCACAGAACCTGTTTCTTCATCTGTAAAATGGGGATAATAATACAGTATAGTTTGTCACAGAAAGGCCCTAAAATGATTTCTGAAAGACATTTTAAACATAACATCCAAGCATTTACACATGAATTAAACATGATGCGATTGTAACATAAAACAACTCATCATTGCTGATTCATGTGGCAATAACAAAAGTTTCACTGATACCCATCAATTTATTTTGTATTGATGTACCTGTCATAGGCATTCTTATCAAGACCATACTTCATCTAGGCATTAATTAATGATAGTATCACTGAAAAGACTCAAACTCTTATCCTAAAGTATGTGCATTTCATTCAGCTCAATGAATGAGATTTTAAAATGTTATTCATAAAATCATTATCAGAAATAATTTAAGATCAAGTGCATATTTGAACAAATCAATGGCATTCCTACAAATATTAATATTTTCCCTCTATTCTTAGTTCTTATGCTAATCAACCATTGTAAGGGTTGTCACTATTCTCTTTCCTCTCTGAATCTAATCTGTATGATGAACTTTCAACTAAACTCCTCATCTAATTTCTTTTTCTGTCCTGGTGGTCTGGAATACTCTGGAATGCACCCCAGTGACACAAGGAGGCAAATTTAAATCAATGGAAAGAAAAACTTTCTTACAACTGGAGTTATTCAGAAATGCAGTGGGCTACATCTGGAGGGAGTTGGTTGATTTTATATCTCTAAATTCATAAGACCTTAGTGGAGGTTTGTTTTTATGAGTTTGAATTTTTGTATTATCAGTTTCTCAAAGAAGGAACCACATGTATAACCTCATGATTTTTGCCACTTGCTTCAAGGGAAGTCTACTGGCATTATTTGGTTATGCAAAATTGAATTTATCTTTGCCCCTAACACTTTTATTTCTTTCTGACTTCCCTGTTTCTTGTTCATGGTGTTAAGATGAAACTTCAGAATCATTACTTCTCCTTTCTTCCACCTTCCCCATCTGATTTGTTGTCAATTACCATTGTTTCTAGTCCCATCTCCTGCATTTGCAACGTCTTTTCCATTCCCATTGTGATAACCCTTCTTAGCATCTTGCCTAAATTATTGAGACAATCTCCTTATTTGTACTCCCAGCTCCAACTCATAGTATGCAGTAAAGCTAAATTAATCTTCCTAATTTACAATTCTGATCATCTCACTCCCCTGCTGAAAAACTATCAAAGGTTGAAATTGATTCAAGCCTGACATTCAGAAAAGACCCTTCAGACTCCAGCTCTAGCCAACTTCTCTCTTATTTTTTCATTTAATCATTTATTTGTTAATTAGTTTGGTTCTCCCTTACTAAAGGCTAAAGGGTTGGGGAATGATTTGTCCAGACTTTTCTAGCATTGTCATATTATCGTTCTTCATATACCTGGTGCTCTATCCACAACTACAAGTTTCTGTTTTCTCAACATGTTCTAGGATTTCTTGCTTCTGTTTCTTTGCTCAGGCCATTTCCTAAAACTAAATTGCCATTCTACCCCTATTTCAAGTCATTTCAACAGACATGTAAGCCCACTATTGGAAGAGCTGTGACTTTCACACCTTTGTCAGTTGAACCCCTACATATGCCTCAAGGTTCAACTGAACTGGCTTCAACTTCATGTGGCCTCCAGTGATACCCTTTTTGCTGCTGATACTTGTTGCCTATGTGACACTGTGAGTCACTTTCTCTCTCTGAGTTTCCCAATCTAAAAATAGCAGAGGCTTGACTCGGTGGATTCTTTTGTTTAAATAAGCTTTTATTGATATTTTCTTTTTTACATCCCCATAATTACGCCAAGTATCCCTCCCTCACAGACATCCCATATGAAAAATAATATTTTTAGAGGAAAGAAAATCAGCACAACTGATGAATACATTGAAAAAGTCTGAAAATATTTGCAATGTATAACAATTGTAGACTTCCCACCTCCATGAAAAAGTGGGTTGGGAGCGTCTTCTCATATCTCTTCATTCAAGCCTGCTTGATGTTTATAATTCTGTTACATTTACTTTTGCTTTTTTGGTTATAGCTGTTCATTCCATATACATTGTTATAGCTACTGTGAATATTGTTTTCTTGGCTCTGCTTCACTCTATCAGTTCATATAGATTTTTCCATGTTTCTTGTATTCATCACACATCACATCTTATAGCACAGTAAATATTCCATTATATTCATGTGTTATAATTTGTTTAGCCATTCCCTGATTGATGGGCATCTATTTGGTTTTCAATTCTTAGCTATCACAAAAAGAGCTGCTTTAATATTTTAGAGTATATATGGACTTTCTTCTTATTGTTGCCTGGTAATAGAGTTTCTGGTTCAAAGGATATGGACATTTTACTCACTTTATTTGCATAATTTCAGGTTGCCTTCCAAAATGGCAATACTATTTCACAGCTTCACCAATAATGTATTAGTGTGCTTATCCTTCCACAATCCCTCCAATGTTGATTGCTATAATTTTTTTTTTGTTGTCTTTGCCATTTTGCAGCATGCATGTTCATACCCCAGGGTTGTTTCAATGTACAATTTTTTATGATTAGTGATTTGGAGCATTTTTCATGTGGTTGTATTTGTTCATATCCTTTTACTATTTATCTATTAGGGAATGGCTATTGTTATTTATGTATTTTGGATAACAAACCCTTATCAGAGAAATTTGATGTGAAGATTTTTTTCTCATTTCACCACTTTCCCTCTAATCCCTGATGCATTAATTTTGTCTGTTCAAGCAGCTTTTCAGTTTCAAGTAATCAGTTATCTATTTTACCTTTTCAAATGGCCTCTATCTCTTATTCAGTTAAGAATACATCTCCTATCCATAGCTGGGTGAGAGATTTATGATCTACTTCTCTTTCAATACTTTTATAGGATGATCTTTAATATTAAGGTCATGTATCAATTGAGAATTTATTGTTGAATAATAATTCAGTGTGTTGGCCTAAGCTTAATTTCTACCAGACTGCTTTCTAGTTTTCCTAGCAGTTTTTATTAAACAGGGTGTTTTTACCTAGGTAATTTATGTTTTCTACTTTATCTATCAAAAACAATGGGCTCTTGAGTTCTATTGTTTCAGATTCTCCTTTGTTTAGTCTCTTCTATTGATCTATCTCTATGTTATTTAATCAACACCAGATGGTTTTGATGACTGCTGCTTTGTAGTATAGTTCCACCTATGTCCCTACTTCTTTTCATCATTTACTTTGATATTCTAGATCTTTTGTTTTTCCAAGTGAATTTTGTTATTATTTAATCAAATTCTACAAAATATCCCCTTGGCATTTTGATTGGTATAGTACTAGAAGTATAATTTTAAATTATATTAGCACAGCCTAGCCATAAGCACTGAGTATTATTTCAGGTATTTAAGTTGTTCTTTAGAACACTTTGTCACTGAAACTATGTATCTTTTCTGTGCTTTGGGAGGTTGATTCCCAGATATTTTATGTAATTTGTAGTTATTTGGAATGGAGTATCCCTTTTTATTATTGCTTTTTCTGTTTTGTTATCATCATATAGACATGCTGTTGATTTTTAAGGATTTATTTTGTAGCCTGCAACTTTGCTGCTATTCATCATGTCAGTTGGTATCTTTGCTCATTCTCTAGGGGTTTCTCACACAAACCATACATTATATCTTAAGCAAACAGGGCAGTTTTATATCCTCTATATCTACGTTCATTTATTTTATTTCTTTCTCGTCTTACCTTTGCTGGAGTTTGCAAAACTATACCAAATAATATTGCTTCCCTCTCATATTTATTAAAAAGGTTCTAGTATCTCCATTGTATATGATGCCTGACTTTGGTTTTAGATCTAAGCTTTTTATGATCTTTTTTTAAATGACCTTCTATGTCAATACTTTGTAGGGTTTTTAGCATAAAAAGACGTTACACTTTGTCAAGGCTTTTTCTGCATCTACTGAGACAACTGTGTGGTTTTGGATGTTTTGTTTTTTAATACGACTAATTATGCTGATTATTTTCCTAATGCAGAACCATTCTTGTATCTCTGGTATAAATCCCACTTGATCATAATGAATGATTTCTTGGATAAATAGCTATAGTCTGTTTGATATGATTTTGTTTGAAATTTTTGAATCAACGTTCAATAATGATATTGCCCTATGTTTTTTCCCCCTGTATGGAGTAAGACCACCCACCAGTTATTAATTAAAAGAACCAGAGGTTTCTCAGGCAGGAACAGAAAACTTCTTTATTACGATCTTGAGAAAGGGCATCACCACTGCTAGCAATGAGCTAGGAGGAGAGGCCCCATACAGGAAGTGAGGCAGGACTATATGCCCTAGCACAATGCAGTCCCCTCCCACCTCTGACCCCCACCTCCATTGGCTGGAGGGTTGGCCTTACATTCTATGAGCAGGAATCTAACCCAATTACAAGGAACAAGGAAATACAGAAGTAGCCAATGTATATACACCATTATCTTTTTATCCTTATTTGGCAGAGTTCATGCTGAGGTGACAGTAAAGGAGGGACAGGCCAGGAGATTTAGGTTTCCGGTTCCTAGAAGTCAGGTGACCCCTGGCAAATGAGAACTCAGGCCTAGGGTCTGATCTATTTTAGTTGGTCTATTTTGAGAAGCCTTCAATATTTATCTACATAACACTCACCCCCATGTTTTATCTTTCCCTGGTTTAAGTTTTAGAACTATATTTTTCTCATAAAAGGATTCTGATATGGTCCTTTCCTTCTCAGTTTTTGAGAATAATTTGTGAAGTATGGACGCTAACTTTAAAAGCTTGATAGAATTTTCCAGTGAATCAATCCAGCAGGATCAGGTTTTTTACTTTGGTAGTTCCTTTACAGCTAGGTCTATTTCTTTTAATGAGATTAGGTGATTTAAGATCTCTATCTTGTCTTCTGATAATTTGGGTATATTATATTTTTGAATGTATACCCTTATTTATTTTGTATTCTCAGTTTTATTAGCATATACCTGCGCATAATATGTTCTGATTATTCTTTTTATTTCTTCTGGTTTTGCTGTGATTTCACCCCATTCATTTGTAATTTTATCAATTTGATTTTCTGCTTTCTTCTTTTTAAATCAGATTATCAAGAATTTATCAATTTTATTAGTCTTTTCAAAGACCCAGCTTTTAGTTTTATTTATCATTTCTATAGCATTTTTTTAATCCAATTTATCTATTTCCCCTCCAATTTTTAAAATCTTCTCTTTTGTGCTAATTTTAGCTTAGTGTATTTGTTGGGCTTCTAATTTATCTAAATGCATAGTCAGTTCATTAATCCTTTTCTATTGTGTTATTATATGTTTGTAAGGATATGAATTTCACCTGAGGACTGCTTTAGCTGCCTCTCAGATATTTTGTTATGTTGTTTCATCATTATCATTATCATTTATGTAGTTATTGTTTCTATGATTTGCTCTCTTATATGTAGGATTTTATTGTTTAGTCTCCATTTGCGTCTGTATGTTTTCTTTGTGGTCCTCAAAACGATGTCTTTTTTATTATTATTTTATGGTCTATAAAGAATGTAATTAACAATTTGTCTTTTTATCCTTTTTTGCAACAATCTCTGCAAAGTTGCAGGCTACAAAATAAATCCTTAAAAATCAACCAGAAGTCTATATGATGATAACAAAACACAAAAATCAATAATAGATATTCCATGCCAAATAATTACAAATTACATGAAATATCTGGGGATTAACCTCCCAATGTCCTAGTATATGGTCAGTTTTTGCAAAAGTTCCATGTGGTACTAAGAAATATGTATATTCTTTTGCTGTCCCATTTAGAAGATATCATAACTCTTTTCTTCAGTAATTTTTCTCCAGTAAATTTTCAGTAATTTGTTCAGTTCCATATTTTCCCTTTTGTTTATCTTTATGTTAGACTTATCCAAAACAGTGGTTTGGTGATGTCTAAGCTCCCTTTCATTTCTTGATCCTATGACTCTAATTTGCTTTTTGAAAACAGTCTGTTAGAATGTAAAGGGCAATAGGCATGGGCCAAAGGATCTGAATTTGAGTCCTAGATTTTCTATGCATCGGAAAGACCACTGAGCTTTGGGTCAGATTTGTCTCTGAATTATCTGTGTGGCTTTGGACAAGGCACTTCACACATCTGGGCCTCAGTTTCCTTATTTATGACATAAGCAGGTTAGACTGGGTGGTCTCTAAAGTCTCTTTCAACTCTAATCCATTTATCCTGAAGACCTGGCACAATGCTGCATACTTAAGAAAAGCTTAACAAATCAGTACTGTACAATGCTTTGTTTTTCACAGAAAAGTTTTACTCTCTACAAATCCCCTTTATTCATGTTCTTTTAAAAAATTGTGACACCCTTACTTCAATTTCTGAGAACATAGAACAACTTGAAAATGTACATTTTTTTGCTGTGTTCAGAGAATTTAATAATATATACATATATTTGTATATTTATATGTGTATATATACACAAACAGAGACAAAATGGAACAGTGGATAGAAAGCCATCCTTGGATCCAGGGAGTCCTGCTTCTGATACCCTACTGGCTATTTGACTTGATGTAAGTCACTTAACCATTCAGAGCCCTAAGCAACTTTATAAGATTATAAGATTGTAGAGAAGGCTCTGACTGGAATTGATGGAATAATTCCCTATACTAGTGAAATTACAGGTTCTCTCTCTTACATGCTCTCTCTCCTGCTCCCCCCACAACTCCATGTATACATATATAATTATATATATATATATATACATATATACCATATGTATACACAAAGACATACTCAACATTCAGATTACATTTATAGAAATCCTATGTCCTGAATTTTTTTTTTAGCACTGCCTTGATTTCAAAAAGGCAAAGTGTTTATTAGTGTTTTGCAAAGGGGTGTCTTTCTTAGAACTTATCCTGTTTCTGGATATGGAAAATACAGTCACTGTAGTTATATTGCATTATGCTAAATTCCAGATGTTGAAATGTAAACTATTATAAAATCTTTAAAATTGATGAAATATAAAATTTGAGTCCATATGAAAACACCAAAATTATCATATTTATCTAGAAAGCAGGTGCTTATAAAACCTCAACATTGCCTATTGCCTCTAAAATAAAAGTTATTATGTAATATCAGAATTAGGAGGGCTCTTTTGAATGATCTCTCCAAACACATTTGTTCTTCTGGATGAGGATCCTGAGGCCCAGAGAGTTTGCATGATCGTACAGTACTATGCAAACAGCATGTTTTAGATCTTTCCACGTACATATATGAAAACATACAATTTAATTATGTTATTCAAGAAGTCACTGAAGATTATTTCCCAAACCTTAATTTAGCATTGTTTCTCAGTACCTGTTATAGTGTTGGATTGGAAGGGGAAGGGATGGGTGGAAAGGAAGAGGGAAAATGAGAGAACCATGTGTTAAGCTGAGGTCTTATTTCTAAAAGTATAATGAATGTCATTATAATGCTTTAATGGTATACTATAAACTCTGAAAGAAAGATGAAATTCAAAGAACAGACTCACAAAAAGAAAACAATACATTATAGGGAGCCATGATGGAAAGCCCAATTTACACCTTTATTTATTATGTTAAAGACTCAAAACCATCATACAAAGTTTCCATATAAACACTCATAAAAAGAGATGCCTGAGTATTAAACATCAGGGTATATCAAGGTCACTGAAGTCAGATAAGTTTAGAAAAAAAAGAGAACCATTTTTATTCTAATGCAACTGAAAATTATTCATATTTATAGTATGCCAAGGAACAATCACAGTCATCCACTTCACCACGAACAGCATGTATCCCCTCAAATAATTTGAAGTAATCTACAGGACTTAACTCAATTTACAATGAAGATTTGATTAAGGGATAAAAGAACTCTGGAGCACTTGTTCTCAGCAGTACCATTCTATAATCAGATTCATTCATTCAATAAACATTTATTAAGCATCTACTTTGCTCACTCAGAGACCCAGAGAAAGAACTAGAACGAGGGGCTTAGTCCTACCTTGGTGAAGAAACATTCTTTAATGTAGTCTTTTCATTGACCAATGGATTAAATGGGTTTTTTTCTTTTTGAAACCATATTTATTATTGTTAGACCAATGGCACTCTAGTCATTAGTCTGCTGGAAAGTTGTCTGTGCCAGTGTGGTCTATTTCCCCTTACTACCCTATGGTTTCTTTCCTTTTTTGTAATAAAGAAAAGAAGTTCCATCTTACAAAACAGAGTTCACTCCACTCATAATAAGAGTAGCTCTCACCTACAACGTGTTTTATAGCTTTTCAAATCATTTTTCTTACCACTCTATGAGTTGGGTAGTGAAAATATCAACCTCATCTCATATTCAGACAATCTACTCCAGGCCCACAACATCACACACTTGGTCAGTGGTCTAGTCAGGCAATGGAATCTTCTGTTTCCAAGTCCATTTTTTTATGTACTATATCACATCACTTTCCTATGGCTTATACCCATAGCCTGGCCTGGAGCCTTCTCCCAGTCATTTCCAAGAGACCAATTCAGCCTTATGATAGGCTTATTATTTTTTTCCTAAAGCAGTTCTATTCGAATTTCCTATCCACAGTTTGTTATTATTCAGTTGTTTCAATTGTTTGACTCTTCATGATCCCATTTGGGGTTTTCTTGGCAAAGGTACTAGAGTGGTTTGCCATTCCCTTCTGAAGCTCATTTGACAGATGAGGAAACTGAGGCAAATAAGATTAAGTGACTTGCCCAGGGTCACACAGCTAGAAGTGTCTGAGGTCAGACTCGAACTCAGGAAGATGAGTCTTCCTGACGTCAGGCCACTTCACCACCTAGCTGCTCCAAAAGAAGATGGTGGTGGTTGTTGTTCAGTTATATCCTACTCTTCATGACCCCATGGACCATACCATCCCTCAGGTTTTCTTAACAAAGATGATGGAGTGGTTTGTCCTTTCCTTCTCCAGTGGATTAAGGCAGAGGGTAAGTGACTTGCCCAGGGTCACACATCCAGTAAGTGTCTGAGATGGATTTGAACTCAGGTCTTTCTGACTCCAGTTCAAGTGCTCTTTTCCCCTCGTCACCTAGCTCTCTTACTCGCTTTTTAATTTGAGCTGCTGAGATCCTCTCTCTGCTGGCCTGTTAATAATTGCCTAGAAATAAATGTTTTATGGACTGAAGCAAAATTACTAAATACATGGAAAAATCAATAAGGAAAGTAACATATTAATAGAATTTGACATCAAAAGGTAGTGATGGGGTGTTGGGACCTGGACCCCTAAAGGAAAAAAGACCTTGTCTCTGGAAGTTACCCAGATCACCTAATTAGCCTACCTGACATTCCTTTCACTGTCACACCTGGGACTACTTACTACTCCTTAATCCCACCCAGATTTTTTCACTATGCCTTCAGCATACAAGTTTCAGCATCATCCTCATTAGTTGTAACAGTAAGGTAATGTTTACAGTTTCCCTAAGAACTTCAACCACTTTCTTGGTGTTACAATAAATTTTGCCACTTGACTGGAGGACAGTTTGAATGTATAAATTCATTCTAGGCAACACTGCCCTGTACCCTGACATTTTGGGGTTCCCAGACAGCACCCCTAAATTGCACCAGTGCCCCCTTTGTTCCTTGTATCCCTGGATCTTCCAGGGGTTTCCCTCAGGCATAGGTGAGCTTCCAATCCTAAATTCCCCCAAATGGACACATCAAGGGTTACTACTCACAAACCTCAGAACTTCTGATCTAAAAGAATCCCAACAGGGTAGAATCTAAATTAGGATAGACCACTCAAGACTGAAACTCCTAATCCCACCCCCGTGGTCCATCTCCTAGGAGATTTGACCTTTGAGTTCAAAGCATATATAAATTAACATAATTTACACCCCACTGGCCACCTGGAGTAGGTCCATCTAAAGCAGATGCCTCTTGGAGGAGCTAGATAGCACAAAAGCTAGAGAATCCAGCATGTAATGAAGAAGACCAAAGTTCAAATCTAGCCTCCAACACCTACTAGCTAGGGGTCCCTGGGTAAGACATGTGACATCTATTTGCCTCAGTTTTCTGAACCCTAAAATAGAGATGATAATAATAGCACTTATCTCCCAGGGTTGTTGTGATACTTTCTTTATTGATTTTTCCATGTATTTAGTGATTTGCTTCAGTCCATAAAACATTTATTTCTAGGTAATTATTAACAGGCCAGCAGAGAGAGGATCTCAACAGCTCCAATTTGGAAGCGAGTAAGGGAGCTAGGTGACCTAGTGGAAAGAATGCTGGAACTGGAGTTAGAAAGATCTGAGTTCAAATCCATCTCAGACACTTACTGGATATGTGACCCTGGGCAAGTCACTTACCCCCTGCCTTAATCCACAGGAAAAGGAAAAGACAAACCACTCCATCGTCTTTGTCAAGAAAACCTCAGATAATACTGGTAAAGTGCTTTAGTTTTTTTCCCTCCCTCCCTTCCTCCCTTTAAAATAAGATCATTCTTGTAAATGTTGTGTGTGGTCTGGGGCTGAGAACCAGAACTAAGAATCTGAGGTCTAAGTTGTAAACATCCCTCTGAGTGGAAGGTTTGAGGGTGGAACCTTAAACTCTTCCCCAAACCTCCCTTTGTAAAAGGCTCACAACCTTCCAGGTAACTCCATTTTCCATCTGCAGTTCAACTGAGCTTTGACTCCACCCAGGCACACTCTAGTCATCACACCACACCCCTTTCAACTTCCTTTGTGTATTGTCTTTCCCATCAGATGGTAAACTCCTGGAGACTAGGCTATCTCACTGTGCCTGACCAATAGTCGGTGCTTAATAAATGTTTATTGAATTGAATGCTTCTTTCTCCTAAGTAGTCTGTGTCTATGGCTCTGCTTAAGTGTTTTTCTTTGTTACCAGGGAGTGCTCATTGAGAAAGCCATGGGGGTGGGGGATGCTGGATGGAGTGTGGAGTGAAGGGATTTATCTATTAATGATTGTGGATATAAAAGCAAAATTTATCATTAATACTATTAAATGAAGATACCGGATATTACTTTCCTAAGACATTTAGATGGAGATGAAAGAAATCCAGTAGCTTGATATGCAAGTTTCCAGTTTCTAAATGAGATTAAAAAAGTTATTTGTTCAGAGGAAAACAATGGACTCCAGGCTTGAATCATGCTTGTGGTGGCTGAGAAGAAAAAAGTATAGGAAGTCCAAGGCAACAAGCTTTACATAGAACCTATTATGTGCCAGAGATCCTACTAAGTGCTTTACAAATAGTATCTTATTTGTTCTCAAAAATTAGTCAACAAAAGGTGGTGGAATCCTCCTGTGGAGCAGCATGTTGCTCTTTTGTGGTTGCTCCATCCTGATTCTTTGTGACTCCATTTGGGGTTTTCTTGGTAAAGATCGTGGAGCAGTTTGCCATTTCATTCTCCAGATCTTTTTACAGATGAGAAAAGTGAGGCAAACAGGGTTAAGTGACTTGCTCAGGGTCACACAGCTAGTAAGGGTCTGAGGCCCCATATGAACTCAGGAAGATGAGTTTTCCTGACTCTAGGCCTGGTGTTCTATCCATTCCACCACCTAGCTTCAAGCCTCTTCCCCATTAAGACAAATCAGAACAGACATCACTGCAAGTTCTCTCCTCTATGTCTAGGTCCTAAGCAGTTGCACAGGTATCTTACAATCTAGCCCTGTGCCAATCTTGATAGAAGAGGAAATTGAATCCCAGAAAGGGTAATTAACCTGGACATACAATGAATTAGTAGGAGAATAAAGACTAGGGCAGCTAGGTAGTACAATTTAATAGAGCACCAGACCTGGAGTTAGGAGGATCTGAGTTCAAATTTGACCTCACTTACTAATTATGTGACCCTGGACAAGTCACTTAACCCTGTTTGACTCAGTTTCCTCATCTGTAAAATGAGTGAGAAGGAAATGGCAAATCATTCCAGTATCTTTGCCAAGAAAACCCCAAATGGGGTCATGAAGAGTTGGGCATGACTAAAACCACTTAACAGCAAAGGACTAACTCTCAATCCAGTGTTATTTTCACTATACCATAGTACTTAACCTAGAGGACTTCTACAATGTATGGGACAATTGTAGGAAAGTGTTGTATTGAAATTTGTGCAGTCAGTCCCAGTTACACCATTGTTTCCAGTCTTGCTCATCTTTCAGAGTATGCCTTTATGCCAGTCTATAGGAAAATGTAGCATGTACTTTGACTCCATCCCCTTGTTCTTTGTAGGACCTTCCAGTCTGCATATAGCTCCATGTGCTTTCATCCCATCTCCTCATCTCATCTTATTTCCCTAAGATACCCCAATAAGGGAGAAGCTCGGTGACACTTGTCCATTCCCTTTTAGAAATGTATACCGATCAAGATTGTTTTTCCCTTATTAGGAATAAAACTGCACTGGGTTTGAATTTCATTTCCTGGTCACATTCAAAGCACTTTTGCTTTGGGTGCTACAAATTCCTTTAACACAGGAAGCAAACTTGGGTAGAGATCTTACTTTACCAAGTTTGCTGTGTTATTGAGGGCAAAGACCTGAATAAAGGTTTTCTTTTTTACCAGGTGGAATAAATGTGATTGGCAAGGTGAAATAGTTGTTTTCAGTATAACTCCTCTAAATTAGAAACTTAATCATTGATAATAACTAAGGTTGAATTAATAAGACAAGAAAACAGAAAGACAACTCAAGGTAGAAGTCTTATGAAAACCTAAAATGCTTGTGTTTCAGTGTCTGGATGGGTAGTCCCTACCTATCATTTTGTAGGAAATAGTCTTAACTCTCACTCTCCTCACACGAACAAAAGATGGGATGCTTTGGAATTTCCCACATATGCAAAGGAAAGGGGGTAGGAGGTATAGAGGGTTCAGCAACACTGAGCCAGCTAGAGGAGAAGTGACTTCTATGTCCAAGGGGAAAGGGCTTAAAAATCTAGCCACAATCAATCCTCTTCCTCTACAGTTTGGCCTGGGTCCCAGATGGGTCTTCACAAACTCCAACCTGAGGAAGGTGAGGCCACTAAGGCTAGAGCAGCTATATAATAGAAAACGTATGTACCATAGCAGTGAAAGGTAGAGGAGCCAAAAAATGAAAAGGAAAGACAGAGCCAAGCATCAGAAATAAAAGAAAAAAATCCAAAAGACACATATTCCATGAGAAAAAGGCAGAATATAAGTTTAACTCCAATAAAGTAGATGAAATGCAAAACTGAGACTTAAAAAGTCAGAAAGAAAAAATGAATTGAAAATTTATGACACACAAGAAATGTTATACTTTGATTATAATTTCTTATAATTTGAGGGAGAGTGAATTAAAAGCCCATAATGAGAAAGAAAATTCTGCAGATTCCTTGGAGATTATAGAACAATATACATCATGCACAGAGTGAGAAACTCCAGAATGATTCAAAAGAGAAATAAAAAGAATATGTTTAGATGGAAATTAGGTCAGAAGTTAGACTTCTCAAAGCAGAAATAATTAAGACAAACAATAGAATAGACAACTTAAAACATATGACAAAGAATGTTGTCAAAGTAGTAGAAGCTCTGAGAAAAAGAATGGCAGATTTAAAAACACAGAAGTGGAGGAAAATTAGAGGGAAGCAAAAGAGCAACAACTTGCCAAAGCAACTGATTTTTAAGACTGAATGTATAAAAATAATTTAAAGGTTATATCTTCCTACAAATATGAATTAACATAACAAATTTACAACCTGAATATTGTACTATAAAAGATATACATGAAAACTACCTAGAACTTTTGAATAGATAACAATATAATCCAAAGATCACCATTAGAGAAAAATCCATACTTGAAATTCCAAAACATATAATAGTTAAAGTTCAGAATTTCCATGTCCAAAACTAAAGCATCTAAGAAAAGGTCTCCAGAAAGACTCTTCATTAGGGGAAAAAAGGATTACTCCATATTAATAAGAAATAAGAGAAGAAAGTAAAATAAGATATTTTTTCTTAAAAAAAGGATTCCCACATTGGCCATGTCCAAAATAAATGTTTAAATTTGTACACAGCCCATCAATTCTCTGCCTAGAAAGAGTTAGCATATTTTGTCAAGCCCTTTTATTTTTTTTTCTTTTGAGATCCTCTTCAAGATCCACCCTCCTAAGTTAGAGTGTTATTTTACTTAGGACTACCCTTTCTACCTTCTCTCTTATTCCCTGACCCCCTTTCCCTTCTCCTTTTTCCTTTCTGTTTCCCTGTTGAGTGAAATGTATTTCTATACTTGGGTATATTCTTCCCTCTTTTGACCAGTTAAGATGAAAATGAGCTTCAAATGCTGCCTGCTCCCCACCTCCACTTTTTTTCCCCTTGCTTACATATACTTCGACTTTACACACCCCAATTATGTGAGAGTTTCCCAGTCTTTTCTCTCCCTTTCCTCTAAGTGTGTTCCTTTTACCTTGTCTTTCTATTATTCTTTTATATGTTTTATCAAAATATACCAGAATCACTCTGAGACCCTCTGTATAATTAAACTCTGCCTATGACCCCTGATAATAAGTGAATTCTGAGAGGATATGTATCTTCCTCTATTAAAATATAAATACTTCGATCATGTTTAGCTCCTGTAATTGTCTATGATTGTTCACTCCTATTCGACTTTTTATATTTCTCTTGACTCCCAGCTTGTACTTCAAAATTTCTATGCAGTTCCAGTCTTTTCAACAGGAATGCTAGGGAGTTTTCTATTTCATGAAAGATTCATCTTTTTTCCCTTGCAGTATTATACTCAGTTTTGTTGAGTAAGTTTTTCTTGTTATTCTATACCTGTATCCTTTGCCCTCTGTAATATAGTTATTTCAAACTTTTTGCTCTTTTATAATGGTGGCTGCTGAATCTTATGATCCTGATGGTGATTCCTAAGTGTTTGAATTCTTTCTGACTGCTTGCAATATTTTTTCTTTGACCTGGAGGCTCTGATTTTGACTATAATGTTCTTGTGAGTTTTCATTTTGAGGTTTCTTTAAGGATGTGAGTGGTGGATTATTGGGGGTTTTTCTGTTTCTACTTTGCTCTATGGTTCTAAGAGGTCCAGGAAGTTTGCTTTTTTGATATCTTGAAATATGATGACTAGACTCTTTTTGTTATGGTTTTCAGGTAGTCCATTGATTCTTAGTGCAATGATTCAGGTAGTCCAATGATTCTTTTCTCTCCTTTCCCAGGTCAGCTGTTTTTGCTATAAATTACTTTATATTTTCTTCTATTTTTTCAGCCTTTTGACTTTGTTTTAATATTTCTTGTCTCATGGAGTCATTATCTTCTATCTGGTCCATTCAGATTTTCATGGAAAGTATTGCTTTGGTAAGGTTTTGTACCTTTGCCAAGCTGCTGATCCTATTTCTCATTCTTTTGTTCCAAAATTCTCCTAACAAAAAAAAAAAGAGGCTTTTTAAAAAACATTTTTGCTTCATTTCTTATATGAATTCTAGTTGAACTTGTGCCTAGGCTGTGTTTTTCTTTGTTACTTTGCTTGTAGATATTTTCGAGTCATTCTCTTCCTCTGGGTTTGTCTTGAGCAACCCTGTTACCAAACAGATCTTTATGCTGGGATTCTTTTTGTTTATTTGCTCATTCTTTTGGCCTACCTACTGATTTTGGAATTTATGTTAGGACTAGATTCTGCACAGATTTGGAAGTAACCTCTGGGCTAGTCCTGCTACAACTTTCTTGAGAGTATTGAGTTTGTGCTATTCCAGGCTCTCAGGGACAGCTCAGTTAGGGTACCTGAAAGATTTCAGTGTTCCCAAAGTGGTTTGATCCAGGGCAAAATCTGATCACTGCCCCTCCCTTGTCTGAGTACTGCTAATTTCTGACCTTAGTTTGGGTCTGAACATTATGCCTTGGTATTCCAGATAAAATGCTACTAGACTGTCACCCTCAGCCAACTGGAAATTTCTTCTGGTTCAGAGCTACAGAACTATAGGCTCCCATTTGGTCTTGGATTCCTTCTTTTATTATTCCATAGGAGGATTCAGACTGTGCTAGAGGCTGGAACCGAGAACCCTTTCTACTTCTTAGGTCAGAGCCACACAGTTATTGTTTATGCAGCCTAGGGCCTGCGGTGGCTCTTTACCCTGGAAAGCCTTCCCAAGCACAGGTTCCCTCCTCAATAGCCCTGGGTCTGTTGCTTGGAACGGAATAGGGAATGACAGAGCCACCGCTTGGCACCTGTTCCTTCACCTTACATGAGGTCAGGCCCATCTTTTCTGGATCTGGTACCTCTTCTTATCCTGGTATATAGCCTTTCCCTGAGCTGGATGCTCTTGCACGGTGATTCCTAGCTAGACCCCAGCCCCAGCGTCTGCAGAACTCTCTGTATATCTCCCTATGCCACCCTGGGCTGGAAAAAAAAATGAGGCATTTTAATTTTTTTTTCTTGGATTTCATAATCAAAACTCGGTTTGGTGCATTTTCTAGATCTCTATAGAGGAGTTTTGTCTGTGTACGTGTGTATGTGTGAGTGAGCACCACGTGTGCATTTTGAGAGGATGGCACTCAGTTGTACTTCCCCACCCCTCACCCCTGCCCCCACCTAGCTGCCATCTTGGCTCTACCTCTTATAATAAGATATCCCAAAAAACAAAGAAACCTGAGATTCATCCTCCCTAAAACTCATCCTACAAAGCCAAAACTAATTATCAATATAAAAAGATAAGCCTTCATCAAAAAAGCCCTATTTAGGGTATTTCTGCCTAAAAGATCAGAGGTGATCATCCAACTTGGGAACAATTTGAACATGAGAAACATAAGAAAACAGTGTGGCACAGTGAATGGAGCGTTAAACTTAGAATCAGGGAAACCTGGGGGCGGAGCCAAGATGGTGACTGGAAAGCAGTAACTGGCGTGAGCTCCCCACCAAGTCCCTCCAAAAACCTATAAAAAAATGGCTCTGAACCAATTCTAGAACTGTAGAACCCACAAAGTGGCAGAGGGAAGCAGGGCTCCAGCCCAGGACAGCCTGGATGGTCTCGGAGTAAGGTCTGTCCCGCACGGAACTCCCAACTCCCAGTTGAGGGGAGCGGAGCTGAGCCAAGCAGAGCCCAGAGCGCGAGGCGCAGCGCGGCAGACCACGGACTGACGAGACCAGGAGTGGAGCGGAGAGTGCCCTAGCATGCTGAATTACTGAGCTGTGGCATGTACCAGACCTCACAACCCACAAACAGCAAAGACAACAGAGAAGGTTAGTGGGAAAAGCTGCAGGATGAGATGGAGTTTGCGGTTCGGCTACCACCCCTGAGGCA
>CM053622.1:639343863-639420716 GCA_028646595.1 Phalanger gymnotis | reverse complement strand
TAGAGTAGCTGAAGGGAATATGCATATATATATATGTATATATATATATATGTTTATATATGTATATGTGAGTATGTATGTATGTATATATGTATGTGTATATATAGAGGGAGAGAAAGCAGGCACAGGGTGAGTTGAAGATGAAGGGAAGATATCTAAAAGAAATAAAATCAAATTAAGGGATGAGAGAGGAATATATTGAGAGAGGGAGATAGGGAGAGATAGAAAGGGGTAAATTATCTCACATAAAAGTGGCAAGAAAAAGCAGTTCTGTAGGAAGAGAAGGCAGGTGAGGGGGAATGAGTGAATCTTGCTCTCATGGGATTTGACCTGAGGAGGGAATACCATACATACTCAATTGGGTATCTTACCCCACAGGAAAGAAGGAGGAAGAAGATAAAAAAAAGGAGGGATGATAGAAGGGAGGGCAGATGGGGGTGGAGGTAATCAAAAACAAACACTTTCAAAAAGATCTCTTGGCCCCAAGTTTCCTCTGGCTGTAAAATGAAAGCATCGGATTAGATGATTAAGCAATTCACTTTTATTTCCAAATCTATAATCCAATGAACACATTTTTCATAAGATCTGGAGCTGGAGAGGACCTTGGGAGCCATATAACTTAAACAAATTGTTGAAAGACTAAATGAAGGCAACATGTAACCCTCAGTCTCCTAAACTCTAACAGTTCGATTCAGTTTAATTCAACTAAGTTGAATTCAACAAGTATTCACTGAATCTCCCTGAATCTCCAGGTGCTTGAGTCAGCTAGGTTGTATATTGCAAAACCTGAGTTTGAATCTTGAATCAGATACTTACTAGATGAAGGGTTCTGATCAAGACACATTTAACCTCTCTCAGCCTCAGTTTTCTCATCTGCAAAATGGAGATAACAATTATGCCTACCTCACAGGGTAGGTGTAGGGATCAAATGTGATGTTACATGTTAGAGTGCTTTCCAAACCTTAAAGCCCTATGCATATGCTAGTGGTTATTATGAGGTAGAGTAGTTTATCATTATAAGTACCTTCCAAACTATTTGAAGCTCCATATTGACTTGTTCTTGTTTTATAATTTGTTCTATAATTCCCTGGAAGGTTCTGATCCTCAGTGGAAAACAAAACAAAACGCCAAAATAGAATTAGTCATGAAAACAGAAAGCATAACCCATTCTTGACATCTGAGCACCATTCATATGGTTTCCTTCTTTTTTTGTCCTCCATACCAGATCAATCACAGGAACATGCCAACTCCTATAATGTCTTTTGTACGCATTCCTTCTTTTCAATTCTTACTGTCACCATCCTAGTTCATTCTCTGTTCATTTCTATAAATTCTTGCAACAGCTCTCACACTAGTCTTGCCTCTTGGACATTACCTGTCCAATTCATGCTAAACACTGCTGTCTCAGTGATAATCCTAACATACCACTTTAACCATACCACTTTCATGCTGAAAAACACCCTGTCATTCACAGGATGATATTCAGATTCCTTACTTTGGCACTCAAGGTACTCTACAATCTGACCTCAATGTAGCCTTTCATTCTTATGAACCTCTAGTGATTTTCCATGGTTCACAAAATTATCCCCTGCCTTCCTTTGGCTCTAAGATTCAAAGTCTTCCTTTCTTGCACCTGAAGATCTGGCGCAGGTGCTACAATTTTTTTTTTTTTGTCTCAATAATGTTCTCTGGGTTCAAGGGAGCTGTGACTGCCTATTTTTAATAGGCTAAAATACAAATCTTAGCCTGATATTTACAGTCATTCAGAGTCTTGGGCCTATAACCTTAGAAGCATTTAACCCTTAAAATTCTTAAAATATTAGTTTTTCACCACCATCATTTTCAATTATTTCCTTCCATTTCCCCAGAGAGTCATCTCTTGTAAAAGATGATAAAAAAAGGACAATTCAGCAAAAACAACCAACATATCAACCAAGTCTGACAGTACTGTATATGCCAGTGCTTCTTAAACCGTGGGTTGCAACCCCACACAGGATTGTAAAAAATTTAACAGTAAAAGGTTTTTGAATGCCAATGACCAAAAATTAATTAGAAATCAAACATGTAATGAATCCAAGGTGTTTCTGGCAGCACTTGCCTGTGTTGCATCATGCAACTGCACTGCAGTCTTGGTTCTGAACACAAAGCATGTGCACTTTGCTCTACGAATGCCCTCAGGCCATACAATGACAACAAGCACCCTAAAGGTGAAAAGGGGTCTCAGGTGGAAAAAGTATAAGAAGTCCTCATATATGCAATATGACATTGTCATAGTGTCTCATCTCTGCAAAGACTGGAAGAAAATGCTTTTTCACTCCCAGAGTGATAATCTTCAGGGTCAGTTGTTCAGTTGGGATTTTTAAAATTTTAATTAGTTCATGTGAGTTTTAACATTTCTCTCATATATACTCTTTATATCATTGTTACTTGTGAAATAGCAATATTCAATTATAGTCGTGTACCATAATGTATTTAGACATTCTTCAGTATCTTATTTTGTTTCCAGTTTTTTGCTATAAACTGCTCTATTATAAATATTTAGATCTTTTACCTCCTTGGAGTACGTGGCTAATAGTAGGTCAAAGTATATTGTACATTCCAGTCACTTTCTTAGTTTAATTTCAAATTGTTTTCAAGAATGGCTGAACCAATTCCCAGCTCCATCAATAGTGTATTAGTTTACCTGTCTTTTTTTTTTCACAAGTTCTCCAATGACCATTCTAATCTTTTCTCTTCTTTGTCAGTTTGCTATGAGATAGAATATTGGTTGTTTTGATTTCCATGTCTTTTTGGTGATATGGAACTATTTCTCATATGGCTGCTTATTGATTGCAATTCTTTTGAGATTTCCTTTTTTATATTGTTTGGTCACTTATTCATCAGGGAGTCTTTTGTCATATCATTTCCATTTAAACAATTTCCATTCCAGAGGAAAGCATCCTCAAATCTCTCATCTCCAGGGAAACTGCATAGGCCATACCTAGAATGTTCTACATTTCTTATTAAAGAAGCTATACCTGGAAAGCCCATGTTCTACATACTTATTGAAATCTTTTTCTTTTAATGTCCAATCTAATTACTATGAAGTCTTCACTGATCCACCTCCTTCAACATTCCAGTAGAAAGTGATCTCTCTACCCTTGAATTTTCTTTGAGCATTTTGTCGATATACGTATTTTTCACTCATCACATACTTACTTATACATGGGTTTCTTGAGGGAGGCAATGAAGAGGGAGGGAAGAAAATAATGAACTGAAAAAGAATAAAGTAGAAGAAAAATAGAGCAATTTGGTTTGGGGGAATTGCACACTTTTTCAAGGAGCAGCAGAGGAATCTACAAAAATTCCAAATGGAATTTGTCCATTTAGGAAGTAGACTATCTGTAGTCCTTTACAAATTAAGGGAACAGGTTTTAATCCCTCCATAAATACTTGTCATAAGTTATTCCCTTATCTGTATAGAGAACAGATGTTGGCATTTTCCCTTGTCATGGACAAAAAAGAAATACAGCTTAGTTGTAAGAATGTGAAGTACTCAGGTTGCAAAAGAAGATTTTTCAAAGAGTGGCGACATTTAAAAGAAAGGGAAGAATATTCAATTAAGGAGACAGCATATTTGAGCATTGTAGATCTTGCCCTTTTGCCTGATATAATGGAGGAGACTGTTCTCTGTTTGGGAACATATAATACGTATATACATACATATAAAACAATATATGTATGTACATATATATATATATCATATAATACAACTACTTCAATCTGAGCCAGGGTTAATACTAGCAATTTCTGTTTTAACTCCTCATTTTACTCTTCTTTTATCACTCAGCTGAGATGACTACTGCAAAATTGGCCAGTCTGATTCCGTCCTTCTTTTCCTCAACTAATGAAAGCTGTCAATAAACAGGGAAATTTACAAGTCTGGAAAGAGTAAAAGCAAAATAGTTGAGGTAGTCTCTGAATGTGATATTCTAGAATTGACTCTATTCCATCACACTCTATACTCATTCTTAAACATGAATGTGACTACTGAAAAGTGTTGTGCTATTCAAACAGTAAACTGAGAATGATATATGGTCCTCTTGGTAGGCTATATTCCCAATTTAGACTTATTTCTGGCTCATAACGATTGACCTGTGCTATAACATTGTTGCTCAAACTAAGCCACCCATACTATCTCAGTGAGGTCAACATATACTCTAAATCACCTTTCTTTTGCTTTTGATTTCTGAAACCACTACTTCATCCCTGTTGGGTTTCTTTCCTCTCCCTCTTTTTTTGTAACTAGCCTCACATACAGCTACAACTCACAAATGAGTTCACCAAATGATACTTTCTTAGGCGTTGTGCTGCAATTTATCTACCTTCTAAGTTTAGCCAAAAGCTTTGTGGCAGTGTGTGTAAGCTTGATACCAATTGACTGACTGAACCCTTATTACTGATGACCTTGCCATTTGGCATTAAATATTCATGGGAAATGCAGCTGATCAAACATGATCTTTTACCTCTCTGTTTCTCCTCTCACATCCACTTACTCTCTTCAAATTCCTTCTGTATTTACCACACACTCTGGTTATCCCTTCCTCTTAGCACAACGAACAACTCCTACCTGAATGTTTTGCTTTTCCTACCTATTCTCCCTTATAATTGTCAGAAATAACTTCAACAACTGCAGATGCAGTACATAATGGCTTTCCCTTAAACAATTTACATAACAGGTTCATTTACCTGGAATCGTTGGGAAGTGAAGTATTCTATCTATGAGAATTTTCTAAATTATTGAAGCTTATTATCCCTTTGTGTGCTTTAAAAAGTGTTAAATGTCTTTGATGGAAATCTAATATATTATTAGGGTGTAATGAATGTGATTTTTATACTTTTCTTGGTGATTCAATCATTATTCTGAAAAACTGTGTGCTACTGTGTAGCAATACATTGCTAAGATGTGCTTGGTCCTACACTAACTTGCCCCAGATGGCTATTTTTGTGAGTGTTCTAGTAGTTTTTAACTGGAGGCAGCTAGGTGGCTCAGTGAATTGAGGGCTAGGCCTAAAACCAGGAAGACCAGAGTTCTAATTTGGCCTCTGTCTCTTCTCTGGCTCTTTAGGTTATCAAATTATCATGTTAACTGTTTTTTCACTATCTTTATCTCCAAATATTTCCTTCTCTTTCCCCAGAGAATCATCTGCTGTAACAGATAGTAAAGAAAAAAAGAATAGTTCAGCAAAAATACAACATATCAACCAAGTCTGATAGTAAAATTTGTGACACAGCCATAGGACCTTACCTCTAACAAAGGCGGACGAAATCTCATTATTTCTTGAAGTTGTAAGCATGCCGTTCATTCTCTAACAGTCCCTCCCACCAACTAATTGTGTTAAGTCTGATTCAAGTTGCTCTGGCCTGGGAAACAAGGTTAACCAACTTTATTAGAATTGTATGGCAAATAAATCTGTGCCTAAAGAGCTCTCCCATAACAGCAACACAGCTACAATATCTTACATTGTTTTACTTAAATGTTTTGGTTTCCATTTGTTTTTCCAAATTTTACTTTACCTTTACCTATCATCTCCCCAATATTCATGGCAGTTTTTTTTTTTTTTGTAAATACACTTTATTTCAGTACTTGTTTATAACAGGTCATAGACAAAGGGCTAGAAAATGATCTTGGGGCAATCTAGTCCAAGCCTCTCCCCAAACCCTGTCACCCGTGCAAACCATTTTATAGACCAGGAAAATCAAGCTCAGGGAGGTAAAACACATAGTATTCAGTTGTGTGCATGTTTTACGTCTTAGAAAGAGAGACAGGATCCATATCTGACTTAACTAACATACCCAACCCCAGCATATCTATAAGGCAGAAAGAGCATCATGCATATGTACATCTGTATGTTACAAACCACCCTTTAAAGAAAAAAGTCCTCAAAAATAAATAAGATAATTTTTATTTAACTGGAAAAGAATCAACATACTTTCAAAACTGGCAAGCATCTCACTAGGGGCGGTAGAAATCTACCAGAATTCACAATCACCTGGCTTGACCAAAAGATATGATAATAAGTGAACAATTTAGTTCCTTCTGTGGACAAACAAGTATCACATACAAACTGTAAGCCTAAAAATCAGGTGTACCCCCACCCCCTACCAATTAGGCACCTCTTTAAGTATTCCAACATTAATTTATCCATTTTTAATATTTAGAATAATAGTATCTCAATCTTAAATAAGCTTCATAATGACTTACTATTATATCACATGACTATAATTAAAATAGGCTAACTGGTATTTTCAAAACCCATTTTAAATTGTTTAATCTGGACACATTCTAACCTTTTTTTTTTTTTTGGCCCTACACATCAAAAATAAAATAACTATTACTATAAATCAATATTTTGACAAAGGATATTTTAAGGCCTCTGGTAAAAGGAACGTGTATGTGTTTAAGATTCATCTGTGCCCTTATGCTATAAGAATTATATACAGAAAAACATTTATAATTAAATTTTCTTTGTGCATTTCAAGGGTTAAAGAAAAAGCAGAGAATTACTACAACATTAAAATACTGAGGATCCCATCACAGTCTCTGATTTTGCATTGTTCCCATGGAAAAAAAATATGAGGAAGAATCTTGAGCACAAAATGATTTAACAATTAAAACCAATGTTCAACTGAAGACAGTCATTTGTTATCACTAGTATTTTTAGTTGGTTCTTTCTGTAGAACACAAGGTTTGAAATTTATGCTTATTACAAGTTTTTAATTTAACAGTAACATCAAGGCAGCATATGGCAGACATTTATTAACTCATATATTATGTTAAGGTACTTATACAATTATAAACCTAAGGATATTAAAAACTTATCCTTTTGTCTAAATCACCGTTGTACAATATGTTTCTACAAATAATTCAATGAAATCAACAAAATGTGATTATTTTTCATTTCAAAAACTGAAACTCATCTGCACCTTGTCTTAAAAGTCCTACAGCAGCATATTCAGCTTTTAAGGCATACAGACAGAAATGTCACTATAAATTACATATTCTAATAATTCTTCTCTTGGCATGAAAAGCCATCACACAAAATTCACACATTTTAATAGACAATATATATTAACATACACCTGAATTTACATTTGCAATAAATCTCAATTAGTATTATGTTGGCCTATGTAAGAGGTGGTGGTAAAGTGCAAAATAGCTGGTGTAACATCTCTAATGGTCAGACTGTGTTTCTGTGGACAGTGGACAGCTGAGTCTTGGTCTTCCATTTACAGATATGGTATTGGGTGGAACAGTAACCTAAAAGAGAGACACATGATCATATCTTTCCACTTAGAAGCATACAGCTGCCTAATTTCAAGTTTTCATTCACTAGAACATTTTATTTACTGGTTAATTATGAGCACTCACATTTAGTATTTTATTGTTCAATGAAGTATAAATCATTAAGAATCAACAATCACTCATCCATGAAATTAAAAATGAGAGATTTGTTATTTTCACAACAAACAAGTTAAATAATCCATTAACACATCATAGTCTTTATAAAATGACTAAACTAACTCAAAGGACAGGAGCACAAACACAGACTGCAATCCAAGCTGTTAATGAGCTTTTTTCATGAGCTTAATTCTGGCTTCTAAAACCTGGTAGTGAGAATGAAGAAAAACAGAGTGAATTCTCCAAAATCATTTTAAAAATGTGGACTTTGACTTTCTCTTACCCTGACTAATCCCTCCATGGACTCTTTTTTCATAGAGAAAGGTTATCTTTGTATTTTAAGAATGCATATACTTTGGCTAATATGACAAAAAAGGAAAATGTCGAATGTTGGAGAGGATGTGGGAAAACTAGGACACTAATGCGCTGTTGATGGAGTTGTGAACTGACTCAACCATTCTGGAGAGCAATTTGGAACTATGCCCAAAGGGCTATAAAACTGTGCATACCCTTTGCTCTAGCAATACCGCTGCTAAGTCAATATCCCAAAGACATCCAAAAAAAGGGAACAGGACCTATTTGTACAAAAATATTTATAGCAGCTCTTTTTGTGGTGACTAAGAATTGGAAATCAAAGGGATGCCCACAGATTGGGAAATGGCTAAGTAAGCTGTGGCATATGATTGTAATGGAATATTATTGTGCTATAAGAAATGACAAGCAGGATGATTTCAGAAAAACCTGGAAAGACTTACATGAACTGATGCATACTGCAGTGAACAGAAACAGGAGTAATATTGTTCGACAAAGAACGTGGAATGATTTAGCTATTCTCAGAAGTACAATGATCCAAGACAATCCCAAATGACTAATGATGAAGCATACAATCAGCCTCCAGAGAAAGAACTGATTTAGATTGACTATAGACTGAAGCATGCTATTTTTTTCACTTTCTTTTGGGTCTTCTTGTACAAAATGGAAATGTTTTACATAATTGCAGATGCATAATCTATATCTGATTGCTTACTGTCTCAGGGAAGGGGGAGCAGAGGGAAGGATAAAATTTGGAACTCAAAACTTTAAATAAAAATGTTAAAAAATTTTGGGGAAAAAATAATGCATATTTGAATGGCAGAAAAAACAAACAGCTATCTCTATGTTTGCTATACCATTAAAATTGTGATATCAAAATGATTTAGATAGTGGTAATTAACCACAGTTTAATAAGTTCCTAAGAAATAAGATACTCAAGATTTATCATTTTAACAACTGAATGAAACCATTATGAATGAACCTGAAAATCAAATATAATGAAACCTGAATTTCCTAATTATCCTCATCATTTAAAAGGATCCAGTTAAATTTATTTAGATTCACCTAGATGATGATACATTTAGGTAGTCTGGAACCTTATTGGAAGAAAGACACCTAGCTAGGTGGCACGATGGATAGAACATTGGACCTGGAGTCAGGAACACTTGGGTTCAAATCCTTCCTCAGAAGTTTAATAGCTATATGACTCTTGGAAAGTCACTTAACCTCTCTCAGACTTAGTCTCCTCATCTATAAAATAGGGATAATTAATAGCACCTACTTCACAGGAGTGTTGTGAGGTTTAAATGAGATAACTTCTGTAAAGTGTTTTGCCAATCTTTAAAGTGTTATATATAAACTATTATTAATTTATAAGATTAGCAAACAAAGAGAAATTTTAAAAATAAACATGAAACATGAAGTACTTCAAAAGAAAGAACAAAATGAAGATTTTTCTCCATTTAGATTACTGGCTATTGACAAAGATAATTGGTGTTTTTTCCCCCTGTCACAAAAAGATCTGTTGTACAAAAGGCCATTTATCTACCCTGGGCAAATATTCTGGCAAGATACTGAGGAAAAAAAAAAAGAAAATTGGCTGCTTTAAGCCACTGTGGCTCAATTTTTCTCTTGCTTCCTTTAGAGAGGGACTTGGAAAGCAAGAACATCCCATAGAGCACCTACAGGATTCCACTAGATTAGAAAGCAGGCTTCTGGATTTCATACATGCCAAGTTCAGGGAAGCCGGAACTAAACCAGCGGAAATATCTCTTATTCACAAGCCTTAGTAACAGTGTGTTTCTGTAGTTGACATTTTCATGGGCAAAAATGAGCTTTTGAGAATATTGGGGAAGGGGAGGCTGTTCAGACAGTAGAAGATTGGTCAAACATCACTGATATCTAGCGGTGAAAACATGAGAGGGGTGTGCGAGCGCATGGGTGCATGTGTGTGTGTGCACGTGTGTGCATGTGTGTGGGGAGGGAGCAAATGCAGTTAATTATTCTATTTCAGTATCAGTAAATCACGTTTAATCATCAGGTTTTCTCTTAGTGTTCCATCGGACAACCCCTTTTTGTGGCTTTAATAACTTCTGAAACAGGAGCTTTGGAACAAAAACATCAAACTGATATGGCACAACAGAGGAGGAGACAATCTCCTCGCTTAGGGGGAGAAGCCAAGAGTAAATTTTCCCCTTAGATTTTGTTTCCTATTGTTTTGTTTCTTTCCTTGATCTAAAAACGATTCATTCATCTATAGCACAGTTTTGTATCATGGCTCCCTTTGGCAATCTGGTGAAGTTGATGGAACCCTTCTCAGAATAATGTTTTCATATGTATAAAATAAAATTCATGTGGTTACAAAGAAATCTAAATACATCATAATACATATACAAAAAATATATTTTAAAAATCCATAAACCCCTGATTAAGAGCTCCTGATCACTTAAAATTATGATCAAATTTACCTTTTCATGTATATTTTTATTCTCAGGAAATTCTCCCATGTGCTGTTGTTGACTGACATTTCTACAGGTTATTTATTTTGAGTCCAGGGGAAAAAAAAACTATTAGCTGAAATCAAATAGCTAAAATAGCTTTAAAAAGCCTCTAGAAAGGGGAAAGGATAATGTATTCACTGTTTATAATAAATTTGGGTTTTAAGATGGGCCATATTAAAATGAACATTCACAAACACTAGGTTCTTTTCATCAATAACATTCCAAACTTCCTCAGTGTTGCTTCATCTAATTTGCAATGAGTGGATTCGACAAGTCAGTTTTGGCCAAAACTTAAATCCTCAGTTATTTCTTTGAGTAAAATAAGGTTTTGTCAGTAAAATTACTGAAGACTAAATATAATTCATAGCTAACTTCTTAAGATGAATTGTTATGAAAATTAAAAGATTTCTATTTTTCTACAGTGAAACTATGAAAAATTCCTTTAAACTTGTAATTTAGGATTGCTATTAGAAGTGCTTTTGATAGCTAAAAAACAGTCCAAGGAAAAATGAGAGATACCAGCAGGAGAATAAGCTCCTTGACAAGTCTGCCCCAAAGCCCCCCATCTCTAGCCTTTGGTCTATTTTTGGAATGCTTCCAAAGACTGAACAGTACTTTTCAGATAAAATAAAAATCATTCCTTAGTTTGATATGTTCCTAAAAATTGTATTCTAATTCAAAATGGTATGTTAAAAGACATGTGCATAATTAGAAGAAAAAAACCTAATACTCTGCCACCAGGTGTCTTATAAACAATATGATTCAAAGAACCTTATGTTTAAAAATTAGTTCAGCTGGGATCAACTGAATATAAAAGGATATGCTGATCATATATTAGTCCTAACACCAAAAGCATCTTATAAATCACCCACCCTGGTTCATCAGCCCTTCTCTGCACAGTAAGGAGAAGGGGAAGGGGGAATGACCTCTATGAATGTGTTGGAACACAGGGGCAGGGTAGGGGATGAATTTTAAAAGGTTAGAGGATGAAATCCATGACATGCCCATGCTATGTCAGTTATGACTATATGCTCTCTAGAGCAATCAACCAGATAATCGTTCTAATGTGAATCTAACCATTATAATTAAGGTTAATTGCTGTGGTGTGAACATCAGCCATAAGGCAGGTTGGTACCTGAAGTTAAATGGAACATTCTGGGAGCCAAATCATAGACAAACACAGAGCCAACTTTCTGCTGAACATCTAAACTCACTGTCAAAATCACTAGAGATTTTATTTGGCAACATAATTGTTGTTCTATAAAAGAAATGTCATCATTTGAAACAAACTAGGAAAAATTTTCAGTGTACTGGTATAAGAAAGAGGGTATGTAAGCACAAACTAGAATGAAGAATTAGACCTGCGGGTACCTGTCCATTTTTAATGATACATATGGGTTATTAAGTGATTTTGTTTTTCTTACTGAAAACCTACCAATAGATTATGACCTAAGGAGTTTCTCGAAGGAATGGGCACTGACACTACAGAACCAGTAGCAGAGTGCAATGTAACAGTACCCAAATGTGGTCTGCAGATCCCTGGAAGTCCCCAAGATCCTTTCAGGGGGTCTTCAAAGTCAAAACTATTTTCAGAATTCTAAGATCTTATTTGCTTTTTTTCATTTTCATTTGCTCACAAGCAAACAGTAGAGGTTTCCAGAGGCTACATGACCTGTGAATTAAAGATTTAGCTGCAAACATGAAGAGTTACTCTCTCATCGGCAGAAATGTACTTTTGTCTTACAAATGAATGATTATATAGATGTGCTGGCTTTGCTTTTCTGCTCATGTTCATTGAGTATTAGCACCAACTAATCATCAAAGAAGGTCTTTTATAGGAGTGCTTGGCAAGAGATACAAGTGGTGCACTGACCAAAGTTCTCAGAGGGAATATTTTCAATAATTTTTAGGAGTACAAAGGGGTCCTGAGGCCAAAAAGTTTGAGAACAACTGGTGAAGTTGCACAGAGAGAGCACCAGAATAGGAGTCAAGAGTATTAGCTTTTTATCCCAATTCTTTCTTAAACTCTGTGTGACTTTGGACCCATTGCTTCATACCTATGGAGCTCAGTTTCCCCATGTCTAAATTCAGGGGTTTGCTCTCTCTCCTGCTAACTCTTTATAACTTTGGTCTTCCATTAGAAGTAATAGATGTTTCCTAGACAATGTAAACCTTAGCAAATGGATACAAAGAAAAGAACACCAAATTTGTAGTTGGGAGTCCTACCCTCTTCTGCCACTTACCAGTTACGTGACCCCAGACAAGTTATTTGACCTTTGGAGGTTTAATTTCCTCATCTGGGAATAATACTTTTACTTCCTGCCTCACAAGGATGTGAGGAGGAAGATAACTGTAAATTGTAAAGTGGCATTTAAGTGTGAACTATTATGCATGATGTGATAAGAAGATCTAGACATTTAAGACCTAACTCACTAAAATCTGTTTCTCATCTAGCCTATCCTTGAATCAGTAAAAGTTTTGAATGTGAAAGGACTCTGCCAAATCAGGCCCTTTAACATACTCAGTATACAGTAGCCTCTTAGTTTAACTTCGCAGGCTGTAAAAGAAGTTCCAACTTAATTTGCGAGTTCTCCTAATTAATTCATAGAAGATGATTAATATTTCCATTGACTTCACATTAAGAGACTACCCTGTAAGAGAAATTTAGAGCAGTCCTGTACCTAGTGTAGCTTTGTGTGAGTCTTAGGTACACTAAAACCAGTGATCATTTGTAAATTATTTCTTAGGGAGAGGGGTCAGAAATAACAGACTTTTCCCAAATAATGATATCTAATTTTGTTAACTTTAGAAACATATTTTCCCCCTTCTACATCTTTTGAATGTGTCACTATATAACAAATTTTCTATTTTAATTGCCTTCTGAGTTAATAATTAGAATATATGCTACCAAGGCAAACAAAAACTTAACTCCTACAAATAAAAATATAAAATAATTCAAAATCAAATACTTTATGTCTCTTCTAAAAATAAAACCTAAGCTCCTGAAATTCTCCTTCATGTTTTCTTCCCAGGACCCAAAAGAATCACCTGGAATAATTTCCATATTTGCTTAGCTGTGAACCTGAGATGCTTCTGTAGTGACCTCCAAAGTCGCCAACCTCCTGCCCCATGAGAAGAAACTGATTGAACTGAGAATGTCTGGCATACTTTACCCAGAATTGCTTGCACCTGTCTTGTCCTCTCTCTGCATAGTGCCTTTGTTCCTTATGTTGAACCAACTGTTCTGTTCAATTCAATTCAATTCATCAAGCACATATTAAATATTTACTATGTTTCAGGCACTGTGCTAGGTGCAGGGAATTACAAAGAAAAAATGAATAGCTCTGAAAGAACTTACATTATAGGGGTAGGATATAATGTACGCAGAAAAATAAACAAGATAATTTGGGGAGCAAATGAAAACTGATAACTGGGGACAGAGGGGAAGGGGTGATTTGGGAAAAGCTTCGCTTAGATGCTGAGCCTTGAGGAAGTTAGGAATTTCTAAGAGGTAGAGGTGCAAATGAAATGCATTTCAGGCATGGAGGACAGCTTATGCAAGGGCACAAAGGAAACAGAAGAAATATCAGGTTTAGGAAATAGCTGGCACGTGCATTTAGAGTACTACATCATCTAGTCAGAGATTCTTGGTTCACCGAGAGGTTAAGCGACTTGCCTATAATGCAACAGGTATTGATTAGTGCCATGGTTTCAACCTAAGTCTTCCTAACTTGATGACCAACCCTCTAAATACTAAACCACGCTCCCTCTCTGAAGTTTTCTTTTTAAAGTTAGGGTTCTACTTCTCTGAAATATTTGGTCAAAATAAAGAGGAGGGATTTTTTGTTGTTGTTCAAATAAGATCAAAGACTTAAAACTGGAAGAGACAAGAGTACTTAGTTTAATCCCCTCATTTAACAGGTGAGGACAGTGAAGCCCAGAAAAGGGAACAGAATTAACTAAGTCCATATCAGTCCTACCAGACCTAACATATAGTAATTCACTTTGCACCTGGACCACATTATAATTCATTTTGGAAAATAAGCCTAAAGTGTACTACAAAGCAGCAATTATAAAAACAATTTGATACTGATTAAAAAATAGAGGTTGTTCAGTTGAAGAGATTAAAGCAATAAGCAAACTATGAGTGTGGTGCTTGCTAAACCAAAAGACCCCAATTTTAGCAGGGTAAGGATTCATTATTTTGCAAAAAATTGCTTGGGAAACTGGAAAGCAGTCTGGCAAAAACTGGGTATAGACCAACACCTCACACACTATCCCAAGATAAACTGGAAACGAATACAAGATTTAGACATAAGAGGCAAAATAAATTTAGAAGAACAAGGAAGAAATAACCTTTTGGCTCTATGGCTAGGGGAAGGGTTCATGACTAAATAAGAAATGGAGATTGCAGAAAATAAAATGCACAATTTTGATTACATAAAATTTAAGTTTTTTCATAAACAAATCTAATGCAGTTAAAACTAGAATGTAAACAGGTAAATGGGGGAAAATACCTTTACAATAAGTTTTTTTGTTAAAGGGCTCATAGCCAAGATGTGTATGGAGCTGACTGTAAAACTAAGGGTCATCCTTCCATTGATAAAAGGCCAAAGGATATGAATAGAATATTTTCAAATGAAGAAAACCGGGCTATCAAGGGCCAAATGAAAAAATGATCTGAATCACTAATAACTAAAGAAATACAAATTAGAACAATACTGAGGTTCCATCTTATAAGATTGGCAAAGATGACAAATGAGGAAACTGACACACGTTGGAGAGATTTCGAGAAAATAGGCACCCTTATGTATGCATTGTTGGTGGGGCTATGAATTGGTACTTCTGGAAAGCAATTCAGTACTATGCCAAAAATAATTACAAAAACGTATACTATGATTACAATCCAAAGATATCAAAGAGGAAAAATTATCCACATGAACAATAATACTTAAAGCAGCTCTTTTCAGCATAGCACTAAACTGGAAAATAAGCACCTCCTAGGGAATGGTTAAACAGGTAAGGCGGTGTGAATATAATTGAATATCCTTGCACCACAAGAAATGATCAAACAGGAAGGTTGGGAGTAAACTGTGAAGTTTCCAATGCAATGTGAAATGAGCAGAACTAGGAGAACAACTTAAATAATGACAACATCATAGAGGAAAAACAGCTATTAGAGCTGTGATTAACATAGTGATAAACCACAAGCCAAGAGGGATGACTATGAATTACACAATCTATCAGAGAGGCAATGTACTTAAAATCCAGAATGAGACATGTGTATTTGGATGTGGTCAATGTGGGAATTTGGTTGCTGGACTATGTGTATTTATTATGAGGGTTAAAAAAAACCCACCTTTTTTGCGGGGGAGGCAGTGAGAAGAAAATTATAATTTTAAAAAAACTGGTGGGGAGGGGTAGCAAACTTGAATTCTTGCTAATTAAGAATATACATTTTGAACTTTAAAAAAAGCTTATGGAAAGCAGTCATTTTCAGTGTCCTTTTTTGGGTTTAAATGTCAGAAACAATTTCCTCTAAATTGACAATGTTGAAAATAAGTCCACTGTTATCCATCTGATGAAAGTAAGCTTACCCTTTTCAATTTGGCAGCAGCCTCTCCAGAGCGAATTGCGGTCAGCAAACTTTGTCGAATCTGTTCTGGGTCAGCACTTTGGAATGTTAAAGAAGTTTGTCTCTTAAGGGTGAATGATGGGCGGTCAGTTGATGACTGTCTCTGGCATTTCTGTTCATTCTGTGCACAGCTAGCTTCCTATACAAGGCAACAGAAAATGTTTAGATGGCCCTCACGTGCACAACTGAGGAGGAAGGAGAAAGAAGTAGATGCAAAGAAATCATGACAGATCACTGGAAAGAGATGGTATGCTTGGGAACAGGGACACATTCCAGTTCTATTATTCTTAGAACTTCTATTCCATAATCATCCTCCATTAATAGCTTCTAGGATTTTAAGTGTGAGGAGCAATAGAAAGCTGTTGCCGTTCTTGTTTTTGTTGTGTCATTTTCCAATCATGTCTGACTCTTCCTGACCCCATTTGGGGTTTTCTTGGCAAAGATACTGGAGTAGTTTGCTATTTCCTTCTTCAGCTCATTTTACAGATGGGGATCTTAGGTAAACAAAGTTAAACACCTTCCCCACAGAGCTAGTAAGTGTCTGAGGCTGGATTTGAACTCATGAAGATGAGTCTTTCTGATTCTAAGCCCAGTGTTCTATCCATTGTGACACCTAGCTACCAGCAATAGAAAGTAGAAAGCAATAAAAATGAAAGAAACCTTTCTTCACTTAAGTTTGGGCTATCATGGAAGAGAAATTTTGTTCATTTTATGGTATAAGTGTAAGATTATAATGCTAGTATTAAATAATACATTAATAATAACAATACACTTTTTTCTCTTTTTATTAGCAACCAATTTAGAAAACAGTCCTACAATCCAAATAAAATGCCATTTCTAAAAATGGACACCTCATACCATATATTAGCTAATTTAAGGATCATGTGACATTCTAGATCACTACACACAATGTTTTTTGTTGTTGTGTTCCTGAAACCACTGCTTCCTACAGTGCCTGATACATGATTAAAGATTGTTTTACTAAACCCCAAGTTTGAATGAACTCTATGAATTCAACATATTTTCTGTTCTGTGCAATGAAGATTAAGCTAAAAAGAAAAAGAAATAAAAACTATCAGCATCAGTGACACAAAAACTAACAAAAATTCTTAGGAATAAACATTTAAAAATAACTTATTAAAAAGGTTCCTCTCAAAGAAGTACTTGCAATTTTAGTCTTAGAAATTTTTTTTAATCTTTATGTAAATACAATTATAAAATATTGTTTTACAGAAAGTAAGCAAGACCTAAAAAACTGGAGAAAACATCATTGTTCATGGTTAAGATATACCAATATGAGAAATGTGATTATACTATATAAATTAATTTATAGATTTAGTGCAATGTCAAACTGCCAGTGTAATATTTTATATAACTAGACCAAAATAACAACAGAATTGATCTGGAAGAACAAAAGGGAACCTCAAGGGAAATACTGGGAGTGGAGGGAGCAAGAATTAAAGGAGACAGCAGTGAGCAATGGAAAAAGAACTAAATTTGGAGACAGAAAACCCAAGTTCAAATTCTGATTTTGTTATGTAATACCTGTGTATTCTTGGGCAAGTCACAACCTCTCTGGACCTCAGTTTGCTCATCTTTGAAATGAGGAGGCAAGAGTGGATGTTCTATAAGATCAAATCTATGATGGTTACCAGATCTCACATTATATCATAAAAATTAACACCAAATATAATCACATTGTATCATAAAATTATCACCAAATTGGAGACAAGGTGGTACAATGGAACCTAAGCATAAATCTCACCTCTAACAATTACTAGCTCTGTGACCTTTGGCAAATCATTTAATGTCTATTATCAATGGACTCTCTGTAGTACTTATCTATTAAGTCACAGGTGTGTCTCCCAGTAGGGAACTCCCACTGGTATTGAGATCAGATTCTTTGTGTACTGGAATACATAATCATCAAAACTCTGGGGGCTGGTTAAATAACTAAAAATTAGACCAGTGACACAGACCAGAAAAAAAGGAAGGGAAAAAGCATTGGTATAGCTTCTATTATGAGCCATTGCCCTAAGTGCTTCACAAATATCTCCTTTGATCCTCACTTCATCCTGCAAAGTGAATGCTGTAATTATCCCCATTCCATAGCTGAAGAAACTAAGGCAAACAGAGGTTAAATGACTGACTCCAGGCCCAGCACTTTATGCACTGTACCACTTAGCTGCCTCTGATAAGCAAGACACAGAAGCAATAGAACACAACTTTCCAGTATGAGATAAACCCAGGAACATAAACCACCAGGGGAAAGTCTCCTTTACTTGATAAGATCTGTTGGGAAAACTGGAAACTATTTTGACAGAAATTAGATTTAGACCAACAATTTACACCATATATCGACAGTAAGTGCCAAACAGCTACGCAAACTAAACATAAAAGGTCACATTATAAAAGAGAACAGAAGGAGATGCTTTTTATAACTATAACTAGGAGTAGAATCTTTAGCCAAACTAGGAATAGGGGTGATCATGAAAGATAATTATAGACAATTTTATTACATAAAATTAAAAATGCTTTTACATGAAAAAAAATCAATGCAGCTATAATAAGAGAAATTGTTGGATGAGGAAATCTTTGCATCAAATATCTCTGAAAAAAATCCAGCGCGCACGCGCACGTGCATGTGTGTGTGTGTGTGTGTGTGTGTGTGTGTGTGTGTGTGTGTATGAATGAAACCAAGAAATTGTTCTATTAGATAAATGGGCAAAGGATGTTGACCAACTGTTTGGAAACTATTAATAACTATATTATTGCTCTAAATTACTAATATTAAGAGCAATGCAATTTAAAATAACCCTGAAGTTTTATCTCACTTCTCTCAATGTAATAAAAAAGACAAAAAAATCGATATAGTCAATGTTACAGAGCTTAAAAGACAGGAACACTCACTTGTGCAATGCTGGGGGAGTTTTGAATTTGTCTAATGTAGTCAAACTGAAATAGAAATGGATTCTTGCAGTAACACAATGACTTAGAAAATCACAAATCAACATTATCTATGTTGTATTGTTTTTTATATTTTGTTAAACATTTCCCAATCTTGCCCCCCCCCGACCCCACCCAAGTTTAACATCTCTGGTCTAAACAACCAATCTGAAAAACAATTTGAAATTATGAAGAAAAAAAGTCATTTAATTGTTCATATTCTTCCTCTCCCATTACACAGATACTTCGAGGAGGTCAAAGGCAGAAAGAAAAGCCTACTAAATACCAAAATATTCATTGTAGCCCTTTTGTGGGAGCAAAGAATTTGAAACAAAGTGTGTACCTAGCAACTGGGAAATGCCCAAACTAAATCACAGCCTGATGGAGACTGCACAAAACCTGCAATTGGGAAGACCTGAGTTCAAATACCAGATCACACACTTCCTAGTTGTGTGACTCTAGGCAAATTACACTTAAACCTACCTCAGTCTTCCCATCAACATGATGGGGATAATAACAGCACCTACCTCCCAAGGCTATTGTGAAGATAAAATATTTGTGCTTTGCAAACCTGAAAGCAGTATTTAAATGTTAGTCTTATGAATGTAATGGAATATTATTGTGTGGTAGGAAATGACAGATACGTTACTTTAAAAGAAATATGATTTGACGTGAAATGATACACAATCAGAATGTATATGAGTATAATAATGAAAATTAGATAATAACAAAAGCATTCAAACTGATTAAATGTAATTACCAATCTCAGTATTGAAGAGCCTATAACAAAACATATCTCCAGCAGGCTGTTTCCAAAACAGAACTTGATATATGCTGTCAGACACAATATTTGTGCCAATAAATTCTGCTTAACTGTTTTTCTTTGTTTTAAGGAAAAATTTAGTGGGCAATGACTGAAGGGGGAAAGATGTTGTGCAAATATAAAAGACATTAATAAAAACTTGTTTAAAAAATGTTCTTAAAAATTTTGTGAGAGAAATGAAATTAACCCCATTCGGTAAAAAAAAAATTGAAACTAAGAATTCTATATTGTGAACAGAAGTATAGCATCTGAGACTATGTGCTCTATTTCTGGGGCAAATGTGATTTTGAGATTCTCAAGATAAAGGAGAACATTTGTTTAAAAAAATAACTCTTTATAACAACACTTCAGTGAGACAAAAGGACGCAACTATGGAATATATGGGAAGGGGGAAAGCCTTCTGAATAGACTAAAACTTGACCTGGCAACATGTTTAGTGTTACGTCAAACTCAGGATGTTTAGAGAAGTAATTTGAAATACTGTTGGAACTTCAAAACTGAACAAGAAAATACAGTCTACATTAGCATACTAAAAAGCCATGAAGTATATAAAGTGAATCTCACTGCAATGACTGTGATCCATACAATGAATTTTGCCCCCTCTATTTATCATACCACGAAGTCAAAATGTACCACTTTTCCTTACCAAAGCCCAGGCCCATAAGCTTTGCTTCGGAAATAGGATGTTGCCGGTATGTCACACTGGCTTTACTGGACACATTTTTTTTTTTTGTTAGAATGAAAATAAATGTGAGAATCTGAAACTGAACTAGAAAAAAAAGTGGCTTCAGAAGATATTAAACAACATCTAAGATGTATTTTAATTTCCTTCACTTGGTTTATTGTTGGGGAGGGGATATCCTATTAGAAAGATCTGGAGAATGGCTAAACAAACTATAGTATATGAGTGTAATGGAGCATTAGTGCCCTGTGTGCTGAAATTGTGTACTGTTATGGTCCCTTCAACCAATCTACCAGTTAGTACAGTAAGCAGGTGGATAAATAACCAATGTTAAGGTAACAATAAATAGGAAATAGGAATTAAGAGTGTAAAGAGGAACATGGCAGCCACTTGCCCAAAACTGCCTTCTAAATTAATCAAGGCCACATCTAGAAACTATGTGTTAAATTAGGAAACACACAAACAAGAAAATCTACTAACTAGGAAGTGAAGAAGGGGGTATGTTAATATTTTTATTATAAAAGGCATTTTTTCCTCAGGTCTTTTTCTATGAACTTACTTCTGATATATATTTTTGTCAACAGAAAAAAAGCATGACATTTTCATACACAAAGCATTTGCTAATAATGGGATCTCTGTCAGGATAATGGGAATATCTTTTGCCCATTTAATTATTCACTTGTGTAAAGAAGAATTTTGAAAATACATGGAGGAAATGGTCATTAAACCTGTGTGCATAAAGTGTAAAACAATCAGTTTAAAAGGTTTTTTTTTGTTATCACTTTTGCTTGTTTATTTTTAACTCAGTTGTTTGGCCTAGCTCATGACATAAAAATACATTCCATGATACCTGTCAATTCTAAGTTAATGTCTTATACAGATCTGAATAGTGAACAATAAAAAAAAAATAATGACCATTTGTTACTCCAGAATTCTAATGATAAATATTATCCACGACCAAGATGTGATAGGCTTATGGATTTAGGGTAAAGAATGATGCGTGTATATTGCATATCTACATATACACTCATGCATAAATAAACATAAGACATAGATCTCACATACATACATTCATGAAATAGATTTCAGTTAATTAAAAAATGTAGAGGTTGGGAGAGGATGCAACAGATATGGAGTGCTGCATGAACTTTCAGATGAGATCACTATCATTAGTTTTATGTAATAATTTAATATTGTTACGAGATGACAAAACATACTATTCTTGACAGACTGAGAATATAGAATGAGGCACATATATGTACACTTACCTATATATGTATAAATACACATAGCATATTTGTATGTGGACACTGAAAAAATTTGTTTTGTTCATGCATAATAGTTACAAGGAATTTGCTTTTATTTTGTTTTACTTTCCAATTGGGTGGGGAGTGAAAAGAAGAAAAAATAGATTTTTCTTAACTAAAAAAAAAAAAAAAAGGGGAGTGTGTGTGTGTGTGTGTGTGTGTGTGTGTGTGTGTATGTGTGATGTACGTGTAGGAAGGGAATGCAACACTCAGATGGAGACTGTTGCATGCACTTTAAGATGTGGTCACTTTATCATTGGTTTTATGTAATTGTTTAATTTTGTTATAAGATGATAAAATATACTATCCTTGACAGAGAAGTAATGGATTTACAATACAGGAGACAAGTATAGATAGCATGAATATATTATGTATATATGCATGTCACTGTACATATACAAATGCACATACAGACATTAAGGGAATTTGTTATACTTAACTGTATATTTGTTGCAAGAAATTTGTTTTTATTTTATTTCCAACTGGGTGGGGAACAGAAAGGAGAAAAAAAAATCGATTTTTGTTGATTAAAAAAAGTAAAGAAGTGTATTGGGGTGCTACAGATGTGGAGAGTTGCATGTACTTTCAATTGAGGTCACTATTATTAGTTTTATGTAATTGTTTAACTTTGTTACACGATGCCTCTCACAGAGTGGGAGGTAAACTATAAATGTTTGTAAAATTACAAACAAAACACATAAATAAAACTTTAAAAGCCAAAACACACTTTTAAAAGGAAAGTAAAGTAATATTTACCTTGTCAGACTGTAGAACTCCCAGTAACTTATCTAATGGATTATTTTTTTCCTCCTCCTCTTTGGAGGCTGATGAAGGTGGTCCAGGAGAGGGATCCTCCCTGGATGATTGCCTCGAGACAGTATATGTTTTACTGAAAGACTGTGATCTTTTGACTACAGCAAGTGCAAAAGGAGAAGGAGTAGCCGTTGTGTATGGCCGTGGAGCACCAAAAGTTCTCAAGGCTTTTAGGCTGAATGCTGCTGGCTGAGCAGAGGGAAGGTTCACCGGTTTCGGGGGTTTGGAAGGAGAAGTCGGGATTTCAATGTGTTTCTGACTGAGGTCACGATCAGTTTGTTTGTCAGGTAATTCAGAAGGGAAGTTAATTGTCTTATTTAAAGGAGAAAGCATTTCCTCTTGGGGAGATGATGACTTCCTTTCAATCTCTTTATGCTTCAGTTCATTTTGAGCAGAATTTGTAGCAGCATTGACACTTTTGGCAGCTGCAGATGTAACATAATGACCTGAGGCTCTTTTTTGCATCTGTAGGAAAAAAGAACTAGGTTTTGTCTGGGGACTTATCACCTTAGATCTTCCTTTTGGTTCCCTAATACTATTTAGGTGTTCTAAATTCAGCACCAATGGAGTTGCGCCATTGTCTTTATTTACTATGGAGGCTGGTTTTGTAGAAGATACAGTCCCATCAGTGATGCTTATTTCATTTCGGGTATAAAGCTCCATTCTCAATTTGGGTTCATATTTCATGTCAGCCTGTGTCTCCCTTGGACTTTGAGAAATAAGATCATCTGTTTGGATAGCAGATTCCTTCAGCTGCTCACGTGGCTGGAAATTTTCTGAAGTATGTACTCCCGAATCATTTTTATTGTACCGTGTAGTTTCTGACTCCCAATCCTTCAGTGTGTCCTGGGACTTGGGAGGTACTATTTTATAAGTTGTCATTCCAATTTTGGGTATGTAGTCTCTCGTAATTTCATTCGAAGGCTTTGGTTTGGTTTTGTAATCAGGTTTATAAAGGGGATAACTCTTTATACATGAATCAGTTAGAGTTTTATCAGTCCCATCTACTGGAACAAATGGATCATCATTGCCATGTGTAGGACTCACATCTTTAAGGTTGAGTACGTCTTTTTGCCCATTTAGCGGTCTGTGGTTCTTGTGTTCTCTTGAGAGATCTATAGAATCCTGTGATTTGAAAGATGACTTTTGAGATGATTTATTGTTATTTGAAAACTGTATGCTTTCATCACCTCTGAAGTTTGACAAATTATGATCCAGGTGAGCAACTGTTTCATTTAACATATCATTATCCAAATTGTTATGGGACTGAGTTGTCTGAATTGCTGCATCCTGAGTTTTTACCTTTTCTAAGTTGGAATGACTCAGCTTCTGATCTTGAACTGGTAAGAGTGATTGAGGATTTTCCTTGTTACCTACAGCAATGTCATTTTTATATGCTTGAGAATCTGATGGTCTGTCAGTTTCAAGCTTGTTATTTTCAGTAACATCAGCTACGCTGATTTCTATCGTCCTCACTCCATTTTTTACTTTCTCATGCAAGTCCACTGGAAGGAGTGTCATATCATTTTGATCTTTGAGAAAAAGAAAACAAAATAATTTGTAACTAATAGTTCAAAACATAAAGAAAAAGAAAGTTCCTACCCAAAATGACTAATATTTTTTCTTACATTAATATCTATAAACACAGTTATGTTACATATAATTTTTAAAAATCTAATATTTAATATGAATTTATTTAATTTTTAAAAAGATCCCATGGGATCATTTTCAAAAGAAGTATTTCAAAAAAGCATAAGCAGTACATGTTCTTTGCTACTTTAACTTCCCTTCTTTGATCAACGGGCATTTACTGTCACCTACAAAGAATATAACACTGTTAAATGCTGTGAAAGATATGAGCTAAACAGATGAGACAAACCCAGGACTATACAAACACAATTACAAAACACTTTTCATACAAATAAAGACAGATCTAAACAACTGGAAAAATACTAATTGCTCATGTGTAGGCCAAATCAACATAATAAAAACAACGATCCTACCTAAGTTAATTTACTTATTCAGGGCCATACCAATCAAACTTTCAAACAATTATTTTATAGAGCTAGAAAAAAATAGTAACAAAATTCATCTGGAAGGACCAAAGAACAAGAATACCAAGGAAGTCAATGAGGAAAAAAAAAAGAGATGGAAGGCAGCCTAGCAGTATTAGATTTCCAACTGTATTACAAAAGAGTAATCATGAAAACAATCTGGTATTGGCTAAGAAATAAAGTGATGGACCAGTGGAATAGATGCATAATACACAGTAGTAAATGACTACAGTAACCTACCATTTGATAAACATAAAGATACAAGCTTTTGTGGTGAGTTTTTTGAGGTGAGAACTCATAAAAAAAAAGCTGGGAAAACTGGAAAGCAGTTTGGAAGAAACTAGGCATAGACCAACGTCTCATACCATAAATAAAAATGGATACGTGATTTAAAGGGTGATAACATAAGTAAATTAAAGGAATATGGAAAAGTGTACCTGTCAGATCTATGGATAAGGGAAAAATTTAGGACCAAACAAGATATTCAGAAGTAAAGTGGATAATCTTCATTACATGATATTAAAAAGGTTTTGCATAAATAAAACAAATGCAACCAAAATTAGAAGGAGAGCAGGAAACTGGGGGAAAAAATTTACAGCAAATTGCTCTGAAAAAGGCCTCATTTCTCAAATATATATGGTGAACTAAGCCAAATTTATAAAAATAGCAAAGATTCCCAAATTGAAAAATGAACAAACAGTTTTCAGAAGAAGAAACCAAAGCTATCAATAGTCACATGGAAAAATGTTCTAAATCACTAATGATTATTGTCATGTCGTTCAGTCACGTCTGATTCTTTGTGACCCCATTTAGGGTTTTCTTGGTATAAATACTGGAGTGATTTACCATTTCCTTTTACAGATGAGGAAACTGAGGCAAACAGGATTAAATGACTTGCCCAGGGTCACATGGCTATCAAGTGTCTGAGGCCAGAGTGGAACTCAGGTACTTCTAATTCCAGGCCTGGCATTCTAGCCACTGTGCCACCTACCTGCCCCAAATACAGAAATGCGAATTAAAACTCTGAGATACCACTTCATACTTATCAGATTGGCTAACACGATGGAAATGAAAAACTACAAATGTTGGAGAGAACATGGAAAAACGGGAACACTAATGCATTGTTGGAGGAATTGTGAATTGGTCCAACCATTCTGGAGAAAAATTTGGAACTAAAACCAAAGGGCTATAAAACTTTGCATGCCCTTTGACTCAATAATACTGCTAGTAAGTCTGTATCTCAAAGAGATCAAAGAAAAAGGAAAAGGATCTATTTATACAAAAATATTTATAGCAGCTTTTATGACAGTAAAAAAATTGCAAACTGATGAGATGCCCATCAGTTGAGGAATGACTGAACAAGTTCTGGCATATGATTGTGATGGAATACTATTATGCTACAAGAAATGAAAAGCAGTTTGGTTTCAGAAAAACCTGGGAAGACTTATATGAACTGAAACAGAGTCAAGTGAGCAGAACCAGGAGAACATTGTACATAGAAACAGTAATATTATAAGCAGTGGTGGGATTCAAATAAATTAACAACTGGTTCTCCACAGAATCAAGCTGAGGGGGTGCCACTGGTGATGTGGCAGGCGCAGGCCTCACCCCTGCTAACAACCAGTTTGCCAAATTCAACCTAAAATTAGGTACTGGTTCTACCGAGAGAACTGATGAACTCTAAATACACACTGAAGCATATTTTTTAAACTTTTTTTTCTTGTCTTTTTCAATATAGCTAATATGGAAATATGTTTGCATGATTTCACATGCATAATTGAGATCATATTGCTTGTCCTCTCAATGGGTGAGGTTGGGGCATGATAGAGAGAATTTGGAACTTAAATTTTTTTAAAATGAACATTAAAAAATTTTACATGTTATTGAGAAATAAAGAAATCAAAATATATTTTTAAAAGATATGAAATAAACATAAACCAAACCCTCAAGAAATAACAAATTCCTCTTGCTTCTTAAGTTTGTCATGTTTAGAGAATACAGAATAGAGGTATATCCCACTTGATAAACTCTATGAGTTCTTAAAGAAAGTTTATCAATGTTTAAAAAATTCAGATCTAACTTTTACCTTGGTTGGTAAACACTTTTTCAAGGTAAAGAGTCTTTTTTTAAAGGAATAATAAATCCCCAATTTATCTATTTCATCACTTTTTTATCATGATTTCTTTGGGAGTACATCTGTACCTCCATTATTAACATCAACAATCCAACAAAACATCATTTCTGAATTATTGTCTGACAAAGATTTCTTTTGTCTTAACTATAGCCTGGCAACCTAGAAGAAACACGGACTTTATTAGACTTATCGTAACTTTCAAAAAATTCAAATGAATAGCTTAACTGTCTTCTATGACTAACCAGAGTAAGAGAGAAGCTGACTTTGTAAGTAACCGGTCCTTCCTCTATTAGGCCCTAGCCAGTGAGATGCAGAATGTTTGATTAAATGACAATGATTTGATGAGAATGAAATGATTATGAATGTGTATGTTGCAGCTGGGAGAAGCTGGGGAAGATGGGAGGAGACAATGGAGAACTGACTAGTTTAAAGATAACAGTAATGTATTGGGTTTTTTTTTTAAAGGATTTGAAAATGTCTCAATTTATGCAGACATAATTGAAAGCAATTTGAAAGTATAGGTTTTATGCATGTACTAAGACTCATAACTATGTCATATATAACTTATATATAACTTAAAACCATGTCACAATCCTGAAATAGCTCAGTAAATATAGCTAGATTAATTTTGATTTTGAAAAGTGGCAACCAGCTTTTGACATGTGATTTCTGAAAGGATGTGGGATAAACCAATGTGTTGCGGTGGAAAAGAATCCCATATTTAGAGTCAAGAGTTAAACCTGGGCTCTTCTATTACCGCCTCCCGCATGATTTTGGACAAGTAACTAAACTAGGGGTAGGGAAACTGTGGCCTCGAGGCCACATGTGGCCCTCTAGGTCCTCAAGTTCAACCCTCTGACTGAATCTAAACTTCACAGAACAAATCCCCTTAATAAAAGAATTTGTTCTGTAAAACTTGGACTCAGTCAAAAGGCCTCACCCAAGGACCTAGAAGGCCACATGCAGCCTTGAGGCTGCAGGTTCCCCACCCTTGAACTAAACACTCCAGAATCCCATTTTCCTCACCTTTAAGTGAAGGGGCTTAGACTAGGTGATCTCCAAGGTCCTTTCCGTCTCTAAGACTCATGACTTAAAAGTACCAGGCATAAACAGTTTTAATAGTTTTCTATTGGCAGAATATTTGCCATCATTTTTATTATACATTCAATTTTCAATTTTATTTTCACACATATGTTGCCCATAGTGGTCACCCAGTGAACACATGCCTTCTAGCTATATTTATCAAATGCCAATGAATTGCCACCTACTAGGCAGGCAAGCAAGTCCACCTAATTAAACAGTTGGGGATCCCAAGGAACAGATAGGAGGCAGCATGTGCAGGACAAGTCAAACCACCACTGCAATCTCTACACTCTATACTCTACACTACGCTCTTCCTTCAGATTCTAATGTAGGTAGCCAAAGAAACCCAAAGCCTTGGGAATAGAAGAACCCTCCACCTTGATACTACCGGCCTTGCTTCCAGCCCAGGTTCTGGAGTCCTTAGTAAGAGGAGTAATTAATATTGAGAAGGGGCTTTCTTTCTTTGCTGTCACCAACACCAACTGCTCACTAATTGTCACTACTGGGGAGGGAAATGGAAGCCCACATCCCACTCTGCCCCTAGACCATCAGTCTTGTCTCCAGATCAGCTCCTAACTGAAATCTTTCTGTGCATGCTACAGCCCCTGCCTCCATCATCAACATTACCACCATCATCAATAAATAACATTTATCGAATGCTTACTATGCGCTAGGCACTATGCTAAGCATTTTACAATTATCATCTCATTTGATCATCACTGCAGCCCTAGGAGGTAGGTGTTAGTTATTATTATCCCCATTTTATAGATGAGGAAACTGAGACAGAGGACACATGACTTGCCCTGGGTCACACAGCTAGTAAGTGTCTGAAACCAGATTTGAACTCTTGTATTCCTGACTTTGGTCCCAATGCTCTGTGTCCACAGTGCCACCTAGCTGCCAATAGCCACAGGTATCAAAGATCTAGAAAATAAAGTTTTGGTACTGACAACTGGTTCAATATCAAAAAGTTATTAATGCTTTTTTTCTTTGCCAATTATACTGGCCTTTTCTTATTCCTCACTTTTCTTGACCTCAAAGCATCTGATGCTGTTCACCACACTCTCTACTTCGTACTTGCCTCTTGGGTTTTTGTGATACCTTTTGGTTCTCCTCCTCCCTTTTGTCTCCTCAGGTTTTTTGGTTGCACTATCTGTATCATGCTTCCGAACCACAGATGTACCTCAAAGCTCTGTCCTGTGCCCTTTTCCTGTTCTCTAGGTGACTTAGGAAGGAAGAAAGGAAGGATTTATTGCCTACCTGCAATGCACTGTGATAAGTGCTTTACAAATATCATATATTTGATCCTCACAAGAACCACAGGAGATAGGTGCTTTTATTACCTCCCTTTTACAGTAGGGGAAATTAAGGCAAACAGAAATTAAATCACTTGTCTAGGGTAACAGCTAGTAAGTACCTAAGGTTGTATACACACATAAACACACCCACGCACACTGCACAGCGCCTGACAAAGAGTAGGGGTTTTAATAAATGTTTGTTGATCTCCTGAGAGAAATCAGAAATGTCAGAAAAAGAGAGGAAAAAGGGAAGAGTAGAGGGATCTATTCTCATTATGGATTATGTTGAAGCAAAAAAAAAAATAGGACAAGGAAATTGTACAAACCATTTTTTCAGTTCCTAAATCAAGAATTCACAGGTAGTTTCTCTATAATTAACAGGTCAAACACATTTTATGCATACCTAAAACCAGACATACATGCATCCCTCTTTGCTGTTTTTGATTATCCATAACTTCTTCCATTAATCTCAATAGTTGAGAGATGGCTATATTCTTTTCCCAACAAGCTTGACTTAGTTATCATAGCTTAACAAAGCAATCTGGCTTACAACAATACACAAGTTCCCTTTCCCCATGTTAACTCAGAAACCATCACTAAAGTTCCACTTCAACGTCTTATTATGGTATGAAGGTACATTTTTCAATGTTATGCCAATGGAGAACTAATTCTAGTAGATTTACTAAACTATGAAGTTTCTGAGTTTGAGCTTGGCACTAGAATATAAGCCTATATTTGGACAACCAGTCTAGTTCCATTTGTAAGGACACATCACCATTTGTTGGCTACTGGGTAATTGATTTTTTCAGTCAAATCAGCTCATTAAATAGGTATGCTAAGACATGGGGGGGGGGGGGCTTTGCTCTACATAAGCCAAAGGACTAACCACATAGACAAAATCATGGCTCTATGAAGAGCTGAAGTAATTTAGGACACCATGAGGAATATCTTACAATATTTATTGTACTTATAAGGAATCTTTTTTTTTTAAACCAGTCAATTTGTACTGACTTAGCACCCACGAAGTGCCCAACACTGTTATATACAACCAGTCATTCAAAAGAAGATTGAGAGATTGAGATAATCTCTGTCATCAAGATGATGATTACAATCAAATCGAGGTAACAACAGTTAACATACCTGAAGCAATACCGAGATCATAGGAAATACATGAAGTTTCATCAAGGAAATGAAATTTAAAATTAGTCTTTGAAGCAGATAGCATGCAAAGGCTAAGTATGAGCAAAGACAGCTCATAACAATGTTTGAAGTCACGTAACAAAGCATTTAATAAGCATTGGGGATACAAATAAAGTCAACAAAACAAAAACAATCCCTATTCACAAGGAGCTCATGGTCTGATAGCCAATTGAAGGAATTTAGACTTAATGAAGTAAGAAATGGGAGCCACTGATGATTCCTGAGCAAGGGAATGACATGACATGACAAAAGGACTCTTTTAAGAGTATTTATTTGGCAGGGATATGGAGGTCAAATGGAGTGAGTGAGATAGACTGGACTGAGCAGTGACTAGATTTGAGAGGGCCAGTTATAAGACTGCTATGGTAATAATAGTACGAAGTAATAAAAGGGTTACATTAGCATAATGACTATGTAAATAGAGATGATACTTAAGAATAGGGTAGACAAGTGAATATTTTTTATGTGATTAATTACAAACCAGTAGACAAAATAGTTAAGCATTCAGGATACTTTTTAGGATTAAAACGCTATTTGATATCAGAGTTAGTTGATATAACTCACCATTATTCTTATTTTGATCCAGTATTTTGGAGTTTCTTCCATTTTCGGATACTGCCTCTTTACTACTTGTACCATTCTGTAGTTCTCTGTAAAACATAGTAATGTATATTGTATGCTGATATCAATAACACGCTCCCAAGTGCACGTATGCACACAGACTCCCAAAAAACAAGAAAATTGGCAATGTATACTGAAGACAGATGGACTAAAATAATCATCTGTTTCTGCCAAATACTGGAAATGTAATAGCTTGATAAAACAAAATACAACTGGGAGGAAATGCTGCTATGAAACATTATATTTCAGATGGAAGTACCAATAGAGAGCAGGAAGTAAAGAGCTTAGGATACTGGACAATTTTCAACTCAGTTAAAATGAACGGGGAGAGACTGAAAGAGTCAAACTTGAATCTGGCAAGGTCAGGCATATAACATGGGAAATGAATTGTTCTCATCGATCTTTTAAGTTTCCTTCCAGCTCGAAAAGTCCAAGTCTCCAAGCCTTTGGTTCTGTTTGTTCTCTCCCAGAACAGTTTTGTCCAGAAGATGAAATCCCAAAACAGGTTATAATAACCTTCCTAAATTGGCACAGAATTTGTTTTGGATTGCACCTTACTGACTAGGCAGTAGGAACATTTTCACACCACTGCTTGTATGCTGAAGGCAAAGGGGAATGTACTACTACTACTAATTCTCTTACTTAAGAAGGAGGTGTTACAAGACCTTAAATTCTCCTTTCCAGGAAGTTTTTGTGATTTAGTGGCTTGCCTGGTCACATCTCTAAGCTCTGCTGGTCTTTAATACCCAGAATGCCTCAAGATATTCAAACAGGGAATTTTATTTTTACAAAATGGACAGATAATCACCAAGCACCTCCCAAGATTCAGCAGCAAGTTCAGTCCTTCAGCTGTTTTTCATTCATGTCTGACTTTGTGACCCCAATTAGGCTTTTTTGGTTTTGTTTTGTAAAGATATTGGGGTGGTTTGCCATTTCCTTCTCTAGCTCACTTTACAGATGAGGAAACTGAAGCAAACAAGATTAAGTGACTTGCCTGGGGTCACACAGCTAGTAAGTGTCTGAGGCCACATTTGAATTCAGGAACATGCGTCTTCCTGACTCCAGGCCCAGCACTCTATCCACTGTGCCACCTAGCAACCCTGATGCAAATTATAAGCCTACAATAAGCTGGACTAAGTGACAGCCACATTTTAAAAACCATAAATTTCCAAGATGGCAAGTGCTTTAGATTCTGGTTCTGGTTTGTGCGTTTCCTACCAGAGTACCCCACCATTTAGAGGCTTTTAATAAATATTTTCATAAGGATGATAAAAGTTATAAAGTATTTTAAACCAGTAAGCTGGCTATTTGGAAGATATTTGTATTTCAAATATTGAATCTAGATTTCAGAAGCCTGGTACCCATAAAATAAACCACCAACAACATTTGCAGTATCTAGGTTACTTACTTTCCATCTGTGTTTCTATTTTCTTGTTTTTCTTCCTTACAGCTTTCTGGGCACTCTCTAGTAACAATGCCAAGTTCTGATGTAGTATCTTCTTTTTCATTCTTTGTTACATCCATAGATATAAAAGAATTTTCTTGTGACTTTGAAGAAACATTTTCACTCTCTTCCTTATGGAGAACATTCAATTCTTCTTTTTCATCTATTTCTTCAAGGCTGTACTCAGAGCTAATTCCAGCTGCAATAAATATGGTAATAACTAGTAAAATATTTGTCATATGTAGTTATGCTGAGAATGTAATTTTTTTTAAAAAAATTAAGCTTCATTAGTTTTTTTTTAATAAATCTGACTCAATAACCAACCCCATCACCATTACTTACGAACTATCTATACTATATGCAAGTCTCTATGGTAGGCCATCAGAAAATAAAAGAAAACTACTTCCTGCCCCCCTCTCCTTGAGGTTAGGAGGTAATACAACATACAGAAAAGTAAGTGTAATACAATCCAATGTGGAGAGGAAGAGGGAGACAGCACAGACTGGTTAGACTAGAGAAAGTAACACCTAAGTTATCCTTCGAAGTAGAGTTGGATTCTGAGAGACAGTGAGGAAGAAAGAGTGCATTCAAGGCATGTAGGAAAGCCAGTGACAAGAGAAGTAAAAGATGGAGCCCAGTTAGACTGGGTTGTAAAGTGAGTAAGAAAGGTATAGGAAATAATGCTGGAAAGGTAGGTTAGCAGCAGATAATGAAAGGCTTTAGATGCTAGGCTGAGGAGTTCATATGTTATCCTACAGGGAATAAAGAAGTGCTTGAAAGTTTTTTTGAGAAGGAAAGTGACATGGTCAGACTTAAGAAAAATTAGTTTGACTGATGTGTGAGGAATAGATTAGAAATGGGACAGACTGGAAGCAAGGAATCCACTTAGGAACTATTACATGTCAGTAGGGAGAAGAGGAAGGATGCAAAGGATGTTGTGGAGGTAGAATCAATACCATGGGGGTAAACAGGAGACAAGGGTAGAGGATAACTCTGAGATTATGAAACTGGGATGGTGGTGAGGCCTTCAAAAGAAAGAACAAAGTTTGGAAAAAGGGCAGAAAGGGTGGGTTTGAGGGTAAACATAATGTTTTGTGTGGGAAATTTTATACACCATGTAGGAAGTAGTATCTAGCAAATAGCTAAGAATGTAGGATTGACGTTTAGGAGAGAGGACATGGAAGTCATCTGGTAGAGCTCATACTTGAATCCACAGGTACAGATGAGATCACTGAAGGAAAGTTCGGGGAGAGAGAAAAGAAGACGACCCAGGTCCAGAGACCTGGGGGTACCCAATACTAAGGAAGCATAAGATGAATGACGATCCAGCAGAAGAGAGAAAGAAGGAACATTCAAGAGGTAGGGGAATGAGGAAAGAACAGTGTCATGGACCATAAATGATGAGAAATAACTGAGGAAGAAAGAGTAGTTACTAATGTCAAAAGCTACAAAAATAGGAGCAGGAAAACTGTGAAAAGCCAGTTTTTTAACAGTTAAGAAATTATTCAAAACAATCAAATACTTTTCATAATATAAATAAACTTGCTTAAAAGAACTAACTATACATCTTTAAAATTTTTAAGCAACATTTTATCCTTTAAAACAAAATTTATTCCCATAAAGTTAAATTGCAAAGTAAATTTAATTAAATGTTATATTCTTGAAATAGCAAAACTGTGTAAATTTGATGCCTGAAAAAAGATAGTAAAAATATTCCATAATATTTAAGTAATTTTTTTTAGAGAATCAAATCATCTATACATTTATTAACAACATGCTGAAAGCATGCAAATTTGTATGACTACTTAATCTCATGCCAAAGACTATGATAGTCAATTCTTAATTTTTCCTAGATATAAAGTGAATAAGCTTAATTTCCCTTCTTCTTCTCCTCCTCCTCCCTATTCCCTCTCCTTTCTCTGTTTCACCTCAGCATCTCCACTTGGTGACAGGTAAGCCAAAAGGGGACAGGAAAAGCTGGGTCTTTTCAGCGCTGTTAAAACTAATTGGGAAAACAGGAGAAAGTGGAAAGCTGAAGTGAGGTTTCAATTTTCTGTTGAATCTGATATTTGTCTCCCCCATTAGAAAACAAAGAGTTGACTATTAAAAATTTTATTTCATCATAACACAGATTTAAATAAATGAGTGAATGAAAAATATTCATTAAAAACCAACCACATGCCAAGTACTGTGCATTTAGGGGAGTGGTGGATAGAGAAAGGAGTCATGTCCAGGAAGTCACAAAGTTGGTGAACAGAATGATAGGTTGGGTATATCATCCAAAGACAATAGTAGTGATAATTTGATTATGATTTTCCTAGTTGTAGTAGAGGAGGAAAAGGGAAGGAGGAAGTAACAGAACAGGAAATAACAATGTGAAGGTGAACGAGTCTACGATTCAAACACATGGAAACCAATACCACAGAAAAATCCAATCAAAGATGGGGTATATTTGCATGAAATCCTTTAAAGCTGCTTCCTCATTAGTAATATGTGCATGGTGATATTTGCATTACCTGCTTTACAGGATCAATTTTATAGTAAAATGAGATGCATGTAATATGTAGGCACTTTTGAACTATAAAGCATATCAGCTGTCAATATTATTAAAAAAAGATTTTCCTCATTTATTCTTTCAAATACAGCACAATAAAATAGCTATAGACAAAGCCTGAATTTTAGAGCTGAAGTAGTTAAGCTTTGCACGTATAAAAAACTGTGGGATGAAATGTTAGTATTTTATTTTTCATAAGACAATATTATTCAGGTTCAATCAATCAATAAACATTTATTAAGTACCTATGATGTACCAGGCTGGGGATACAAAAAAGGCAAAAGACAGACCCTACAATCTATTTGGGGGGAGAGGGAAACATGCAAAAAAATATACAAAGCAAGCTATATACAGGATAAATAGGAAATAATTAACAGAGGGAGTGCATTAGAATTGAGAGGTTGGAGAGGAAAAACACTCAAAGACAACAAAAATTTAGTTCAAGTGAGGCTTTCAAAAACATGTCTTTCTTTTTTGCTAAATGACATTTTAATATAAAAGGTTAAGTGTTTAAAAAAAAAACATTAAGAGATTAGTAGAAGATCTCTGAGAAAGAAATGCAGTGGCTGTAAAAAGCCATCACTCTGCAGCCAGTAGACAGACACACAGTCTATAACTAAGCCCAGCCTGACATCACATCACAGCCTTTATAGCTTCCTGGGACAGGGCAGGGCTTGAGCTTCATTGCCATTGCCTTTGATAACCTAGGGTATCCTCCGCACTAAGATAAGATATCCGAGTACAGTTTTACCAGAGGAAGACATGAAGTTACTATCCTAAAAAATAAATAAATGAAATAAAGTGCTTATTTGCACTAATTCATGTACTCTATAATCCAGAGAAACTGATCTTTTTGCTATTCTTCATACACAAATCCCATGTCTGGTCTGGCCATCTCCCCTGCCTAAAATGCGCTCTCCCTTCTGTCCTAAAATCCTTAATTCTCTTTGAGGCTTAGCTGTAATACAACATCCTGCATGAGCCACTTCTTGATGCTAATTCTTGTTATTACTGTTCCCCCATCCAACTTACTTTTTCTATACTCACATGTGTACACGTCATCCTTCCTGAGGAGCTTCCTGAAGGCACGGACTGTTTCATTTTTATCTTTATATGCCAAGTACTTAGTACAATAGGTCCTCAACAAATGCTCAACTGATTGATGCAGAAAGTAGTGTGAAAAGTGTTTCTCTCTTTCAAACTTCTCTGTTTCCATAAAGGATGCCACCATTCTTCCAGTCTCCCAAGTGTGTAATCTCTGCATTATCTTTGACTCCTTACCGAACATATGCAATCAGCTTCCATCTCTAGCTCTGCATCTGTGGTATCCGACCCCTTTTCTTTACTCACACAACCACCACCTTAATTAAGGCCCTTATCCACTTTGGCCAAGATTATTGCGACATCGTCGTATTTGGTTTTCCCGACTTGTTTCTCTCTACTGGAGACCATTCAACGCACAGCTGCCAAAGTGATTTTCCTTGAGCTTAAATCTGAACATCCCACTCCTCTTCACCCTCTTGCCTCTAGGAAAAAATATAAACTTATCTGTTTAGCTTTTAGAGCCCTTCACAGCCTTGCATCCTAATTATTTTTTCCTGACTCACCGTACAATACTGAGATCCTGAGATTTTCTGAGATCCAGCCAAACTGGTCTTCTCACCACACAATTCCGCTTCTGTGTCCCCGCCTTTGTTCTGGCTATTGCCCATGCCTACGAGGTACTTTTTCCTCACCTGCCTCATAGAATCCTTCAATTCCTTCCAGAAAATGTTCAAGTATAACTTTCTACATGAAGCCTTTCCTGATCTTCCCAGTCAACTGCAAGTACCTTCCCTGCCAAATTACCTTGTATTTAACTATGTGCCATTTATTCTCAATATATTTATTTTGTATATAGTTATACACTTAGACTATCTACTATCTCCCTACCTGTCTAGTTATGTTATTATCACCTCCCCCTTACAATGTAAGCTACCCAACAGTAGTAAGTATTGATTCCTTGAATTTATACCTGGGTGCCTAGCAGCACACAGAAGCTTAATAAATATCCATTGACTGATAATCCTAATTTGACCTACAGTATTAATAAGGGTATGCTAACAGTCAGACTCTTACCGAGAGTAAAGAAAGTGGTTTAGAAAATAAATCAACTTTTTCAAGCTACTGAAGTATCATTTGTGAACATTTTTAATGTCCTAACTTATTTCTAGGCAAAATGTACTCACTAGGAGAACTGGGCTCAATGAATTAAATTATGAAGACCTGAGAGTCAGATTTAAAAAAAAAAAACATCTGATTTAAGTTATTATCAGGGGGTTAAATTTTTCTTCATTAACTAGAGATATATCCTGAGATACTTTAAATATTTTTAAGTTAAGAACCATTCTTGCTCTAATGATAACACTAGTTGACATTTATATAGCCCTTTCATGGTTTGTAAAGCAATTTTGGAAAGTATTTTTTTTTTTGAGTTGCAATCAGTTTTTTTAAATCAGTTCCATCACATTCCCTTTGTTCAAAAAGAATATTGGCAATTAGGCCATTTGGTCAATACAAATTTCCACAGATCTGAAAATATCAAGAGTGGTTTGTTTAATAAATATTGTAGACCAAATTTCAGACTCGCATACAAAAATGAACAAACAAAACCCCAAAATACAAGACCAGTGAAGCTAAATAGCTGGGGTCACAGGAAAGAATCACAGAATTTCAGACTTGGAAACAATTTCAAGAGCTATGTAGGCCAACTCATCTTTGAAAGAGTCCTCTCTACAACATAACACATAAGTACACATCTAGCTTCTGCCTGATGACCTCCAGGGAGGAGGAACCACCTCCTGAGACAGCCATCTTTCAAACATGTAATTTCTTAAATATATTACTTTTTTGGATAGTTCTACTCACTATGGAACTTTTCTTCACATCAGTGACTTAAATCTGCCTTTTTGTCACTTCTATCCACTGACCAAAGACAAAAAAATCTAATTCCTCTAATGGGTGACAGTTCTTCAGATAAGTAAGGACAGCTCTCATCTCTGTCCCTGAATGTTCCCTTCACTAATCTAAATATATTGAGTTCTTTTATTGGCTGGAAGGTTGGACTAGATGGCTTTTAAGATGTTTTAAAATTCTATTATTATAATTGATGTCATTCCATCTATAAAGTTTTTACACTTTCGAAGAATACATTTGTCAAAAAGAATAAATTCGTGCAGAAACTGTGCTTCCTAGGGACTTTATTAAAGTATTTTAAATAATTTTTAGTAGTATTCTTAAGGAACACTTTGAAAATATTTAATATTTTATTTAATATTTATTACTATTATTAATTATTATATATTAATTGTTATATATAATATAACGTAATAAATAAATTATATATTAAATGAATAAATATAAATAATATAAATAAAATAATAAGTATTAATTATTATATAATATATTATATAATAATATATAATAACATATTAATAATATTATTATTAAATAAATATTTAATAATTTAATTTTTTATATCTGTTACAAAAACATGCCAGTAATTAACTTAAAAGAAAATCAACAGGCAGTCAAAGTTTAGGGGAAAAATTCAGGACTAGGACTACAAGAATGTATCAAGATAAGGCAAATTCCTGAATACAATATCCTAAAAAAATGAAAGTTACAAACACGATCAAACAGGAAACAGTACAAAAGAAAGCAGAAGAATTAAGCACAGAAGGGAAGTAAGAAATTCAGAATTTCATTCATCTTAGACAGCTTATCTCCATCTATAAAGTTGAAAAACAGGTCTGAATGAAAGAAATGGAAGGAAAATCAAGTAAGTCTAAAACCTGCATAACATTATAAAGTGAAAGCAAGGAGCATCATTTCTATAAGGGACAGCCCTTTTATAAGAATTTTAAATGAAACAAAAGTGGGCAAGTGAAAGCAATTGATAAATGTTATCATAAGCAAAGCAGCTTAGGGAAACAAGCTCCCGCCACCTACATTTTAGTGATGTTATGGTTAAGTCAGGTGTTTCGGCACAATCAGAATAAGGATAATCATCTGCCAGCATCAGGACAGTATTCGGTTCATGACCAGGTAGCTCAAAGCAAAGTGAAGCATCTGTTAAGGAAGTCATTTATGAGTGAGAGCACTTAGATTAAAGGTTAATAAAAATTAAGAAGCCACTTAAAACAACAAGATTAATTCCAATCACATGTAGATAAAATAAGGGGAGATTGGGACAAAGAAAAAGGTGAATGGGGCAAGTGAGAGCAAGCAGATGTTAAAACTAGAATAATGCATATGCCCTCTTCAAATACTTTTTCTTTTGTTTTCACTTCACTTGGTTGAAATGAATACACACAGTAGTATTCAACATTTTATTTTCTCTATGACATGTGCTCTGTAGAGCAAGAATCTGGCATAGAATTTGCAAAGTGCTTTGGATTCCTCCCCACAAAAGAGATAGAGAAAAATACAGCAGGCTAATCTTAATTTTCCCCACACAAAACACATGATGACCAGTCTTAAAAGTATATATTTTGTTGTTGTTCAGTCATGTCTGACTCTTTGTGACCCCATCTGAGGTTTTCTTGGCAAAGATACTGGTTTGCTATTTCCTTCTCCAGCTTACTTTACAGATGAGGCAACTGAGGCAAACAGTTAGTTAAGTGATTTGCCCAGGGTCATACAGCTAATAAATGATTTGAACTCACAAATTTGGGTCTTGTTGACTCTAGGCCCAGCACTCTATCCACTGTGCCACCAAGCTGCCCTAAAGTATATGTTACGATACTTAATTATCTCCCGTTAGGTCCATAGAACAGCGCTAGACAGTTTGGCAAGAGGAGAAACAAAGTACATATTTCTTGTGTTCTAAAACATATAACTGCAATTTACTTAACCTAGCAGTAGCATTAGGGATCAGAATTTTAGAGTCAGAAGGGGCTTGACCTCATAGGTTCATATATTTACAACCAGAAGGGGCCTCAGAGGTCAATGAGTCCAATCTCTTGGATTTACAGATGAGAAAAGTGAGGCCCAAATTAATTAAGTGACTTACCCAAGGTCACAGAGGTAAGCAAGTAACAGCTGGAACTAGAATCTCATCCTTTTGACACCAAACTCATTGCTCTTTCCATGACCAAAGTGCCTCAGGATTACTTAATCCAGTGGTATCAAACTCAAATAGAAATGGGGGCCTCTACAACATCCATAAGGTCTACATATTGACTTAGAAAACCGTATATTAAAATCTATTTTATTGTATCTTTATTTTGTTAAATACCTCCCTATTACACTTTAATCTGGTTCCTGCACTCAGGATTGTGGTGGGTCACATTCAGGCTGTATATTTGGCATCTCAGGCCTAGTACAATTCACTCATTTTATATAGGAGAAACATAAAGTCCTCAACAGTGAAATGACTTGTCTGAAGCCACAAAGTAGCAAAGTTAGAAATCTGGTACCCAGACACACCGTCCAGTGCTTTTATTTACAAATTCATTGATAAAAACAAATTTTCTTTTACAGGAAGTGAACATATAAGTCCTGCAAAAAAAATACCATTCAAGAAAAATAAACGTTGGAAGATATAGTAATATTTTTCCTTCAATATTTATGATTATGTATTACAGCATTATTATAGCTGTTATGTCATCCTCTTTTTAATTTTTTTCCAATTACATGCAAAAAAAATTTAGTATCCATTTAAAAAATTTTTGAGTTCCAAATGTTCTCTCTCCTTCCCCTTGTCCCTCATTGAGAAGGCAAGCAATTTGATAGTTTATACATGAGCAGTCACACAAAACATATTTCCACATCAGTCAGTCATGCAAAACATTTCCATATTAGCCTATAATGCCATTCTCAAACATCTTTTAACTGATACAATGTTCAAATAATAGAGGCAACACTGTGTACTGGGTAAAGAGCCATCTCTAAAGTTAGGAAGATGTGGGTTCAAATCCCACCTTAACAATAGGAATGATAATAACAACAAAAACAACAGCCAATGTTTATAGTGCCTACTATGTGCCAGGGACTATGCTGAGCACTTTACAATTATTATCTCATTTGATCCTTAGATATTATTCATCCATTTTACAGATGAGGAAATTGAAGCAAAGTTAAGCGACTTGCCTAGGGTCACACTGCTAAGAAGTGTCTGGGTTCTTATTTGAACTGAAGTCTTCTTGACTCTAGATTCGGTGGTGCTATCCACTTTGCCACCTACCTTTCACACATATACTGACTGTGACGTGGGCAAGTCACTTAACCTCCATTGTCTCGCCCTGTTTTTCCCCCTCCAAAAAAGAAAAAAAAAAAGAAACCTATATAGAAGAGGTACAGAGCTTCCTCACTAGTATTTACCTATGTTGAAGAAATCATGAATCTGTACCAAAAAAATTTAACTCGCTACCCCAACACCCTAATAACAAAGTTAGGAGACCTATCATTTGTAAAGATAGGTTGATAGGAGTCGGACTAGAGATTTCATTGGCATAGGAACTCCCAGGTGTTCCAATTTCCTCTACCAAGATGGACTGACATCTTCTTTGCAACTCATTGATCTTGGGTGCCTAGGGCACTAATAGGTTAAGATTTATGCTTCAATAATAATGATAAATAATAATAGCTTGGAGATTTGAAAGTACTTTATATATCTTTTATCATTACAAAAGCTGGTTATTTGCCAGTATGGGCTTCTAAAAGTAATGACATCAAAGAATCCCAACCGACATAATTTTGTTCTTCAGACCTGAAGCCAGTTCTTCCTGTTTCGGCGATTAGCTTTGAATCTATTATGCCACATAGCTTCTCATAATAATCCCCGGAACATTTACTCCATAGCTTTTACTTCTTTATGTACTTTAGCCCATCACACATAATTTTTATCTTCACAGATCCCAAGTTTATATCATATAAACTACCTGAATCAGGTGATACTTCTGGAGGATTTGCTTCTGGAATTCTTTCTCTTGGAATTGCATCAACTGATTTCAGTGCTAAAACAAAGAGAAAATGACTATTATTACAAAAATGTCATAAGTACAAAGAAAACACATTTTCTAATTAATTCCCTGGCATACCATTATCTAAAAGTGTGTGTGTGTGTATGTGAGTAGTTATGTTATTAGCCAGATCTATGACTTTCAAATTAAATTTCCATTTCTTTTTAGTTTACCATATTATCAGAATATCAGTACTTTTTGTGAAATGAATAGCAAATTTATAATCTGGTTCCCATATGCATTTTATAATAGAAAAATTCTCTACATATTTTCTCCCTCCAGGTTTTTATTACTTTGACTTGTCTTGTTTAAGAAAAAAACATTTATAACTAGAGAACAAATTTTAATACATAAATCTGAACATTATTTAACATAAAGATCTAGCTTAAAAATCACCTTACTATGTTTTCTATGGGCTAATTCAAAAACAAAATCTGCAAATATTGCTAATGGAAAAAGTCACATCATTACCTGTCACATCATTGGTCTCATAACTTTGATCTAGAGGTACTTTAGAAGGTGGAGAGGGTGCTTTGCGCTTTGTCCTTCTCAAAGATGAATTAGCTGAGGACGTGTGTCTGAGCTGCAGAGATCCTGTCCTCACTATGCCTGCTCCAGCATGGTCCTAAGAAAAGTAAAACAAACAACACACTAGCTTGTTATCTAATGATAGTTTTTGAAGCAGCTATGTGGAACAGTGGATAGAGCACTGGACCTCAAGTCAAGACCTGAGTTCAAATCTAGCCTCAGAATTTACAAGCTACATGACCCTAGGCAAGCTAATTAACTTCTTTTATGGCCAGTTTCCTCATTAGTAAAATGCAGAAAATAACAGCACTTACATCTTTGTTGCGAGGTTCAAATGCAATAGCTTATATATAGCTCTCTGTAAACCTTGAAGTGTTACATATATGCTAGTTATAATGATATTTGACAGTTAATTTTCAGTTTAAGTGTCACCCACTATTGTGTCATGGACCCCTTCGGAAATGCCTTCATTTGGACCTATGGAATCCTTATGATGTCTCTGAATGCATAAAATTCCTAAGATTGAAAAGGAAACCAATTATATTGAAAGTTACCAAAGTATTAAAAAATAACAAGAATGACAACAGATAAATAAGTTTACAAAGCCCGGGGCGAGAGAAAAGAGAGAATGTGGTCCATGGATCCTAAGTTAAGTACTCCTAGTCTAGGCTAACAATTAAATCAGCATGGTGCAATGAAAAGAACATCAGGTTTAAAGTCAGAGGGTTTGGGTCCAAGTCTCAGTTCTTCCACTAGCTACATGGGCAAATTTAACAGTAAACAGCCAGAGTCTCTGATAAAGGCCTTATACAGAGAACTGAGTCAAATTTATAGGAATACAAGTCATTCCCCAATTGATAAATGGTCAAAGGATATGAACAGGCAGTTTTCAGAAGAAAAAATTAAAGATATCTATAGTCATATGAAAAGAATGCTCTAAATTAGTACTGATTAGAGAAGTGAAAATCAAAACAACTCTTAGGTACCACATCTCACCTATCAGATTGCCTAACATGACAAAATAGGAAAATTATAAATGCTGGAGAAGAAGAGGGAAAATTGGAACACTAATGCATTGCTGGTAGAGTTGTGAACTGATCCAACCATTCTGGAGAGCAATTTGGAACAATGCCGAAAGGGCTATAAAAATGTTCATACCCTTTAACCCAGCAATACCACTTCTAGGGCTGTATCCCAAACAGATCATACAAGTGAGAAAAGGACCCATATGTACAAAAATATTTGCAGCAGCCCTTTTTGTGGTGGCAAAGAATTGGAAGTCAAAGGGATGCCCATCAATTGAGGAATGGCTAAACAAGTTGTGGTGTATGAATGTAATAGAATACTGTTGTGCTATAAGAAATGAGGAGCAGAAGGACTTCCTAATAACCTGGAAAGACTTATATGAATTGATGCTGAGTGAGAGGAGAACATTATACACAATTACAGACACATTGTATCTGTGATGACTAACTTTGATAGACTTGGCTCTTCTCAGCAATGTAAGGTTCTAAGACAACTCCAAAAGACTCATGATGGAAAAAGCTATCCACATCCAGAGAAAGAATTATGAAGTCCGAATGCAAATTGAAAAACTACTTGCTCTCTCTCTCTTTTTGTTTTTGTTTCTGTTTTGTTTCTTCTTTCTCATGGTTCATTCCATTGATTATAATTCTTCTTTACAACTTGACTATTGTGAAAATATCTTTAGTGTGAAGGTATATGTAGAACCTATATCGAATTGCATGCCACCTTGGGGGAGAGTGGGGAGGAGAAGGAAAGAGAGAAAATTTGAGACTCAAAACCTTGAGGAACTGAATGTTGTAAACCAAAACTAAAAATAAGAAATTTAAAAAAAATAAAAAAAAATAATTTAACAGTAAAATGTATAAGGGGCAGTAGATGACCTCTAAAGTCTCTTCCAACTCTAAAACTGTGATCCTGTGAATATATAATTAACTTCTTGAGAAAAAAATAGGGGAGGGAAAACATTGAGAGCAAGTACTAGTCAGTCAAGAAACATTTCTTAAAACCTACCATGTGCCAGGCATTGTGTTAAGCACTAAGGATACAAAAAAAAGATAGTGCCTGCCTTCAAGGTGTTTACAATCTAACTGAGGAGAGAACAAGCAAATAAATACATATAAACAAGCTATATGGAGGAAAATTAGGAAATAATTAACAGAGGGAAGGTACAAAAAGAGGGGTTGAGAAAGGCATCCAATGGAAAATGGAATTACACTTGGGACTTGAAGGAAGCTAGGGAAGCCAGTAGGTTGAGAAGAGGGAGAACATTCCAGGTATGGAGAAGAGTCAGAGAAAACACCCAGAACTGACATGGACCATCTTGTTTGAGAAATACAAGGATATTAGTATCACTATATCAAAGAGTATATTGCAGAGATCAAGATGTAAGGAGACCAGAAAGGTGGAGGTGAGAGTAAGCAGGTAGGATTTAAAGGGGCTTTAAATGTCAAACAAAAAGATTTTATATTTTATCCTGTAGGCAATAGGGATCCATTGGAGTTTTCTGAGTAGGGGTTTGACATGGGCAGACCTGTGCCTTCAGAAATCATTTTGGTGACTGAATGAGGATAGACTAGAGTGGGGAGGGTCTTGAGGCAGGCAGACCCACCAGATGCAGGCCTGCACTAGGGTGGTGGCAGGGTGTCAGAGGAGAGAAGGCAGTATATTTGTGAGATATTGCAAAGGCAAAATTCACAGACTTTGGCGATAGATTGGATATGGGAGGTGAGAGACAGTGAGGAGTCAAGGTTGTGAGCCTGTGGAACTGGAAGGTTGGTGTTGCCCTCCACAATAATAGAGAAGGTAGGAGGTAGGAAGAGTTTAGGGGAAAATATAATAACTTCAGTTTTTGAAATGTTGAGTTTGAGGTGTCTGAAAAGCAGTTGGAGATGTGAGACTGGAAGTCAACAGGATAGGCAGATTTGAGAATTATTAGCATAGAGATGGTAATTAAATGCATGGGAACAGATGAGATAACCAAGGGAAGTAATATAGAGGGAAAAGAGAAGAGAGTCCAGGACAGAACCCTGTGGGATATCTATGGTTAAATGGTATGACCTGAATAAGGATCCAAAAAAGAAGACAGAGAAGGAGCAGTCATATAAATAGGAAGAGAATTAGAGGAAAGCAGTATTCCAAAGACCTAGAGAGAAGAGGGTGACCAACAAGGTCAAAGCCTGCAGAGAGGTCAAGAATGAGAACTGAGAAACATCACTGTGAGGGAGCAAAAACACTCAAATTTGCAATACCACCAATGAAATTAATTGCAAAAACACCAATTAGTAAACAGGAAAATGTATTTCTAAAGATCCAATTGAAAAAAAATATTTCTAAGTTCATTCTTGTTATCATGCTTTGCATTCAACTACAGCCTTCTACCTATTAAATGAATTCACGTACATGATATTTGAAAACTACTTTTAAAGTTGATGTCATTTGTCTTTACACCATTTGTTTCTACTCTTCTATTCCAGACTAAACTACTCTTTTGAAAAAGAACAATTAGACATAAATATCTAATACAGATTCTAATCCCACATTCTTCACTACTAGTCTCCTGACTTGTTGCCATGAGACAGGAAGCATGTTCCACCATCTACTTTCTAGGGGCTTCAACTTGTTGATAGTGCAGAGCTTGATTTCCTTTAGTGATGTTTTCATTTACATTGCTGCAGGCACATACATTATTCTCTTGGTTCCACTTACTTGACTCTACATCAGTTCATATACATCTCTCTGTAACTGTATTCATAATATCTTACCGAGCAATAATATTTCACGACATTTGTATGCAATTGGATTTTTCAGTCATTTTGAAATTGATGGATATCTACTCTACTTCTAGTTCCTTGATACCACAAAGCATTGTAGTTATGTATATTTTGGCATCTAATAGACCCCTCTGTCTTTGACTACTTTTGAGTATATGCCTTCTAGTAGGACTGCTGAATCAAGGCACTGTTACTTCTTGACCAGCCTCAACTCCTTATTTCAAGGGATACACACACATGCACACACACACACACACACATGCACATGTGCGCACACACACACACACATACACACACACAATGAAACACTTTACTATTCAGAGGTTCAGTAATACTGTGGAGTCATATCTCCTTCCTTGTGTTAATAGTAATACAGCTAGATGGTGCCATAGTACACAGAGCATTAAGCCTAAAGTCAAGAAGACATGAGTTCAAATCCAGGCTCAATTACTAGTTGTGTGACCCTGGGCAAATCATTTAATCTGTTTGCCTCGGTTTCCCCATATGTAAGATGGGGATAATAATAGTTCCTAGCTCCAGGGGCATTGTAAAGATCAAATGAGAGAGTATTTATAAAGTGCTTTGCAAACCTTAAAGAGCTACATAAATGCTAGTTATTATTATTCTAGGGTTCCACAATGAAGGAATCTTCCTTCTTTGGCTGATCAGTGATAAAAATGTGTTTTTCTCCTGGTCACAGATATCAGTTTCTCCATCATTGCCACTTGTCTTTTCTATTACCTGATAAAACCCAGCCATGACATTCATTTCTTCAGGAGTAACATCTGCTTGAGAGTTAGACCTGGAGGTCATCTTCAAAGGACTTTTTGTTTGTGCCTCAATTAAGCAGACTGCTTCACACAGAATAATATGAAGGAGTAGAATTGGCATAAATAGACTCACAAATCTCTTCTGATGACCGTTCCACAATTCAAAAACTCAATGACAGCAGAATTCTGACCTTGTCAAATAACCATAGCCACATTTATCAACCTACACCTGTGCAACAATCCCATCTTAGAATAAGCTGACATATTTGTTGAGGATATTTATTTTTCTATATATGTAGGATTTAGTGTCTCCACACAGAGACAGGCTTCAGTCCTACTTTAAGACAGAATTTATTCTGTACATTTGTTAAAACAGGCTTGAGTGGATGCTCAGCCTGTGGGATGGCAACTGGGAGGGGAGTGGTAAAATCAGCATGCATGGTAGGCTACAGTAAAGGTTTTATAACCTTATTTTTTCAGGGTAATTTTATCGCTACTGAGGAAGTACGGCATGAAAGGGAAAGAATGTTCATCACTAGAGCAGTGATGTGGTCAGAAAAGACGTTCATAAAAGGCACAATCACACTTGAGCTTACCTCAGGGGGAGGGAGGGACATGGTTGTCAGAAAGGAGTCTGAGTTAGCCTGCTGTGACATGTCATAACTAGGTTTCAGGTGATGAGTAATGACTACAGTTTAACTACACTTCCTCCAACCATGAAATCCAACAGTCGACTGGGAGACAGTCTTAAAGAGGACAAACTAAAGGGGGAAATATAAGTAGGGTATTTGGATCATTAGCCTTTGGATAAAGATTATGGACAAAAGGAGATATTTTCATCTAGATAAGAAGATGCACTACCTCTATGGGGAAAGTACTTAATTAAAATTGGAAATAAGAATTAGTTCCTATGTTATGCATCATATAAAGTCTTAGCCCCCAACCATATCTGGACACGAAAGAAACAAGAATGTTACATTTGCATAAGCTTAATGAGATTTTTTTCCCCCTTGACTCAGTTAAGTCTACTTAGATTCAAACTAAATAGAACAAACTATCGTTGTTATAATGGGAACAGCACTGGTTTTAGAATCAGGATGCTTGGTTTCAAATCTGCCACTGTATAACCTTACGTAAGTAACAACTTTCTGTGTGTCCACTGTCTCACTGTAAAATGGGAGGAGGAGGGCAAAAGAAAAAAATGTGCTTGAGATTTACTCAGAATAAGCTTGAGCTAATAATTACAGATAACTCAATTACTGTCTGACAATAAACATTTATTAAGCACCTACCATGTACCAGGCACTGTACTAAGCACCGGGGATACAAAGAAGGGCAAAAAACAGTTCTAGCTTTCACAGAGCTCACAGTCTAATTAATGGGGGAGATAACACGCAAATAACTATGAACAAACAAGCTATGTTGCATAACTTAGAAATAAACAACAGAGGGAAGACACTCAAAGGAGACTGGGAAAGACTTCCATAGAAGTCTAAGTCAAGGTCCCTTGCACATGACAGTCATTGTTAATTTAGTCCAAATATACTAGCTTTTTTTAAATCACACCATTCTGCATCCCCTTTTTTATTCACTGAAATTTTGTGCAGAAATACAAACAGGCCCATGTTTAAATTAATACCTAGTCTAAAACCCCAAGAAAAGGAAAATAGAAGTACTTAAGGTGATTAAAAGGTTCCTTTTTTTTTTTTTGTAATGACCTAATATTTTACAGAACAAAAATGCGTTCCTTGCCACCATCTCACTCCATACTCAGTCTTGTTTTTGGACTAAGAATTGGATTTTAGACAGAAACTTTAAAGAAAAAGTTTTGGGAAAAGAAAAGTATTTCCCCCCACTCAGTAATTCTTTGGAAACTACTTAATCATCTACTAAAATTAGCTTAGAAGACCAGTAGCCTTTCCAGTTTATACTCCCATGGGACCCATGATGTCTAAGCTCAAAGAGGATTTTTCAGGGTCCTCAGTTTGCCAATCCTATTTTAAAAGGCAATTACTGATACCCAAAAAAAGCATGAAATAAATTTTTTTTCAATTTTTTTCCTCTGTGAAAACACTGGGGCCTGCCCAATAAACAAAGAACAGGAGGATCATAAAATGTTTCAGCTGAAGAGAAAAAAATTCAATAAATCAAGTGTGAATACGTGCTTTTATATGTGAATTGGTATGTGATGTGCTAAGCCTGATATATCTTTCAGATGACTAAAATATGTTATCATATAAGAGAGGCAAATAGTATAATGGATAGAAAGCTTACTTTATCATCACGGAGACCTGGATTCAAGACCAGTTTCTGCTGGTTCTGCAATCCTGAACACATCTCAGCTTCACTTTCCTTACCTGTAGGATGGGGATGATACATAGCTGCTACCTCTGAGGTCTGTCGTGAAGCTCAAATGAGAATGGACATAGTGTAATTTCTAAACTTTATTATAATTATTAGTATTGTGAGTAACTTAGATAACATAGTGCTGACTGAAAAGGAGCGTGTTTAACTTACTACATGTAGACAAGTGAAAGTGTGGATGGCCATTTTTGGGGTGGGGGAGGAAGAATGGCATTTTGTAAATCTACCTCAGTTTGCCAATCCTATTTTAAGAGGCAATTACTGATACCCAAAAAAAAGCATGAAATAAATTTTTTTCAATTTTTTTCCTCTACCTGCAAGCCTGTTCCCTGAGGCAGACATCATATATTGAAACACAATTTGTGTGTCCATTAATCCATAAAAAAGTACTAAAAAATATTAATATGGAACATGATGGCCCAAAATAAAGACAGCTATCATAATTTCAAATCATCTGTGGATCTTCATTAGATATCAACTACCTTCCTTCATTTGCTAATCTATTTTTTCTCTGCTACAAAATACTTAGATAAATATGTAAAATTGTTACATTAAGTTATATTATTTCCCCCCTAAGTTAAGTTATACAGTGTGCAACATTTCTCATCTCCTTTGTTAAAATAAGCTTTCTTCTCATTTAAAAAGAAAAAAATGAAACTGAGAAAAAACAAAGGATTGTACCTTTGTTAAACAGCGCCCTCTTGTGGCTAATTTTCACACAAAAAAATGAAATGTTCTCTTGAGGATAAATAGCTAACAGAGCTTACTTAGCAAGATTCTTTATAGATGGATAAGTGAATAAACTGGATGCTCTGTCACATTTCATCTATTTAAGTATTCTAGCTGTTCAATTCATTTAAATGATCATTTTAATTTCCGAGTCAAAACCAAAAAGAAATATAGATATGCAGAGATTAGGTTTACACTGGTAACATTGGCTTTGATCCTTTGCTAAAATTAACCTGACATGTTTAAACCTACCTCACAAGGTTGTCATGAGGATCAAATGAGATAACAATTGTAAAGCAAATAGCACAGTGCCTGGAACACGGCAGGCTGTTAATAAAAAGTAGCTCTTTTTTTCTAAACACCTTATCATACCATTAGACTATAGATATTTGATGTGTGATAGACACATATAATTCTAGTCCAATACACCTCTTGGAGATAGAAGGATGAAGAAGGGATTGCCCAGAGACAAGCAATCCTAGATGCTTTCTACCCACCCCCACTCCTTCTACTCTCTGCAAAGGTAGAAACTGCAGTCTTATCCCTGATCAGATATCTATGCACTGTCACATGTGATCCACCTGTATTTATATTAGATGTATTAAATATATGTATGTAAACATATAAATTAAATACAAACGGAAGGCTTGAAAGCAATTGTACCTTTTAAGTGGCACAAGTCACTCTCCCCTCCCTTTGTATATTGTAATTATGTGATATCCATGAAATAATTCATTCAACAAGTATCTATTAAATACCTATTATATGTATAGCACTGGGGTCAATGCCCTGGAAGAGTAAATATATATATGTATAATATGACCAAAGATCCTTAACCTCAAGGAACATAACAATGTTTATTAAAAGCAGCTACTCTGTGCAAAACAACATGCTGTATGATGAGAATGATACAAAGGTATCCCCCACCCAGTCACTGGATGCATAGAAAGGGTAGAAATTTCCACAGCTGCTCACATGCTTAGTGATGGGAGTAAATAAGTGTATCAAAAGAGAGAGTATAGATAGAAAAAGGAAGAGCATCATGGCCAGATTTGTGGGAAAATAAAGATCTGAAGGGGTTTGATGAAGAGGACAAGTAGCCAGTGAAGGAGGGAGAAGGAAAAATTAGAAAAGGAAGAATCAGGAAAGTATGGAGTCCCCGGAGGCAAGAGAGAAGATAAAATGTAGCAAGAACAGCCAAAGTGAATAGTGATTGTGAGGTTTTTAGCCAAGGTAAAAGAGGAAATGATAGTACCACCGACTGGAGGAAAAAAAAAAAAGGAAGTTGAGAAGAAAGCGGTAAGGTTTGAGAGAATGATTTTCATTTAGAAGAATTTTAAAAGAAAATGATCATATTTTCATGAAAAGAATATCCTCTCTTACCAATATTCACTTGTACCAACAGACATCAATAACTTCATAAACTCCACTAAATTCACTGGAGAAGGAAATGGGAAACCACTCCAGTATCTTTGCCAAGAAAACCCCAAAGGAGGTCATGAAAAGTCAGACGCTACTGAAAAAGGACTGAATAAAGCAATAACTGGTTCCAGTTACTTTCCTTCCCTTTTAATCACAAATTCAAGCATTTGTTTTCTCCACGTCCACACTTTGTTTTAGTATGATTTCTGTGTATACCTAGAATGCTACCATGAGCCCAGCTGGCAGCCAACAAAGTCATTTAGGACAAGGGTTTATCTGATGACGAATGCATAAAAATTTGTACACAGGTCATTTGACAGTAGTAGAGGTCATCCCAACATAATGGCTGCCTTCGTACAACACATACATTAGCTAGTGAGCAAGCATGGGTTCAAGTGTTATGACAAAGTCATTAGCTAGGCCTTAGCACCTTATCAGTACTTTCTAGTAACTCATATTAATGTCACTTACTTTCTTCAAAGTGAAAGCTTATGAATCATTGACCACGTATTTCTGCTTTATATAATACATATAAACATCATAAAATAACTCTATACAAACTTAATGTAAAATTATATATAGTATTTATACAAAAATTTATAGAGGCTGAATTCCTAGCAACATTACCAGATACTTCCCATTCTCCTTCCTGTTCCCCTTCCCCTCCCCCAGTAGCAAAATCTTCCCTTCTCAGGTCTATTAGTAACTGAAGGAGAAAGAATAGTTAAAAAACAACAGTAACTAACCTTATTTGTTTCATCCATGCTAATGGATTTCACTACACAGGAAGCTGGTCTTGTCTGTGTATGTACAAGATCCTGTGGGGCACTCTGAGAGGCTGGCATCGGAGGCAACGGAGCTCTCCTCTTTTTTGGCACATCAGATGGCAGCGTATTTGAAATATATGGTTTAGAAATAGTATTTGATCTCGTAAAAGTTGGCCGAGGTTTACTTATCAATGGAGTTGCTGGAGCACTTGAAGTCTTATGAAAAATAAAAAGGTGGGAATAGAGAGGAAAGTACCATAAGTATTTAGGAAGCTTCAGAAAATAAAACACTGAGACTTGTTTTTAAGTTTATAAGCAATGTTACAAAGTGCATCCTTAACTTTAAAAATGCTTACTTGTTCCCTTTTTTTCTTGCTGCGTTGAAAAAAGCTGAAAAATTTTTTATTTTCTTTTTCCTTCATAATGTCTAGGTTTTGAGATATTTGGCAGGAGTCTAAAATAAAAGAAAGACATGTTATTTGTTTCATTATCTGCGACCTTCTCTTCCTTAGGTTTCTTTCTATTAATGTCCATTTTAAAATATGTATGTATTTAATAATAACTACAAATCTTAAGAAAATAAATGTCAAAAAGTTGTTTTAATTGGGCCTTGAAAAGTATCTGTTACTTTTTTTTCCTTTTCATTTATGCTTTGGCTCATAGCCCAACTACTATAAATAACATTTAACTCTGCAAAATACATGAATCCAAATTACTACTGAACACCTGGTCAAAAGGCTTCATGGTTATTAGTATTTGCTTCAAACATAGGCTTAAATTTGAAAAGATTGATAACAGAAAAATAAAATTTGTCCAGTAGAGATATGTTTAGATATCATCTCATATTTTTGTTAGTTTTTTTAAAAGATATATTTAATCCCTAGTGTACATGATTATTTTTAATGGAACAAACTGTATGAATTAAGTAGTAAAAATGCAATTTAACACCTTGTAAATACCATGACCATGTGAAAAATTTTCTGTTTTTCTTAGATCTATTAGTATTCTGAAAAAACCCCACTGTACAGTATGTTTATACATACCACATATATCATGGTTTCTCTTGGGAAATCCATAACTACTTCAGTAACCACACCATCATAGCCAAATGACTTTATGTGTTTAAACTTTTTTTAAAAAGAGCTACAAGTGATATATGGTCTTAAAATTATTTTAATATATTGATTTTCTAATTTAGGATATGCCACAAAAATTACCTTAAACCTCAGGTACAAGGCTCAAGAAAAAGATTTATAACAAGTGATGAGAGGGGATTGGTTGCTGATTTTTCTTATGGTATTTTACTAGTGATGGATGCCAGGCACTTTGGATGGTAGCAGTATTAAAGAAAATTAAAAACGGATGCTTTGGTTTACATACTTTTCCAAATGACTGACTTGATTGAATACTTGCCACTTTTCCCTATGAACTTTCTTCATCTGGAGAGATGCATATCTTCTCTTTTTTGAGTTTAACAATTAATTTTATTTTTAAAAAGTCACCAGCACCCTACCCCCTAATTACAAAACACAAAGGTGTTTCTTAATTATCAAAAAGTAACAAACTATTAGCTGGAAGTGAAGTCTTTCCAAACAAAGTTCAATTATAATATGAAATGTAGGACATTTATACTTTGCCACTTAAAAAAAAAAAGAACTTCTGTTGGAAAAGTTATAGCAGCTTCAATTTATTTAGAGATAATTTATACTAAAATATTGCAAAATAGCCTTTCCTTTCCCTCAAATGGGTAACTTTTCTATTGAGAAATTCTGACAAAAGTGGCCATATGAAAGTTAAACAACCTCATGGAAATACGGTTTGGAGTTTTTTTGTATTTTGTTGCTTTTTAGAGGAGGTTTTTTTTTTTTAAATCTAAGATATTCCACAATCTTATTTTAAAACCAATAACAGGAAATAAAGATTATTTGCTTTGTATAACAAATAATAAAAAGAATAATTAAATATCATGGCCAATTAATTTAAAAAGAGACATAGAAATGTGGGACAAACATGAGAGGGAAAAAAAGGAGAATATGCACGAGGAAGAGGAAGAGAAAGAAAGACACAAGAAGGAACAAGGGACAGTAAGAGAGAGATAAGGTTAAGAGACAGAAAGGGAAAAAATGAGAAAAGAGCCTGTAAAACTTAAGGGGGGGATGGGGAAGACACCTGGCAGGTTTCTCTGCTCCTTAGTTTCACCCAACACACATGAATTTCATCATTCACCCTCTCAAGCTTCTGGAAAATCATGACTTTCCTTTTCAGGCTTCACATCTCCAAGGTAGGTGGGCTACAATATTAAGACTTGGTCAGTGGATATCACCATCTAATAAAGTATTCTAAAGTCTGTGATTTCAAGTGACATAAAAGGAATTTGTTCTCTACTTTCCAGTGATGTTAATTGTTCTATATATTGAATTTACTGACAATGAGCAATAAGTAAACTAAATATTATTTATATAATAGATCTGAGAAACTTAAAAAAATTAAGCTGGTATGGATAGATGGATCGATGGATGGAAGGAAGGAAGGAAGGAAGGAAGGAAGGAAGAGCACTACCCAATTGGAACTGTCCAGTTGGGTACCCAGTGGGACTGCTACCGTTACTCACATATTGTACCTATGGGTGGAACAATTGGCAGTCACTAGTATTTAACCTTTAGCAACACAAAGCTTGGTGTGGAAGTGTAAGAGAAGTTACCATGAAGCACTTAAGGGTAAATGGTGGATGTAGCTGACACAAAACTGGGGTCCCAAGTTTCTAATACTTCCTTTTTTCCTAAAGCAAACACTTGGGCAATGTTTGTCAGGAGTTTCCTATGGAGCTACGATAGAGGTAAAAAGAAATAACGGAGGGTTGGGGGAGAGGCAAGCTGAACAATACTTGGAATTCTAAATCCAATTATCTTTTCAACAGATCACAAATTCATCTATACTTAATGTTGGCTAAGCTACCAGCCACTTGAATTAGGGTAGTCTACACTATGCCCTTTAGTCTCCAAACGAGGTTTGGGGGAGAGTGAAGGTGAGAAGGGAAAAGATGTCAAATAATCTACAACAAAAACTATTTAATTATTCATTGTGTTTCTCAAATTACAAATTGAAATCAAGGAGTCCCTGAGAGATCATCTTACCCAGTTTCACAGATGAAAAAGATGGGGCTTATAGTGTCTTAATTTCTAGCAGAAAAGAACAAAGCACTTTTGCTATCACTATAAAATATTTTCAAAGAGAAAATCAGAAAGGATTCTCCCCAAGGTGTTAATATTTTCTTCCTTTTTTCTGCTTAAAAAACTGTTTTGAATTGTTCTCACTCATCTGGTTGGAATGAGATGATTTCCTAGGTTCACAAAAGGGGATTAAAAAACTAAGATCTTTCCATATGAAACTCTATTCTATACTAATTTATACATCCAGACCTGTAAGTTTGTCAGTGTAGGAAAGTCCCAGTGTGGAAAATCTCTTTGCTGAAACAGAATGGCACCTTCTAATTTGTCCTCTTAGTAATATGTCTGGTATACTAAGAACTGAGTGACTTGCTTATGGTTAACATAGCCAGTACACTGTGTGTACAGACATGTACAGACTTGAACCCAAGTCTTCATGAAGTCAAAGCTTGCCCTCTGTCCACTAAGCCACATGAGCTAAAAAGATTTGTACTAAAATTATTTCGTATAATTCGCCTTTGGGAGAAAAATAGCCTTTGTTTTTTATTTTAGAATGATTTCCCTTAAATATAACAATTTATGTGGAGACTTCAGGTAAATTACATTGGTACCCATTAGCCCAAGGAAGGATGAATAGTACAAAGCATTTGGGTGAGGATAAATTGAAAGATAAATAGACGTAAAACCTGCTGGGAATATAGCACAAACTGTCAAGTCAACCAGATGTTCTGGGTGATATTTTTATGCAAATTCTTATCTCTGCTTACTCTATTGTAATCGCTCAGAATTAGAAGCAACAACAAAGGGTTGATTTCCTAAATTAAAATTGTTCCCAAAATGGAACAGTATTAGTGAGCTCCCTACCACAAGAGGCTAACTATCTATCAAGGATATTGTCAGCAGGGCTCCTGAACTGCATAGGAGCTGGGACTGGAAAACCTTGAAAGTGCCTTCTAGCTCTGAGATTCTGATATAGCAAGTTCAGAAAATGAGAAGAATGTATGTAACACATTTTTCAGAGTCTGACTGGTAACTTTTGAAAGCACATTTGGGTAAATGAAATCAATGCTATTCTAAATTAAAATCCATAAGCTACCAGAGCATTTAAGCTGGTTGTGCCCTTGTTGGTAACAATTTGTGAAAGCTCAGCAAGTATTCTAGAACTTAGACATGCTTTCAATTTACCTAGTGACCAATAATAAGTAGATATGTCATGGTGTGACACAACTCTACACCACTGTGTGTAATATTAAAAACCCAAATCCATGGCTCTTACCTTGTAAAGACGATAAACTGAAGTCAGTAACAGAAGGAGCTATAGAGGGAGAGGGTAAAAAAGGGCGAGTTGATTATAATGATGTTTGTTGAAGTTAAAAATGTTACTGTGCCAAAGAAAGGGGTGTAAATTATAACTCTTAACACCCTCTTAGGGGAAGTGTTAATAGTTTCTAAAGGTAGAATAATTGTTTTCTTTCTTCAAAAATTATTTCCTTCAAAAGGATACAAAAAGAAAAATTATTTCATAAATCCAAACAATAGTATCACTATTTATTAGGAACACATATGCTCATATTTATACATTAAGAAACTATTCTAAAGCACGCCAAATCAATATGCTTTAAAAATCTTCAATCTTAGAAAATGAAATCATTTTGCCATGTGCTAAAGTTGCATGAAATACTTTTTTTTAGACCCTCAAGTATAAGAAAAATCCTATAACCAATTTATGTCAGGTGCTAGGTTTAGGAAATTTTTAACATGATACTGTTCAACTTAAATGAAATAAATGAATACAGATGGAACTTTAGTCAGTCAATAGCAGTTCACACTTTATTAGGAGAACAAGGAATTCACAAGATGTTACTCTTTTTTCTGATTAAATCTTTTTTTCTGATTAAACCTAAGAAGCTGTGTTAGTTATTCCATTCTTAGCCAAAAATTTTAAGTTGATGAGAAATGGAAATTAGCTGAGAAATTCAGTTTCTTATTCCAGTTCCATGAGATGAAATCAGTGATGTTTTTAAGGTTCAGTTTCCCTTACTCTCTTGTCCCACAGTATACAGTCTTTTATTAATTTACCAGTTAAGAAGTAGAAAAGACACATGATCTATCAACTATCAAATGAAACAAAACAAAACAGTCTTACCTCTGCTAACATCCATGGCATAGAGTTCTCGTAGTCCAAGGTCATTAAAGGACTTAGTCAAGTCAAGAGGCTCCTGAGATTGGTAGTCCTTCAACAATATGGTATGTAAAGGGTCAAACTCACATTTACTACAGATAATAGGGGTGAGTTCTCGAAGGGATGCATGTGGACTAACTCTCACAACTGTCTTCTGTGTTTTCTTGTAGTTTATCACCACTCGTACAGTTTGCTGAAATAAAATATAAAAATTAAAGTCACAGTAATGTTTTTCTTGTTGTCATTGAGTTGTTTCAGTTGCATCTGACTATGACCCCTTTTTGGAGTTTTCAGTTGCGCCTGACTCTTTGTGACCCCCTTTTGGGGTTTTCTTCAGTATCAAAGATACTGAAGTTGTTTGCCATTTCCTTCCCCAGTTCATTTTACAGATGTTGAACTGAGGCAAGCAGGGTTAGGTGACACAGGGTCACACAGCTAGTAAGTGTCTGAGGCCGATTTGAACTCAGGAAGATGAGTATTCCTGGTTCCAAGTCCAATGCTCTATCCAGTGTGCCACCCAGCAGCCATAGTAAAATTAAAAACTGATAAAAGAATGATCTGGAACCTAGAATTCATCTTCCTAGATATAGTCAAACAATGAAGACTAATTTTATGTCTATATCTAAAAGTTATTTTGACCAATTTTTTCCCAGTTCTACAAATGATATCAATTTAGTATAACTTATAGCTCTTGAGCATCAAATCACGAGACATATTAATTTCCTCAGCAAATTGTAGGCCCTTAGTAAATCCTTATTGATTGATTGATTCAACAAAGTTTAAGACAGATTAATAAGTTACTATGTTCTTTTTATATTATTATTTCAAAATAAGAAAACATACAAAGATAAACTTCTTTTCTACTCTTTATTCAAGAAGTACATATTTTGCTAACGCTTTACTGATAGATTTATATGAGGTCTCTGTTCTAATTTAAGTGCCTAGCATTTTATATGTATCTGTATATTTAGTTGTGAATTATCTTTATTTGTATTTATTTATATTTGGGCATGAATTATCTTGATCCATACTGGGTACAGTTCACTGCACACATGCTCATAAAATATAGTTTGACAATTTAATTTCTTGTCACAGTATAAACTAAAAGGGCAATCTTTATTCATTCAGGTTTTTTTCCCTCCTATGTAGATTAGACTGATTTCTCTGAGTAGCCACAGAAGAAGCCTTTTAGGATACCACGATCTGATGCAAAAAACACAAACATCTACAAAGCACACAGAAAATCATAAGATCCAAGGGAAATCTTTCTTTCTCTCAGACTTTGTGAATATCATCACCTTTATGACTTGCTAAGCACCTTTGGCAAGCACATGCATCTCTTATATTTGAAAGGATCAATTAAAGTTCACTCTGGTTGAACCTATAAAGGACTCTCATATGATCTTTCCCCTAGTCCAAAAATGTATAGCTCTTTCTGTACCTTCTGTCCAACATCTCTCTGATAGAATCAGGTTACATGCTTCATTGTAGAGCCTCTGAAGACATGATTACACATTGCACTGTAGTTCTTAAGTCTTTCAAAGTTGTTTTTCAAATAGAAAACAAAACTCCTATGATCTTAACATGTATGAGGGAGACCTCATAAGAGAGACTTTCAAATTTCATTTTCCTCCATGTCAAATACTTGCTGGATTCAGATGCCTCTTTTTATGTGATTTTTTAAATCCTTGAGTTAGTAACATTTTCTCCCACTTCAATTTTCTTTAAACTATACTCATGTGTGTATGTGAATATGTATGGTTTTATTTTTGTCCCAAATACCTAACATATAATTAGTATTTCATAAATGTTTGTTAAACTGAATTGATAAGAGTAATTAATCCATGCTCTCCACATTGAGAAGTATATGATTCTTTTTCCTCCCAGTTTTTACAAGATTTCAAAAATATGTTTTGATTGATGATCCAGTTAGAATTCATTTTGGTAAATGCTGTAAAGGTATGGATTTAGTTTGGGGTTTTTTTTTAAGCCATGTCCAACACTTTGTGACCTCTTTTCGGGTTTTCTAGGCAGATACTGGAGTGTTTTGCCATTTTCTTTTCCAGCTCATTTTACAGATAAGGAAACTGAGGAAAGCAGAATTAAGTGACTTGCCTAGGGTCATGCAGCTAGTAAGTATCTGAGGCCAGGTTTTCCTGGCTGCAGGCACAGCACTCTAGCACTCTATCCCCTACACCACCTAGCTGCCCCCCCCCCATGTTTATGAATACAATTACCCATCCTACTTGGTCATTAAGGATGAGCTGCCCTATTTTTTTTTAATGCAATGACATATTCTACTTCTATTATACTTAATATTTTTGCAATGGTTTATAAACATTTCATAGGAATGAGAAAGTAAGCATATGAATTATAATCGCTGGGATGTGCTCAGTTTTGTTTTGTTTTTTTTTTTGCTAATAATACCTCGTATAATTTTCCTCCTCAAACATTTTGTATATCTCCTTATATCCTGAAAATTAATTCTTCAGTGATGTTGAAACCATATTATCTTTAGCAAAGAGTATTTCTTCTGTGTGTATTTGGTCTGGTCCAGCCATCAGTTATCCTCAACCTGTTTTATCCCGTCTGTCAAAACCATTTCCTGGGGTGTGGCTGTTGTGCATACTACAGCTTCTTGGAGCCACAGGTGAGATCTGGATGACCAGGCAGACACCAAAGATGGATGAGCAGCCTTGATGAGGATCAGCACCAAAAGTGCTAGTCTTCCTTGAATACCCCATATGCCCCACACAAAATATAAATGGGGAGAAAAAGAATGAAATCAAATGCCGTTTAATCTTAACAACCCAGCTTGCATTGGAGAAGAGTTGAGAAAAGGAACCTCTCATTCCTCATAGCAGAAATAAGAGAACTATCAGCATGAAATACTGTATGTACACTCGTTGTTCAATGTGTTGGTTAGTTTTGCTTTTTTCTTTCTTTTTAAAACCTTAGTTACAACGGGTGGTGAAAAGATTCTCTCACATCCTACCTATATGTGGCTCTCAGTAACAATTTCCCCCAAATGGTTTGGATTTGAAGGTATCTTTTAGTCATGTTCCATTCACCAAATTTGTTTTCAGTTAAATTATAATAAAGTGTTTCTAATGCCTGAAAATCAATCATGCTTGATATGACATTTCTTTTAACTTACACTACAACATCAAAATTGGGATGATGGTTCTTACCTCTGGTATCACTGGTGTAGGCTTCTTCTTATCCAGATTTTTTGGTTTTAGAATTACCTTCTCCACTTCCAGCATTCCAATTGGTGTATTGGGTTTAAACTTAATTGGCGTTTTTTCCGCTGATAACAGGTCAATTGTATAACTTGATGGGTTTAAATGATACTGTGCACAAAGGTATATTAACAAATCCATCATGGGCTTGCTGTAAAATAAAGACAATTATGATCATCAAAAGCATACTCAATATTAAGGATCATTAAAAATTACAGTTTTTTCAAGGTTTAATCACATCTACAATACAGGGACCAAGTTTGGATTTCATGAATTCATAGAGGTAAAAAGTAATTTGAAATCTACAAGGTATCTAAACCAATAATGAGGTGTATATAGTAGGAAATACACCAGATTTGAAAACCTGGGCTCAATCACTATTTTTGGATGAGTCATTTAACTCCTCTAAAAATCTGTGCCCTCCAGAGTCCTTTATTTCATCCATTCCAGAAGCCATGGTAGTGGGAGAGGAGATCACTTTTGTACCCAAGAGAAGCAAAAGCAATGAAAACATATTAAAGAGTGAGTAGAAGCAAAAGGACACAATGGGTGAGGTTTAGCAAGTTGTGGTCAGCAAAAGGCCAAGAGAATGAGCGATTCAAGTGTTTCGAACAGTCGAGGGTCAGAATTGAGAAGGAAGGAGCTGGGAAAACACTGAGAGGTGGAGGGATTGGAGGAAAAGGTGAGAATGAAGAACACAGTTAGCATTTACAAGACATAGAAAAAAAGTGGAATGATAAAATATTATGACGAAATAATGAAATTTTTGAATTCATGAACGTGGAAATGAAATAGTTGTAGATGATGGTAAGGATTGAGAATATGACTATCTCCCTTGTGTGAAGCTGGGGAAGCTAGGTGGCACAATGGATAGAGCACTGGGCTTGGAATCAGGAAGACTCACCTTCCTGAGTTCGAATCCAGCCTCAGACACATAATAGATACATGACCCTGGGCAAGACATTCAACCTTGTTTGCCTCAGTTTCCTCATCTGTAAAATGAGCTGGAGAAGGAAATGGCGAACCACTCCAGTATCTTTGTCATGAAAACCCCAAAGAGGGGTCAAAGAGTTGGACACAACTGAAACAACTCAACAACAACCTGTGTGTAGCTGAGGTAGAGAGGAGTAGGACTGGTCATTAAATAGATTGAGGAACTGCTAAGTTAGAGTATTTGAGGAAACATCCATATGTACAGTAATAATAACATAATGATGATGAAAACAATAATAGCCATCATTTACATATACTTTAAGGTTTGCAAAGTGCTTTATACGTTATCTCATTTGATGTATGTAGAAGTTCCCTGGTATAAGGAAAGGAATTGGAGTTGAGAAGAGGACTGAGTTAAGCATTAACTAATTGAGAAAGAAAGGACAATACCATGGCAGTTGGTAGATAATGGTTACCCAGACCGGATGGGGTGATTAATTTGGATAGCATGAATCCAAAGGCAGCTGAGTGATGGCAACAAAGGAAATGGAAACCTCAAGCAAAGGGCTATTATTCTGATTCTTTCATAGCGGACCAGTGAGACAACGGTTATGAGAGAAAGTACAACCAATATAGAAAAGGATGGCCATGGACGCATCATCCTCAGGAGAGATGCTAGATCTTAGTGACTGAAGAGAAAGGAAGAGGTTAAACATGAGAAGTTTGTTAATTATGGAGCAGGAATTCCAGAGGACAGGTTGGGAGTTGGGATGTAGGGTTGAGGTGGAATAGGAAATGATGGAATGTACAGCTGGAGGGGTTGGGGGAGGGAGTGTTCATAGGCAGTCTCGGGGTTTCAGTACCTCTGTAATGGGAAGAGCAAGAAGGGAGTAGGACTAAGCTAACTACTAGGGCAAGAACCCAAGATGAGTATCACTGTATAGGGAAAGGTCCCCTGAAGAAGGCAGGTGATGCAAAGATTCTAGGTTATCCCTCAAGGTTCTGAACCTCGCTTCAGGCTGTCTGGCTGTGTCTTGTAAGGGATTGGGAAGCCTGCCTCATGGCAGGCATAAGAAGCGGTATATCCTGAGGAATCTGGTGGCTAAGTCAGGAGACTGCAGGCAAGAACAGAGCCTCCGCCACTGTTTTGGCCCATGGGCCTCAGGAATCAGCCTGGGGGCAGGAAATGCCAGGTACTGTTGCAGGGGGGGAAGGAAGAGGTTATTTGTGATGGGACTCCAGAAGCTCTTAGGAGGAAGAAGGTTATGTGTCCAGGACCTCGAATAAATGTAGTACCAAGAACACTGGGGTAATTAAGAAAAATTTCTTAGAGGATGTGGCATCTAAGCTGAATCACAGAAAAAGGTAAAAGTTTTGAAATGCAATTAAGGAAGAACTGCATTACATGCACAGGGGATGGACTGAGGAAACACTGATATTGGAGATGGAGTGTTAAATTTTGGGGATGATTATTAATCCAGTTTGCCTGGAATGTGGAATTCATGAAGAGAGTAGTATGACATAAGGCTAGAAAGGCAGCCAGGCACTCACCCTGGTGGAAGGCCTTAAATGCCAAAAAAGAATTTATTTTTATTTCAAAGTCACAGAGAACAAGTGAAATTTTCTAAACAGAGGAATAACATATGTCCACTCCTAGAGAGATACTATTTTTAAAAATACAGGATGATAAATTATTATTAAGATTATAGGGACCCATTGTGATAATACCCTATGGATTTTTCTAAATTTATCATTTCAAGATATTATTTATTGGATACTTGTAATTAGTGTTCAGAAACTTTAAGTACTTCATCTGTATACCAAGCATGTGCAAAATAAGCTATTTTGTGTCCCTCTGAGGACAGAATTTCAAAGCTGCCAACTTTCATTCAAAGAGAACTATAAGAGCAAAGGTATGATGTATAATTTTAATATTTAAAAAATTTTTTTCCTGAAAAATTTCAAGGCCTATTAGATAGGGTTAGTAAACCTAGGATTTCAATGGTCTATGAGAAATGTATCAAACACCCAGCAAGCAGCAACGCTCCCAAGTAATGAGATTAAAATGCAACTGGGAAATATTTAACAAAAAAAAAAAACCTAAAAAATGCAAGAGAACATAGATATTGTTAGTATGTAGTTTTCTAAGTCAACACAAGGTCTATAGGGACCTTGTGTACAGTTTACTGGAGGGTTTATATTTAAGTCAGACATCATTGTTCTAGGGAATTCACTGGTGAGGAAATTATCCTCACACACTATATACAAGGGAATGTTGGTGTCAGCTTGAACTGGCTTCAGAACCAATTATTAAGGTTTTGGTCAGAGTATTTACACCTCTAAAATCAGCAAATGCTACAAATCAGGGCTTGATTTATTTTGTTGATTGTCTAGACTTAGGAAAATGATGGAGAAACTATTAAAACAGACTAAATTAGGAAAATGATGGAAAAACTATTAAAATAGACTAAATTTAAAAGTGTATCGTGCTTACATTTTATCCCCTCAAAAGCCAGATGTTAAACATTTATGAGTACACCCTTGCACATATATGTATATATGTGTGTTATGTGCACATATGCATATATGCACATGTGTATGCATGTATTACATGTTGTCTTCCCTGATAAAATGTAAGCTCTTTGAGAATAGAGATCTTTATGTATAGTATAGTGGCCCTTGTTTCTATTTGAGTTTGACACCATTGGTTTAGGGAACTCAATGGTGAGGAAACCACCTCTAAATGATCCAAGTTAAGAGCTTCTCTGTAAGGTGGTGCAGTGTCTAGAGCACTAGGGCTGGAGTCAGAAAGACCCAAGTTCAAATCTGACCTCAGGCACTTAGTAAACTGTGTGACCCGGGGCGAGTCATTTAACCTTTGCCTGCCTCAGTCTCCTAAACTGTAAAATGGGGATAACAGTAATAATAGGAGCTACCTTGTGGTGAAGGTGAAATGAGACAATGTCTGTACAGTGCTTAGAAGGGCACCTCACACACAGCAGGCACTACATAAGATGATACTGTTATTGTTAACAGTACTGCCCCTCTCCAAAAGGATTGTGTTGCAGGAGGCTGATGCTGGGAGAAGACAAGGAACACCCCTGGAGTCCCAAGACAACACTACTGGGAAGGCTATATTCCTCCGACCTAATCAGTCTTATCAGATGCTCACACAGACAGTTTCCCCACTCCTCAACCACGTATGAAATAACTAGCACACACACAGTGAAAAGTCTTACTCCTTTTGTTTCTCTGTGGGCTCCTGACTCTGCAGGTTTCTTTTCCCACCATGCCCCAGTGTGCCCTGTTATCTTGATAGGTCTTTCCTTCACTACGGCCCCCTCAGAGGCTCAAGTTTAAGTAAGGATCCAGGACAACCATGTTCATTCCTTCACTACTCTCTGGACTCTACTCCTGACTCTTTAAAATGGGGCTAATAGTAGCTCTTACCTCCCAAATTTGTTGTGAGGACCAAATAAGATAATAAAGGTCTTAGCACCTAGCACACAGTGGGCACTAATTATATACATAGTTTTTTTTTAAATCACAAAATGAATTATAATTATTTTTATTTTGAAATTCTCAGATTTCAGACCCTGCTTTTAAATCCGTTCTTCCAAAAGGAAGCCACATTCACCCTACTCTCAAAACTCAATTCTTTGGCATACTACTTTTAGCCAATAGATGGCACTGTACTCCATCTGAAATGGTCTTGAGCCTGTCATTTAAGTTAGCCGTTACTACTTAAAATTACATACTTAATCCATCAAGACTATGGCTGCTATTGCACCACAAGGATGAGAGAGTCAGGGTATATCCCACAATATAAATCACTCTCAACTTTGCTTACCACAAAACCAAGTTCAGTTTAAGGCAGGGCAAGAGGGAAAAGAAAGTGTATCATGTTGGTTCCAATCCTCCTTCACCTCAAAGGAGGAAAAAAGTATATATACACTAGCATAGTTCTGTGGACTAATAAGTCCCTCCACAGGTTTACAGTGGGAAACAAGGCCTTGCATTCTCGGATACAGGTAGAATGGCTCTTCTGTCCATGTATTTCCTAAACTAGGAAGCCGTGTTTGAAAGCATGGCCTTAAGTTTGAAAAGAAAGAAAAAAGGAGAAGTGCAGAAAAACACACGGTTGTGGTTCTACAGAGGTTGTGAGTTCTCTTCTTCTCTGAGTGGTCACATGCTCATTTGCACCACATTAAAAACAAACAAATAACAAGAACAATAATAGCTAGCATTTATACAGATGGCCCTTCAAGCTTTACAAAATATTTTTTTTCCAGACATATGCTAACTCATTTGATCCCCACAGCAAACTCTTGTGAGGCAGGTGCTAATTATCCTCATGATGTGATGAACAAACAGGGCAATGAGAGATTAAATGATTTGCTTATGGTCATATGGTTGGAGAGCGTCTAAGGCAGGATTCTTCGGTCTTCTGGACTCTAAGCCCAGCTCCCTTATCTACTGTGTCATTTACAGTGCTCTAAGGTTTGCAAAGCACCTACAAATATCCCTCGTTTTATTTTCAAAGCAACCCTAGGAGGCAGGTGGAATAATTATGCCATATTACAGAGGAGGAAACCGAGGCAGAGAGCAGTTAAGTGACAAGCCCAAAGTCACACACAGTCTCTTGGGGCTGGATTTCAACCCAGTTAGGACTCCAGACCCAGTCCTGCACACATCGCTCCTTCTCAGTCCCTACTGGGGCTTATACGGCTAACATTGCTGTCGGTAATGATTGCATGGAATGGTGCTTTCTGAAAAAGAATTAAAATATGACACCCAGACAGGGAGAAGCCTATAAAAGCAAGAAACACTGAAATCAGTTCTTTCCCCCTTTTTTGCATAAATGGTCAAGAACTGTTCTTTCTGACCAAAGAAGCAACCTGCAATGCCAAGAAAAGCATTTTCCCTATATCACTCTCAAATAGCCTTCAGCACTACCAAAGAGATTTTAAAAAAAGAAAAAGAAATCCAGTGCCTGCTTATTGCAGCTCACAAGAGAAGAGTGATACAGGAAAGAAAGTTGGGGTGCTTTGTAGTCACAGTGCAGATGGTTATAATCAGCCTCATTATCTGCAGCTTTGTTCTGAAAACAGAAGCTAACAATCCGACTCCCAGTACACACCCCTGTCACTGTTATCTGACAAAACACACAGCAATTTTATTCCTATCTTAATACTTCCAAGGAACTTACTCAAGGAAACAAGCACTTATTAAGTAAGCACCTACTATGTGCCAGGTGCTGTGATAAGTACTTTACAGGCATTATCTAATTTGACCCTTAAAGCCACACTGGGAGAAAGGCGCTATTATAGTTCCCATTTTACAGATTAGGAAACTAAAGAAGACAAAGGTTAAGTGATTTCCCCATGGTCATGCAGCCAAGTGTCTGAGGTAGGATTTGAACTGAAGTCTTGTAGATTCTAATTCCAATGCTGTCTCTCCAAGGAAGGTAGGGAGAGTATTCTGGAATTTAGTGGATGATTGTGTTAAGAATAAGAAGGGAATAGCCTAATTGGATGGTGTAGACTTCTAAAGAGAAGACTCCGGTTAGAATAGATTTTCTTTCTTACTTAGGTCATTAAATATGGTTAGCTACACCTTGTTTACATCAAATCCTTCTCTGCTTGAGCTTTGAAGTTTTCTTCTGAATATCTGCTCTTTACTAGGACCACATTATTGCCCTTCAGGTGCACTCTGGCGGCCTCCCTACTCATCATGGCCTCGCTCTCATTTCAGTAAAATCTGCCCAGTGCTGATAAAAGTCAGCATGGGTCTGATACTCTGAGTACCAGGCGTTTTCAGGGCAATAGGATCTTACCTATTGTGACACGGTAGAGAAGGAGCTGGTCTTGAAGTCAGAAGCACCTGGGTTCAAATTCTGTCTCTGACAACTACTGGCTTGGTACACATTGCTACATACAAGAAGTAACATGGCATAGCAGGTGGAAAGTAGGCCTTATGCCCCTGACACACACCAGCTATGTGACTGAGCAACTCATATAACCTTTTAGTGCCTTAAGAATTAACCCTATAAGCTGCAGAAGATGTGTTCCTCTGCACTGATAACGAAAAAAATTCTGAACTGGAGCTCCCCACATAAATAAAACCATAGGTCCAGTTTAAAAAAAAAGAAAAGAAAAAAGATACATCTTAACTTTCCTATTCTCATCTACTTTTCATGACTCAAAATTCTATCTAATTATAGAGATAAATCCTAAAATGATGGCTAAAAGCTGTCATGTTATCTCAGGAACATGTTCCTCCTAGATAGAACTAGCCCAAACAAGACTTAAGTACCCCATCTTTATTGCTCATCTAGTTTTTATTATGTACTGTAATTGTGTATATACTAAGATGAACGCAGCTTAGTAAGCTTATGCCTTCAGAACACCCTCAATGATAATATTCAAGCAGTTGAAGCTGAAAGGAAGGGCAAGGCCAAGAACACTGACTGTTAAAAGTAATTTTCCACATCTGAAAGGCATGGCAACTCAGCCTTGGCTTTGTCCCACTTTTAAATTTGTATGTGGGTTTTAAGAATATCGGCGTGCTAAATCAAATCCTCACCTCTTGCTTTGTTGAAGTTTTATTTTATCTTGCCAGGTAACTTACCTACATACTAGTGAACGATTAACTAAACTGTTCAACAAAGAGGTAAAAGTCTCTAAGTTCTTTTTACATTTACAGCTTATTTTTAACATAGTATCTTAAACCTAAATGAAGAGATAGGGAAATAAAGGTTTTCCTTATTTCAAAGTTGTTGGAATGCAGGAGTTAGTACACTTTACATGTAATCTAAAAAATCAGCATGCCTTCAAACCTTTCTTATGGAAAAGGGACTTTTCAAGTTTCTAAAGTCTGGAATGAAAGATATGAAATAGCTTTGAATGCATGGAATATTTGACTGAGAATGAAGAAAAATTCAACATATAGCCAGTGCTAGGGACTGAGAGAAAAATCCTCCAGCAGATATTTCATGGTTTATTTATTTATGGAAATAATTAGTAAAATATTGCTAAAATGAGAGATAAGATGGCCAAAAGCCATCCCACATAAAGACACTAATTGTTAGTAACACTGAAATAGGTCATGTCTAAGCATCCGATTAGATTGCAGCATACCTGCCGTGAACAGTAGCGGATTTGATCACATCCCCTGGAAGAACCACAGAGAGCTCAATGTCTTTCTCGATCATGTTTTCTTTCTGCTCCATGATGAAGTTAGAAGACTCTACTGACTCATACAAAGAAACATCAACGCATTTAGTCTCAGCTGGAGGAAGTGGTGCCTTGCCTTTAGTTTTTCTTCTAACAAAAAACAGAGAATAGAAAACATTAATCACATTTAATAAACATCACTAATGTAGCATTAGGTTAAGACATTTATTATTTGAACATTGGTAAGGATTAAATATTATACTTTAGAATACTAAGTCAATGGCATCAATATGTTCATTTTTCACACAATGAGCTGCTCTTCCTCCCTCCCTCTCCCTGTGTTCCATGCTAATCCCAACTAGAACATCCTGCTTTTGTTCTGCTAACCTAACCAAATTCTTATCCATCTTTCAGATGCATTTCTTCCATAAAATCTTCTCTGACTACTCTAGTAATTATTTAAATAAGATAATATTTGTAAAGTGCTTGCTTAAAACAGTACCTGGAACATAATAGGCTCTATAAAAATGCTTATTCCCTTCCTCCCCCAGCCCACCCTTCCTTCTTGCCAGGTGGCTCAGTGCATAAAGTAGTAGAGTTGAAATGAGGAAAATCTCAGACACTTCCTAATTGTGTGACCCTGAAAAAATCTCTTTGTGCTTCAGTTTCCTCATTTGGAAAATTGGTAAGTAATAGCACCTACCTCCGAAGGTTATTGTTAAGGATAAAATGAAATAACATCTATAAAGAAATTTTGCTTAAATTTCTATACAAGTATTATTGTTGTTATTTGTTATAATTATCTAAATTCCCACCATACTTCGAGATCATATTGGGCACTTCTTTTTTCACAGAGTTGTTGGAGGGAAAGCATTCTGTAAAATGCTGGAGTGCTATTAAAATGTGAGTTATTAGTAGTATAGTTAACAACATACAGTTTCTTATGTGATAATTTCCTATTTCCAGGTAGTCTGTCATTTTTTTTAAGAAGGAAAACTTTTGTATCTGCTACACATACACACACCATTTAGCATAGCACTAGGAAAATAAGCATTCCTTCAATGCTTATTGATAATGTCAAATTCTATAACAATGCAATTTTAAAAGATTAAAGACAATTATTTAAATGTCATTTTCCAATTCTATTTAATAGGATAATTTGCTAACTCAACTTCTATAGGAGTAAATGGTTGTCCTCAATCCAACTTGAACTTTTCTTAAACATCTAATACATATGAAGCACTACACCAGATGTCATTGTTATAACAAAAAAGAAATAGTTCCTGCTTTTCAAGAAGCTTACATTCTACTGGGGGAATGCAACCCATACAAATAAGCCCAGCAGAAGATAATTTAAAGATAACAAAGGCATTAGAACAGGAATTCGAGTTGGGATGCTGAGAGGTAAAAAAGAAGGGAATGCCTTCTTGGCATGGGAAACAATTTGTTTGCTAAAAGCCACAACAGAGATGATCTTTAAGCATCCTCTGAATATCATAACGAGTGAAGCACAAAATAGGGAGATAAAAGCTTGCAAAAGATGTCCACCCTATGTTCCATTCAAAGTCCAAAAAAGAAGGATCCCTACAAGTCAAGCTCACTCACAAGCCCAATGTGAATGATAACTTATCAATTGTCTCTTCAATAAGATCCACATTGATCTCAAAATGATTGGTCCAGTAATAAATGCAGAAAAAAAGCAAGTGGATAAAGAATGTTCAAAATAAGATGTGCAGTTATATTTGCAGTCCACTGAGTTAGTCTAATAAAACATCATCAACAATGAGCTAGGCCTAGAATTCAGTATTAGGGGAGAAAAAAAAAAACATAAGTTGGAATGCATATGGGAACTTGTGTGATGCTGCTGTTGATCCAAAGCTGCTCCCTGCTACCAAAGAGTGTCTTTTAACATCAATGTTCCTAAAAGAAAAGCAGCTTAAAAATGGAAAATAAGAGAACTAGGGGCAGAATTAAAAAATGACCTAGGCCACTTCCTTCCTTTGACATATACCCTAAGCCTATGAAATCATGGATGCAGGCAGTTCTCTCCCCTAAAATAAAATCCTAGTGATGACACATGGCCTTGACTCATGGAATACCACAGGCTCAGAAGAATCAAAGTTGCAGATTACCCAAAGGACAATGGAAAAGAACATGTGAGGCTGCAATATTCTACAACGAAAGAATGGTATCAAACAGTGGTGTCAAACCAAGGTAAAAATTACAGAGGCCACTAATCCACACATAAGGGTCCCTGCAGGTCACCTATTGACCTAGTTTTAAAATGTGATATTATCTATGGTTTATTGTATTTTTTTATATATTTTGTTAAATATTTCCCAATTACAGTTTAAACTGGTTCAAGGGCATGCTGTGAGTCCCAGGCAGATGGCAGATGCCACCAAGGAAAAAAGGGTGAGTCAGTCATGTACTGAGAGTGAGGAATAGCAATTTGAATGTTGCATGGCCATTCCAGAACATTAGCACACTAATAGGCCATCACAATGTGGTGTAGATCCTCTGTGTTGGATTTATGAAAGGGCATGGCTGAAGACTGCCCAGGATGAGAAGACACAGATGGGCTATTATCCTGATGAAGGGAAATATTTTCGTTGATGAGAGTACAGAGCCATAGAATATGTTCATTTGGTAGACTTTCTCCATGTTTTCCATGGTTCATTAGTTTCAAGGTCCAACTCTAGGTATTATATTTACAGTTTTCAAGACTCAGTAAAATGATAAGATTTCTTTTTTGTTGTTGTTCAGTCATTTCACTTGTGTCCGACTTCATAATCCCATTTGGGGTTTTGTTGGCAAAGATACTGGAGTAGTTTGCCATTTCCTTCTCCAGCTTATTTTACAGATGAAGACATTGAGGCAAAGAGGGTTAAGTGACTTGCCCAGGGTCACATAGGCTGGATTTGACCTAAAGAGGATGAGTTTTCTTGACTCCAAGCCCAGCCCTCTATCCACTGTGCTATCGTTGCCCTACACATTATGTATACCTGCTTGCTTATCTTGCTAACGATGGAGTAACACTGAATTTTTTGTTCTCTATGACTTCCATGTTTTCCATTCACTCATTCAACTAAAACTGACAATATTTTAAACTGTTCAAGTCAATTTAATGACTTGGTGGTCAGTTGAGTGAAGTATGGAAAACAGTAGCTTTCACTTCAAATAACTTTGCTGTTTATATGCTTTTCGGCCTAAAATTTAATTATACACCAAATAAAAATTTTGAAAATTTGTCTTTTGGTCTGACAAATATTATTTTGAAGGCAAATGTTGGTGTCTTTCACTCAAGGTATCATTTTTCAATTTGTAAAAGAACAAGAAAAACACAAAAACTCCTTTGCCAAGAACAACTTCACTCCAATGTCTACTCTTTCATTCTTGTAAAATTAAATTCAAAGCCAAATGTTTTAACTTAACAGAATCAATGGTCTTGTGTGGTTGTCAGCATAGTATTTCCCAAAATGAACAGAGACTATCAGATATTAGGTAAAATATTAGCAACACATCTAATATTCAGGGTACAATTATTTGTTTATAGAAAAAAGTTCTGTCTTTATTGATTTTTAAAAGAGTATTCATTGTTTGGTACAAGTATTACACTTTTAGAACCAATATATGGCAAATAAAATATTTTCTGATTTTACTAAAGAAATGTATTATTTTCATTTATCCTATTTCAAAACTTAATCTTTAAAATAATGTAGAAAAACAAAGTCAACATACTTAGAAAGGAAGTATTTAACTGGGAAAAATCTTTGTAGCAAACTTCTTTGATAAAAGCCTGATATTTAAGGTTTTATTGAAAACTGATACAAATTGAAGGTGTTCTCTTAGTGTCCTACCGACACGCTACACATAAGAACAATAGCAATTTCTCAATAGATAAATGGCCAAAGGCCATGAAGAGGTAGTATAAAAAAGAAATGCATACTATCACCAATCATACAAAACCCTTCTCTAAGGTGCACCAGGCATACTTATACAGTATTGGTGGAACTATGAGTGATCCGATTTTCAACTATACGCTAAATTGTGCAGAGTCTATGATTGAGTAATACCACTACTAGGCATATATATCCCAAAAAGTCAAAGAAAGGGGAAAAAATACATACAAAAATATTTATAGCAGCACTTTTTATTGTAGCAAAGAACTGGACACAAAATAGGTGTCCGTCAATTAGAGAATAGTTGAACAAATTAGGGTTCATGGATAAAAAAGTTGTCTGTATTATGCTGTAAGAAATGACAAAAAGGATAAATTCAGAGACGTATGAAACAACTTGGAGGAAATGATTCAGAGAAAGTGAACAGAACTAGGAAAATAATTTCTAATATAACTACAATAATATAAAGAAAAGAATCTCAACTTTTTAAGATTTAAGAATTCTGTTCAATGCAATAGCCAATCACGACTACATAGGACTGAGGAAATTTTTTCTCATCTCTTGGTAGAGTGATGATGGACTAAGATATACATTTTCATACACATTTATTCAATGGATTTGTTTTATTTGTTCTATTTTTTACAAAGGAATTATTTTTGGGGGGGAGATGAATGTGGGGGTAGCGATAATAATATCAAAAAAAGAAGCAAATGAAGGGGGTCAATGAAACATCTTTTTTAAAGGTACAGAAAAGAGAAGAAAATTCAAAATGGGACACTGACAAACAGAACATTGTTGGTACTATGCTAAACTAAATACATCATTTTAAAAAACAATATGCAATACAGATTCATGATTTAAAAAACAATCCTCTTTTTTTCTGTTCTTCACATGGAAAAATGTTCATGTTTGCTAAGTTTATAACAAAAAATTAAACTAAAAAGATTGTAGATACCATGACTGTTATATATTCAGACATATTAAAGTACTTAGTACTAAAAGTAGTAGCAATAAAAGCTAGCATTTATTTGGTACTTTAAGGTGTACAAAGTACTTTATGAATATCATCACATTTTATTCTCACAATAACTCTAGGAGGAAGGTGTTATTATTATGCCCATTTTACAGATGAAGAAAGTGGGGGCAGTCAGAGGTAAAATGACTTACTTAAGGAACCAGAGTAAAATGTAACTGGGAAAAATTTAACAAAATAAATAAAAATACAATAGAATATATAATATTAATATGTGTTTTTCTAAGTCAATATGCAGCCTACAGGGATCTTTTTGTATGGCACCATTTCTATTTGAGTTTTACAACACTGATGTAGACCAAAATCCTCATTTCATACACACACACACACACACAGAGATAACTAGCTCTGTGGCAAAGTCAAAACTTGCTGCTTCCCTTGATCTACTGTGATCATGATGACGGGTTTAAATTACATCTTTCTTTCTTAAGAAATAGATACACATTTAGCTATAAATGTAACAGATGAAGTAACACCTAGTATGCTAAACATTCATTTATTCTTCACTGACTAACTACATGTACAGAGAACTAAAGAGTCTGCTTTCCAGAAAGCTGATCATCTAGTTAGGAAGGTTGAACATACATAGAAGGAAAAACATGCATTACATTATAAAGACACTTTTCTGCTCTCTACATATTCACATTCAGGTAAGATTTTTGATAATGTTATATAAAATGTAAAAAGGGGAAAAAATTTGAAAAAAATTTATATAATTTATAATTTAACCCAGTAAAAGTTAAACCTAAACTTGGGGCAATTTAAGCAAAAGTGATGGGGGGGGGGAGATAGTTAAAAGTGGCCACATAAAAGATCCTAGATTATATCTGAAGGGGATTCCAGAGGAAAGAATGCTTTAGGGAATTTGGGAATGCTTTAGGGAAACCGGGATAAGATTTTATCCCTTAATTGTGGTGTTCAGCCTAGATTCTGCAAGATAAAAAGTTCTAAATCCTGAGATTAGCTGCAGGTCAGAGATAAGGGATTCTCCAGTTTGGTGGAACAATGACTGACATCCAAAAAATACACTATTTCTCAGTTTTATGCCTACTCTTTGGGGTTGGGGGTGCAGGGAAGCACTAATCTAATACTATAATGCAGTATTAAAGTAAGCCAGAATTCTCTCTAAGACTATGTCAGAGGAATGACAACTCTAACAGGAAATAATCATGCCAGAAGGCCTCTGAACACCGGCCTGCTCTGTTCAGTCCTCAACAGCTTGACTGAAATATGATTAATTTTTTTGGACATAGTAACTCTCAAAGTCCATTTACTAGGTTGTAAGCGAGTTTGAAATGTCTGTTGGTGGATAGACTACCCAAATTAACAAAGTTATAGATCTTTGAGAAATTGAAATAAATGGGGAGGGGGCAGAAAAAACAGAAAATTTTTCCTTATTTCTTTTTTTTAAAAAAAAACTGCTTGCAAAACATATTGGAAGGGAGTAAGTTTAAAAAAAAAAAATAGGTCTGTTACCTTAAAAGGAGACATCTGGTTACCCTCATACCCAGTTTACTTAAAAGGCTGGCATTTGCTCTTACTACTCCACAGAATTAGCTTTCTGAAGTCACTAATAACCACCTACTCCCAGAATTCAATAGTTTTTCCTCCACCCTTCTTGACCTTTGCTGCTGTTTCTCAAAAGTATAGAGTATTGGTTCTGCAGTCAGGAGGACCTGAGTTCAAATACAGTCTGAGACACTTACTAGTTGTGTGACCCTGGTCACGTCATTTAACCTCAATTGCCTAAAAAAGAAAGAAAAAAAGAAAGGGAAAGGAAAAAGAAATATTTCTTGCCTTGATCTTTTTTGCTTGCCCCTTTCGTTCTTCCTGCCTCCAAAGTGCTTATTTTTCTGAAGGATTCTTTCCCTTCAGTCTTTTCTTTTCCATATTTTCTTTCTAGTGGCTTACTGACAACAATTCCAACTCTTAGTCCTCTGTAAAATAACTCTCAAACCCATTTATAGCTGCCTTTCCTCCCCTTCCCCTCCTAGTTCCACAATTGCACAGGCCTGCTGGTACATTTTCTTCTGTATTTCCTACCAACACTTCAAACTCAATGTCTAAAGCATAACTTACCATTTAATGGTAATGTCATTTTTCTAGTCCAGTGGCCTAGAAAACCTCACCTTCTTTGACTCTCTCCTCTTTCTCAATAGACAATTAGTTGTCAAGTCATATCGATGTCATCTTCACAATCATCCTTCTTTGTATTTCCTTATTATCTTTTATCTGGATTGCTACAATTATTTTCTAACAGATTTTCTTGACTCTAGGCTCTCTCCATCTATTCTATCCCACAGGTTTCCATAGATTAAGGTTCTTTACTACATTACTCCCCTGCTCAAAACCTTTCGATAGTTCCCCAAGGCCTAGCTAAAAAACGACTAAACTCTAGGCCTGGCATTCTGGTACATTTTTATCTTGCCTCCAATCTTGACTTCCAATATTCTCTACAATTATTCTCTATAGAAATCCTGCATTTCAGCCACTTCTCTGTTTTAAAATTATTAAGTTAATTTTTATTTTATTTTCACAAAGATCTGCTTTCTCTCTCACTTTTCCTTTCCCCTCCTCCTCATTAAGAAAAAAATAAAACTTGTGTTTTAAACAAATTCCCACATTGCCCATGTCCACAAAATACAAATCTCATATAGACTCTAAGTCCTTCACTTCTCCAGTAAGAGGTGCATAGCATGTTTTATCATGAGTCCTCTGGAATTGTGGTTGGTTGTTTTTTGGATACGATTTCTTTAGTCTTTCTAAGTTGTTTCAGATAACTTCCTCTGTATCAGTTCATAAGTGTCTTCTCAGGTTTCCCCAAAGCCATCTTTTTCAACATTTCTTACAGCACAATAATATTCCATCACATTCATTGGCCATAACTTGTTCAGCCATTCCCCAACTGAAGGTCATCCACTTGAGTTTGCCAGTTCTTTGTCACAACAAAAAGAAATGCTATAAATGGTTTCATACATATGGGTTGAACT
>CM053622.1:639303187-639335429 GCA_028646595.1 Phalanger gymnotis | reverse complement strand
GAGCCATTTTTTATAGGTTTTTGGAGGGACTTGGTGGGGAGCTCACACCAGTCACTGCTTTCCAGTCGCCATCTTGGCTCCACCTCAAAGTATTATTTTTAAGTAAGAAAATAAGTGAATGTTATTTACATGCTATACTTCCTCCCTCTATTTTCTCTAGAATGGCAAAGAGACACCAAGTGTAAGTAAAGGATTTTCAAATGAAAAAAATGATTTTAAAATTACTATTACAATATAAAGCAAAGCAGAAAGATAAAGGGGCACATATTCACAAATACAGACAATTAGATAAAAAAAATGCAGACATACAAAATAAATAGTGGGAATCAAGACATCAACAAAGCAAGTATTTCTGTTAGGCACAAATTAACCTTAAACTTCAATAACCGAGTAATAAAGTTGCCTAGAAAAAGCACTGGACTAGAATACAGAGAACTGGATTCAGATCCTGGATCTGACCTTAGCTGTGTGACAGCATACCAATAAATCACAACTTCTCTGAGCCTTAGGTGTCTCATCTTTATAATGGGTGTTTTATTACTACTTATCCTACCCTACAAGGTGATCGTGAGAAAAGCATTTTGTAAAATGCTACAGAAATGAGTTACTATTATTGTAAGAACTTCTTTGAAACCACAGATTGAGTGAACTACACTCAAGATAACACTATACATTTTCAAATATTTCCTTATAGGCTTCCATTAAATAAAATCTTTAAGTTCTCTTTCCATAGAAGAAAAACATTCATAGGGAGGAGCAATCTGTCTTTATCAACTGGCAGCCTATGTGTATTTAATATTCCAAGAATGCTGTCATTCCCCTTTTGTTAAACACTTTGACTAGCTGAAAGGAGCACTGAGAAATATTAGGGGTGTTTGAGAATTTGAGATCTAATAGTAAAGATGTTAATTAACTTTTTACATAACCATGGTATTTCTAATAATAAAGTTGTGTCATCTCGAAAGACAGAGAGGCTCTAACTACTTAGTATTTCATTAACAGATTATTTCCAACTGCTACATGTGTCATGTGAATCTTTTGAGATTCCTTTGCTCAGTTATCTGGAAGCTTCTGCATCAGATATGCAAGCTGGATCACTGTCATGATGTATTAAATACATAAATCCTTATATACAAAGCAAATCTGACAAGGAACAACAGAGAGAGTAGAGTGAAAATGTGGAACTGGGGATGTGATGGAGGGAAGGACTGTGGAACCTATTCTATAAAGGTGTCAATTAGTCGACTAGCATTTATTAAGCAGCTACTATGTGGCAGGCATTACGGCAAGAGCTGGAGATACAAAAAAGAGAGAAAAAAAAATCCTTACTCTCAAGGGTCTTACAATCTCATAGTGGAGAGAGACAACATGCAAACAACTATGTAAAAGATAAATTGGTAGGGGTGGAACAGTCTAAGAAGGAAGACACTAAGATTAAAGAGGACTAGGAAAGACTTCTTTACAGAAGGTGAGACTTTAGCTGGGATTTGAAGGAAGCCAGTGAAGGCATTAGGATGACATGAGGAAGGAGATTCCAGGCGTGAGGGATAGAGAGTGAAAATGCTTGGAATCAGGAGATGAAGATTTGCTCCATAAGAACAAAGGCATGCACACGTAAATATAAATCATAGATTTTGTTTAGGGTTGACCCTGGATATAACATACGTCATTTCAAATGTCACTTAGGTTGCCCATCTCAGTAACCCATACTGTTTTCTCTGGACAATACAACCTGAACTCACAAGCCCACTTATATGCACAAAAAATATTTCTTATAGCAAAGAACTGAAAACTAAGGGGTAACCCATCAATTAGGAAATGGCTAAACAAATGTATGTGAATGTAAGTGAATAGTATAGTACTATAAAAAATGTTAGAAGACAGTTTCAGGAGGATCTGGGAAAATCTTTATGAATTGATTCAGAGCAAAATGAACAGAAGCAAGGGAATTAGTACAACAACAACCAATAATATGTAAAGAAAAATTCCCAAAGACTTCAGAAACTTGGAAATGACATACCATGATTTCAGAAATGAGGGTGAAAATGCTACTCACCTCCTGACAGAGAAGTGATGGTGTCAAGATCAGAACGAGACATGCCATTTCTGGACATGGCCAATGTGTGAAGTAGAAAGATGCTTTGCTTGACTATGCCTGTTTATTAGAAGGATTTTGTTTTTCCTTTTTTTTTTTTCTAATTTGGAGGGTAACGAAGGAGTCTGAAGAATAGCTCCCCTCCAAAAAAGGAAAGAAAGAAAAAAAGGGTCATTGAAGCAATTTTTTAAAGATGCATAGTGATGAAGAACAGGAAACATGAACAGGATGATTTTAAAACTAAGACTGAATTATATATATTTAAAAGGAAAGGCAATATTTGAGGTTTCCTACACAAGCCATATCATCTGTCTTACTCTGGATATAGAAATACTTATTTTATTTGCTGTTAAATTCAGAATAAAAAAAATTAATAGAAATTCTTGAGAGGGGATCATCCAATCTCTGCTTGACTTTTATATAGCACTTAAAAGTTTGCAAAGTACTTAAGATACATTATCTCAATTAAACCTCACAATCCTGTAAGTAGGTACATGTTTTTTTCTTTGTTCAGACATGTTATTTCATTGGTACAGGAAACTCCCTACAAACTTCATCTACCAAGACAGATCAGCACTTCAGACTTGGAGAGTTACCTGAATCAATGAGAAGTTAAGTGATGTGCCTAGGGTCCAACAGACAATGTGTCAGAAGTAGGGTAGTCCTGGCTTTGAAATTGCCTCTCCATCCACTAATCTACTCTGCCTAGACAGGCAGGTACACTATAAGTATTTTCCCCACTTTTCAGACAAAGAAACATGTTCAAAGACAGTTAAGTGACTTGCTTATGGTCACGTTGCTAATAAACGACCAAGATGGTTGTTGAATCAAGGTCTTTCTAACTCTAACATTCTATTTTCCATACAACCCCTGGGTAATGACCTTCACAAATCAGCAGCTAATACTGAGGTTCTGCAACAAAGTACGAACAGCATGGCTTCTAAGGAGAATAAAGTCGGGTATCTAGTCAGTCTGTCATTATTAGGAAAATCACTTTAGTGGCTGAATGGAGGATGGATTGAAGTGGGGAGAGACTTGAGGCTGGCAGACCCACTAGCAGCTATTGCAATAATCAAGGCATGAAGTGATGAGGACCTGCACCAGAGGGGTGGCAGTATCAGATGAGAGAAGGGGGTGCTATAAAAGGGATGTTGCAGAGGTGAAACAGACAGATCATGGCAACAGATTGAATTGGTGGTGGATAGGATAAGAGATAGTCTGGAATCCAGGATGACTCCTAGGTTGTGAACTTGAGAGACTGGAAAGATGATGTTGCCATCTACAATAAAAGGGAAGAAGGAAGTGGGAAAGTTTAGGGGGAAAGATGATGAGCTCTGTTTTGCACATACTGAGTTTATGATATCTACCAGACATCCCAGGTAGAGATGTCTGAAAAGCAACTGGAAATGCAAAACTGGAGGTCAGCAGGGAAGTTAAGGAAGGATTGGTGGATTTGAGAACCATCTGCAAAGAAATGGTAATTAACCCATCAATTGGGGAATGGCTAAACAAGTTGTGGTTTATGAATGTAATGGAATAATATTGTGCTGTAAGAAATGAGGAGAAGATGGACTTCACTATAACCTGGAAAGACGTATATGATCTGATGCTGAGTGAGGGGAGCAGAACCAGGAGAACATTATACACAATTATAGACACATCGTATCTGTGATGACTAACTTTGATAGATTTGGCTCTTCTCAGCAATGCAAGGTTCTAAAACAGCTCCAAAAGACTCATGATGGAAAAAGCTATGCACATTGAGAGAAAGAATTATGGAATCTGAATGCAGATTGAAGCAAACTCTTTGCGCTCTCTCACTCTCTCTGTTGGTTTTGTTTCTTCTTTCTCATGGTTCATTCCATTGGTTGTAATTCTTCTTTACAACTTGACTATTGCAAAAATAAGTTTAATGAGAAGGTATATGTAGAACCTACATTAGACTGCATGCTGTCTTGGGGGCGGGGGAGAAGAAGGGGGAGAAAATTTGAAACTTAAAAACTGGTGGAACTGAGTGCTGTAAACTAAAAATAAAAAAGAAATTAAAAAAAGAAAAGGTAACTAAATCCATGGGAGATTAGTTTGGCTGACTCAGTCACCAGAGTTGTTTTTAGTTAAACTCAGCTGACTCCCTTCCAGAGGTTTTCACTAATGATTTACATCACAGACAATACTATCAACATACCATACTGGGCTCTGGGATGTGGCTTTAAAAAAAATTTTTTTTAAGCTCATTTTTTTTCTTTCAGATATAGCGCATTCGATCAATCAACAGATTTTACTATGTGCTAGGTGCTAAGGATACAAATAAGAATGAAACAATTCCTACTCTCAAGGTTCCTCATTTAAGTAGCTTTTAAACCTAATTGCCAAAGAACCTTTTATATGAGGCTATGTCCGGTAGAATATAAGCCACTTGAGATTTGGCATTTATAAATGTTTGTTGACTAATTCACGAGGATTGAAGGTTATCATAGGGTCATAGATAAAGAACTTGAGACAGTTAACTCAAATCCCTTATTTTATAGCTGAGGAAATTAAGTCCTAGACCTAGAGGTCCTCTGATACCTCTGATATCTTCCAAATCTTGTGCTAAATGATGATAACTATGCTCAGGAGGTATAATGATCCTAGGGCCTCTGGAACACAGGTTTCATCCATTCCCCCTCCTCCCTCAATCAACCTTATCTTTCTCCAGAAGCAAAACTGATCTCTTCCTTTGTGCTCCTAAACTTAATATCTTCCCTGTAGCATTTATCACAGTTAGCCTGGAACTGCAGTAATTTAAGGAGATGTCCTTTCCCCTCTACATGACCATACATTTCTTGAGGGCCAGAATGGTTCATCTCTATATCTCCTACACGGCTCAGAATGGTGCCTTGCAAATAGTAAATGACAGTTTTGTTCTATTGAATATGCTTCCCGATTATAAGATAAAAAGGGCACATAAAGTTTTTAGTGTTTTTTTTTATTTTTCCACACTTTATTATTTAATATTTTTTTAGTTTTCAGCATTCATTCCCACAAGATTTTGAGTTACAAATTTTCTCCCCATTTCTACCCTCCCCACCAACTCCAAGATGACATATATTCTAATTGCCCCATTCCCCAGTTAGCCCTCCCTTCTGTCTCCCTACTCCCCTCCCCCACATACATACATTTTAACAAATGATTTTGTAATTAGAGAATTTCATAATACAATTTCTCGCAATCATCACATAACTAGACTATTAAAATAACCCAATTATAAGTTTCAAATCCAAGATAAGCATATTTTGAAAATGTTACTGAATAAAATTTGAAAGTAACAGAGTAGAAGAGCACTAGACCAAGAGTAAGATGGCCTAGGTTTGTCACCGGCCTGCCATTAAATATCAGAGTAAATTTGGCTTCATCCTTAATTTGTTACCTAGGTAGATGGCAGGATTATAGGTTGAGAACTAGAAGGAAACTTACATGTCTACCCTCTCTATTTACACATGAGAACTGATGCCCAGGACAAGTGGTAAACAATAGAGCCAAGATTCCAATCAAGGTCTTTTACCTCAAAATCGGACTGCTTCCCTCACAAGCTCTAAAAATGCAATTAATTCTATGGTTGCATGGCTGGCACAGTGATATCTTTAGAGTGTTATCTACTTTGGAAGACAAGTAGGACAGCTTTTAAAGCTAAAGATTGATCCTACATATCTATGTAAAAAGAAAAGGAAGATACAAGACCTGCAGTATCTTCTTCTTTATTTCCATTCTATTAGGTAGATGCAAATGCCAATGCTATTTAATGTTTAAATTTAGAATACAAGTTAAAAATTAATTTTAAAATATATCTCCTTCAAAGGGGTATTTTCAAACTGCTTCTTGCTGCCTTTATATTGAAATGTCTTTAATCAATCAATAAACACTTATTAAGGACCTATTTTGTCTCTGATTTGAGATCTAATTTGCATTTAAGACAACATCATTATGACATACATCGCTCATAACTATTTTTTAACCTAGCATAATTTAACACTAATATTTCCTGAAGTATCACATTAGAAAGAACCAGACTCAAGAAAACCACTAGACAAAGGAATACTAACATCTCATATTTGGGAAAGCTTCCTTTCTTGAATTAAAACTTTATATTTACTCCCTTAGAATAGAGAACATCACAATCTGTCACCTAAAGAAAATACTTAATTATTTATTCTTTTGTTACATACATACATATATGTATGTATGTATATGTGCATGTATGTGTGTGTGTAAATGACCCTAGAGCATGAGAGGGAGAGGGAGAGGGAGAGGGAGAGGGAGAGGGAGAGGGAGATCCCTACAGTCCCAAGAGAAAATGAGTTAATTTATATTAAGCTTAGAAACATTCTAAAGTCCATTGGCTCTTTTTTGGCCTAGAAACAACAGAAGGAAGTGACAAAGAAATATACAGTATTCACAATGATAAGAGAATATGCCTGAGGAAATAGGTGGGTCTAGAAACAAAGACCTATATGCTATGCCAAGTAAACCTGCTCAAGAAAGCACCATATTCAGATTCTCAGCAAGAGGCTTTGTTCAGAAATAGCTATTGAATGTTCAAAACATTTTTATTATCTCAGTCTTTCATATACTATGTTTTGCTATATTATTATAAATTAACAATTTCCAATAACCAAAACCAAAACAAAAACTTCACTCATTTGTCCTTAGAATAAAAATTAACTAGAAATATTTAAAATACCTGTGATAGCAATCTTATCCAAAAAAAATCCACTAAATAATCTATCTAGCCCATAGCATTTCATAGGTTCTATTCATGTTGATCACTTTTATACTTTTGTTGTCTGTTAAGCTCATGATATTTTGAGTGAGAAGGCATTTCAGTGATCATATAGAGCCAACCTCCTACTAAAGACCTATGAAGAAATTGGGGACCAGAGAATTAATATAATTTATCCAAAGTCACATAGATAATAAATAGAAGATCAAGGATTCAAACATTAATTCTCTGACTTTAAACGCAGTGTTTTTTCCACTATGTTTTCTACCACATCTCAAATTAGAGTTCCTTCACAAACTTAAGATTTCCATAGGAAGGAACAAGGAAGAGATAAAGTATGTTAGATTAGTTACAGTTTCAGTGCTAAGCTAAGTCCAGAACTTAATTTTCCTCCTTTATTTCTATTAAAGTCTTGATTTATGGATTGCTCTCTCCTCACAGCATTTACTCAGTATTTCTACAATTCAACTCCATACAAACAGAAATATCATCATTCTGGTCGAGGAGATGAGTCAAGTTAAATGTTCTTTAGATTTAGAAGGAGCAGTCTAGAACCAGCAGGCAAGAAATAGCAATCAGTATCATTGGAGAGAATTGCCACATTTGAGTATTTTCTGACTATGTGCGTATATTAGTCCATTTTAGATGTTTAACAATTTCTCTTAAATGTGAAGCTTAAGGAATCTTATTTTTTAAACATTAGCACAAATACTAAAACTCATATGTAATCCATTAAATATTCCAACTTTGTCCCCTTTTGACTTGTAATCTATAAAAAGTTCCTCAAGTCTGGACATATAGGCAAAAATGCATATTTTCAAGAAATAAAATGACTGAAATTTTCAACATTTTATTTAATTGGAATATTAACAAATAACATCTTCAACTTAAATACCATATGATATCATCGTCATATTCCAAGAGTGAATTGCTAAAATTGATGGCACTGTGGAGTTACTGAGTTATTACATCAAGTTCACGTGAATCTTCCAAAGTGCATCAACCTTTGCATCACAAATGAAGGAAATCATATTGAACATGTTATTTGTTAATATTCCAACTAAATAAAATGTTGTTGAAAATTTCAATCATTTCATTTCTTGAAAATATGCATTTTTTTTCCTATGTGTCCAGACTTTAGGAACACCCTGTAGAGTTTCTGTTTGAAGAAATAAAAGAAAATTCAAACCTGGCTTCAATTCATTCATCACAGAAGCACCTTCTACAGAAGTATTTGAAATGTCCAATTAATTAATTAATTTTTTATATGTTATATATATATATATATACATATATATATATTTACAATACACTTTGAGTATGACAATTCTTTTCTTGGGGAAATATTCAAGATCCTGTACAACGGAATTCAAATTCAGGATAGCCCCGTTAGTTGCTAAGTAGTCTAACAATACCGTCAACTCTTAACTATTCAGAAATGACTTGGAGTCTCCACTGTACCACAATACAAGCATAGTCAAGTGAGGAATATGGTCAGAGTTGTCACAGACTTAGATGTGGTTTGCATTTATGTGTACTCTAATGCAGTCTGTATTCAGGAGTCAAATTATAAATAATTTTTTTATTATCTAAATCTTTCTTCCATCCACCGGAATGGGAATGATAAGAGGACATATTTTCAAACAAGTTATTATGCGACATTCAAGACCTTAGGTATACAGACATTTGGATGTTCTTCTCAAACTGCACATTATGGCTACTAACCAATACAATTTTAGGGGTCAACAACCATTGTATAAAACTCTCAAGCAAGACCACAAGTAGATAAAATGCATAAATATATTCTTTTTACTGATTTAATAATATATCTACTACCTATGGCTTCCAAAGAGCAAGTTTTATTGTTTTTTTTTTTATATTACATGCTCAAATGGGTAAGTTCCTCTTACCTCCTAGATTCCTTTCACCTCGCCCCACTTCATTTATCAGACCTAATGATTTTCTTCCAAAGACACATGAATCAGAGGGAGGAAACAAGACATTCCAGATACACCCCGCTCCTTTTTCTCACTAATGACATCATTAAGCCTGTCTATTTATAATTTTGCCATCTGAACTCACAACCCCATGGATCGCTGGATTTGTATAGTTGTTAATACTGACAGTATCTGCTTAAAGCAACTAAAAGTGATCATGCCTGCTTTGGCTAATTCTGAAATTAAATATTTAGGTAAAAACCATTAACAATAAATTTTATTTCTTTTATATTGCCATAGCAAACTGATTTTAAATTGTAGTTTTAGAATAAATTACAAGGCTATACTTTTCCAGATACATTGACCATTGCTGTTTTGGCCCTGCCCTGTCAGGTTTTCATTATCTTCCCACTTCTAAAGAAACCTCTTCTTTTTGCTAAGTACTAGTCAGCTATGCAATAATGAATACTTAGATCAGTGCTCCATGAGCTGAGTTTCCTGAGCTCTGGTGTTCCCCACAACATGAAAATGGATTCCACGAGAAAGAACGCAAAATTTCACCCAAAATACCAATATTTTCTCTATTTTTCTCCCTTCTTCTTGAGGTGCAAGAACCTCCAACCAAAATAAGCTGAGGTTTTAACTAAGGCAATCTTTTGACAACTCACAACTATTTTCACTCAAATAATATTAGCATCTAGGAAGGCATTTATTTTCACTATAATTTCAGGTTTCATCTGACATTTATATCAAACCAGGCATATACTTAAGAGGTAGCATTGGTATGGTTTGTAATAGAATGGAATCTCTACCGTACAACTCTGCACAAATAGAAATACCATAATTCTAGCTGGAGAAACAAGTTGTTATGTGTTCTTTAGACTTAGTCAGTTAGCAAACAAAGTAGGATGTACTCCCAGAGTTCTGAAATCAATTACAAAGCAAGGCAAAAAATTTTATTGCCTTATTCCCCTATTGAAAAGTGATCTCCCGAAGCTAAGCTTAATGTTTCTTTGTTCCAATCAAAGAATATTCATGTCTTTAAAAAGATTAAAGGACTTCTGAATAAATGCTGCTTTTTACAATGTATTTAGGAAAATAACCTTGGGCACTAATGAAAGCGAGGTAAGATGGAAAAAAAGCTTAAGTCAAAAGACCAAGGTTCCTATGTTATCTGCACCACCATCAAGTCAATGACCCTGGATATGTTATTAAACTCCTATGAATCTCGGTTTCTTCATTTAAGACACATGGATAATAGAAGCACAATGCTCCTTGTCACAGGATTGTTATAGCAATCAGTAATTCCTTCCAGTTTTAAAATTCTATTAAATACATAAAAGTTAAAAGCACATTTTAAGTGGAAAAATTCCAAACAAAAGTATTATATTTATAAATATTGTTGCTGCCCTCTATACAGAACTGCACCATGGCTATACATGTGAAAGCCTCTTAAAATAGTTTCTGAAAGAAGTCTGATAACATTAATTCCATCTGGGGGGGATTGTTGTTCTTGGATATAATTCAGAGGACAAGGCGGACATTTAGAAATAGTCTTTTACTCTCCCCAACAATATAAATGAAGTTTGGGGCAGCACATGACTTTTCTATGTCATAAAGGAACAATGGATAACACAAACAATTCAGTCTCAAACATACTGATTCAAAGAGGTGGAGATTCTTCCTCTTTCTTTCTGCTACTGTAAAAACGTTAACCAAAAATAAAGGAGATTACATAGAACCTCCCTAAATACCAAAAAGGAATAGAAAACAATAGCAGAGATTTTTCTAGTTCTTCCTACAGTAGAACTAATAATAACAATGTACAAATTTCTCCTTTCATTTAAAATTCTCCTTTTTATTTAAACCCTACATACTAAGAAGAAAATAAGCAACAACTTATAAAATGACACTTCATAAACCTTATTAACTATAAAAATACATATACATATATATATATATTCTACATATACTTACAGCATTACCTAAAAGCCTTTATAAAAAAAGGTATCATTCACTTGGACATTCCCAGCATCTGAGATTGCAAGACCAACTGTCTGCTTCTGTTACACTCATGATAAACACTAGCATTAGTAAGTACCAGGCACTTCCTAACACTAGCAAATATCTTTTTTTTTTTTAAGGAATTTACTTATCTTACAAAATTCTTCTTGGAAGTAATACTTTCACAAGCATTTTTTTTAAAAAAAGGTAATGTATTTCCCATAGCAATCTTTAAAAAAAAAAAAAACTTCCTCCAGATAGATTATTTGAACATAGAAGACAAAATTTTATTTCTTTTAAGATCTTATTCTACTTCATGTATGCTTCTAGAATATCAATCTGTATAACTAAAATTCTAACATCTACCCAGAAAATAGAAGTTTTTTTTTAATAAATACCAGAAAATCCATGTAGCATTTAAGATTACATGAATTACATGCCACAGGGGGAAAATATTCTAAAATCAATTGGAGAGTAATAAAAGAACAGATATCAGTTTAAATTCTATGTCTTCCTATTTACTACCTTTATAACTTCTAGCAATTCATTTTACCTCTTAAGATCTTAGTTTTTTCAGTTGTCAAATGAGATTGTTGAAACCAAAAAAGTTTCCAAAAAAGTACCCTATTTATATAAAGTTTGAAAAAAATAAAGGAAATAGGCTCAGTTGTTGACATTTTAAAAAAGACTCAAGAACAACAATCCTAAGTGTTAACCATTATTTTGTTACCTCTACCTTCAAGCAAAAAGCAGAGACAGAATGATGTAGTGTAGTGGGACTCAAAGATTTTGGTCTCAGGATACATTTATAATCTTTAATTAATGAGGATCCCAAAGAGCTTTTGTTTATGTGGATTATATATGTTAATGTTTACTGTGTTAGAAATTAAAATAGATATATTTTAAAATTTATTAATTCACTTAAAAATAATAAACCCATTTTTGTGAAAAATAACTATTTTCTAAAACAACAAAATTTAGTGAGAAGAAATATATTTACATATTTTTTTTCAAGTCTCTTTGATATCTGACTTAATAGCTGGACAGTTGGGTTCTTTGCTTCTGCATTAAATGTTTCAATATATTGTTTTGGTTGAAATGTATAAAGAAAACCCTGTCTCACACAGATATGTAGTTAGAAAAGAAAAAAAATTTTGAGTCAAATATATTCTTAATATTATTAAACTTCAAGGACCCTGAGGGAGTCTAGAGATCACTCTTTGAGAACCACTGGTATAGTAGATGGAGGGCCAGACTTGGCTGATGATGCATATTTGAGGTATAATGACAGTCAAGTCACTTAAAACCCCCAGTGCCCCAGGCAATACTCTAAGATTACAAATTGTTGGACAGTTGCCTATCTGCTTCCCTTCCGGAAGCACAGCACAGTGCCTGGCATACATAGTAGGTGCTTAATAAATGTTTATAGACTAACTGAAACTCCCTATACAAGTAAAATTAAAAGTCAAGACCACTACCCCACCTCAGGACAGCCCTCCCACAACAGAAGGTTAGATCCAAAGTCAACATTCCATGGGTACCTCATTCCCTTCTCTGCTCTGGATAAATATTAAATCAAGCAGTATCAAATCTACAGGGCTGGTCTTTACAGGAAATGCTGATGGAACGTAATATTATGACTACTGGTACCATTCCTCCTTTACTCTGTTGTCACCAGAAGAGAAACCAAGTTAAAAATCCCAATAAAGATAGCACTACTTTAACCATAGGTACACTCCAGAACACACTCATTCCTACTGACACCTCATGATAGGTATTTTCTCTACTAGTAGTAGGATATATTTGCCTTCATATAGCTAAAGACTGGGTGAAAATAAGAACTCTTGCTAAGCAATATAAAACATGTTCAGTTTGTCCTTGATGACCTTATTTTTTGTGAAGGTCACACTTTCCATTGTCATACAGGTTTTAAATATTCAGCTAATCTTTTTCTAAGTACAACTGCGGGGTAGGGAGAATCTCTGATTACTCCATAGATCACTAGCCTGAATCATCATCTAGGTCAAACTATTAAGAGTTAACAGACAGACAGCTACATAGATGGAAAGAGTTTTTATGTAACCTAACAAATTGAGTAATAAACCTTTTTAACATTAATAAAATGTTAAAGGCTTATTGGATGAAGATATCTTATCACAATGACCATTTCAAAGAGGAGTACAGATTAGCTCCAGATATTAAAAAAAAAATGCTAGAAACAATTGCAAACTGCTAGCTAGTGTTTTAAGTAGCTTTACTCCAAACCTGTGAACAAAGAATAAAAATCTGTCATCACTCGACAGTTCTAAAGGATACAAATAGGAGTCAAATAGTGGCACACAAGTAAAAATATTCACCATCTCTCTCATTTCTCTCTTCAACAGGACTTCACTGCATCAACTGGCTGGGCAAAACTTTGCATGAAACAATTTTTCCCAATCTTCTGTTTTCCCATAGGATTAAGAATCAGAATGCCTTTTTTTCCTCTTTAGCTTGAGGAACAATGCTTGAAGATCTCTCTTCCAATATTGGGAGGCATTGCCCTACAAGTGACACCCCCTTGAAAGAAAAAATCAAGATGTATTCTACAGAGAATTGAATCAAACTTAATAAAAGCAGGGTTTTTTCTTCATAGCTCTTAATGAGCTGATCCACCCCACCTGTGCCACTTCCCAGAGGCACACAGCCTATTACATTACTGCTTTGCACAACCTCACACACTCATGTTCAGACAGGTGTGTTTGGTTAGAGAAGGAAAAAAATCTCATATGAACCCCCTATACAACCAAGGTTCTTCGTTCTCCTAATTAAAGACTGAGAGAGGTTAGCACTTTCCTTGAGATCTTTCCAAACTAGATACGGTCCCACTGTTTCCTTCTAGGATGAAGAATTAGACTTGAAGAGAGAGAAGATGATCTAGGTGAGAATTAGGAAGGGAAAGGGGAAAATATAAGATGGATCAGTAGGACACATAAAATGGGCCACACCTTAATTGCTCCCCAGGTGAATTTTTTCATTTAGTATTTGAGATACAGGGAGTTTGAGGGTTTGCTTGATGCCTTTATAAATTAAAAGGTAAAATAAATGAAAGCCCTTCATTCCAGGTTACTTGTAATCTTTTTCTGTTTTTAGTTTCATGGCAATTTCATGGTTATTTTTTTTTTAATCTAGTGTATCACTCCACCCTTCTTACTACTTCAAGATTTCTCAGTCAACAAGGATTTATGACGCACTTATGTGCCAGGCACCGTGCTAAGCACCAAAAACAAAAATGTAGAATACATTCTGTAAGAGAGAAGGCAACGAATGAAAAGGGAACTGAAAACAGAGGGAGAAGAAAAAAAAGTCTAAACTAAGGATATGGTACAGAAAGTCTCATGGGTCAGTAGCACAGCTTGGAGAGTAAGCAAGACCCAACATTCTCTAGTTACTAAACCTCTCTCAAAGCAAAGCTGTTTCTACAAAATACGAAAAGAACCATTAAGTTCAGTGGGGAAAAAACTGAATGCACCAACCAGTTCATTCCACTGGGTTTCAATTAATTCAAAATAATCAATCCTTCAGTCCAAAGTCAAGACAGCCTTAAAGATGTTTTGTTTTGAATGTGGGCTTTGTGAAGTCCAAGGCTTGTAAGGTGGCTGAAAACAGAATGATGAGGTATGTGAAGCACCGGAATCTTATTTTCATTGTCCCTTCTGAGGAATTTATTCAACCACTTAATTGAGATTCAATAACTTGTGGACAGTGAGTATTCCTTATTAATTCTGCCACAAATATTCTACTTGAATTGCCTGTCTTAAAACATGTTTTTAAGCTTCTGGGCTTATTTATAAAGCAATTGATGGAATGTACATGAGGTGATGTTTCCAATGACTTGGGAGTATTATGCCTTTAGTAAGAGGAGGCAGAAGAGGGCAAACAGACACTGGACATGCTGTGTTTCCAAAGGAGACATGCTGTCGCCTTGTGAGGTTTCTGGACAAACTATTAATATTCTGAGTCAATAATTTGCTCTCCCATTTATTCCACCTGGAGAACAGAACACCTTTAAAAAATAATTTTGACTTCAAACTGCACATTTATTCCTGGATATTTCTTGCTCAGCTTTGGGAAAAGAAAATGAAAAGCTTCAAGATTTCTGCATCAAAAAGGAATATGTTTTTTTTTCCTGTTGTGGTATTCTGGAATAAGTAATCTATCATTTATACTGAAGGAAAAAAAAACCTATACAATAATTCATAATCTAACATTTAAAAATACTGTCCATCATAGATGAATGCTTTTTGTTTATGTTTTATTTATTTTTTATTTTCACAGATTATAAAAGCAAGAAAAACCTCTGAGTAAGGTCTCATCTTGCAGTTAATGACTGACAAAATAAAGGCCTGAGAAAATACCTGACCCTTACTTTACTGTTGCTTGTTTATAATTCTATGCATCTTATTCACTTTCCTGGTAAAAATATTCATGTCTTAAATAGTAATCTAAGTATATCTCTAGTGTGTCTGTGTGTGTATATAAAATATGCTTCAACTTCATTTTACTATTTGATATTCTAATGATTTCAACTTTTAAACAAAGAAAATCATCTGATGTACATTAGCCTAGCAAGACAAAGAAGAAAACTGTTATTGCCACATGTACCCTTCTAACTGAGTAAAGAAGGTCTATTCTACTATTCTGTGCCAACTACAATATGATTAGTAATCCCCATAATAAATCAATCAACTACCATTCATTAAGCACTTACTCTGTATCTGCTAGACTCTGGGGATAAATAAAAGGCAAAAACAGACTCTTCTCTCAAGAAGCTTCCATTCTACTGAGGAAGACAACATATACAAAATAGGTACCTACAAGAGACGTAGAGAAAGACAGAAATAACATCATGGGGGAAGGGATTAGCAGTTGGGAGGATATGGTAAACAGGAAAGGTCTTCTGCAGAAGGTGGAGCTTCATGGCTGATAAGCGTCTGGCACATATTAAGAACTTAATAAACATTTATTGACTGACTGATACTGACTGGCAACCATGGATAGTCCAATAGATAAATTCTTCCCCATAGTCTCTTTTGGATCTATCCCTGAGAGAGAATCCATCACCCAAGAAACAGTCTAGCTAAATTCAAAGATGAAAATCACTAGGTTTTCTGCAATGTGATGCATTTTTTTTCCAATAATTCCTAAAAACTATTTACTAAGTTTTAAAGGATTTGTAATTTGCTTCAGCGGAGAGGCATCTCTTGTTAAACTCCTGCCTTTGGTCAGGTCTGGAATGCACTCCCTTCTCAACTCTGCCTCTGAAAAACCATAGTTTCTTGAAAAAATCAGCCTTAATGCCATCACCTAATGTGAGGCCTCCTGTACATACCAGCTGCAGTGAGTGTCCCCTTCCAAGAATTTCATTTTTAATTTATTTAAGTACGTACATGTTTTCTCTCTCTGTAGACCGTAAGCTACTTGAAGGCATGGACTGTTTCATTTTTGGCTCCGTGTCTTTATTAACCTAGCATAGTTCCTGGCACATAACAAGGCTTTAAATAAATGCTTGCTAACCTATTGTGTGACCTACAAAAACACAGACCCCCAAATCATTAGAAAAAGAAACTATTTAGGAATACATTAAACTCAATTCAGTATGCATTTTGTCACCATGCTTAGGTGCCTGGGGTACAGATATACAACTGACCTCAAGGAATTCATTCTGTGGGGAAGAGGTGAGAAGCATGCATTTATACTATTAAGAACAAAGTAAGTATGGCAGGCAGTAAAGCAGTAACACCTGGGGAAAGCAGAGACAAATCAAGCAAAAGACTGTTATGAGCCTGAGCTTTCCGAAGGGACCTAGAGATTATAAGAGTTAGGAGTAAGACAGAAGAGCACTCTAGAAATGAAAGACAGCTTGTGGGAAAGTATGAAGACCGGCAACAGAATGCTTTGTACCATCAGGAGCAAGTGTGACAGCATGGATGGAAGTGCAAAGAGGAGGGGGCTAAGATAAATCTAGACAGGTTGGAGGCATAACATATTCAATATTCCACAATATGAATTATTCTTCTCCCTAAGGCTATAGGTTCCCAGGACTCTCCTTTTCCCTCTCACTCATCTAACCCCTGTATCCAATCAGTTGTCAAATCTTATCCATTCCACAAGAATATCTCATGTCTGTCCCTTACTCTCTACTTACACCACTGCCTAGCCCAAGTCTTTATTACCTCTTGCTTGGAAGAATGAACTGGCTTCCTAACAGTTCTCCTTGCATCCAGTCTCTCTTGTCTATGTCCTCAACAACAATAGCAAATCAATATTCCTAAAGCACAGATTTTACAAAGGGGTAGAGGTGGCTTAGGTGGTACAGTAGATAAAGTGCTGAACTTGGGAGCCAGAAAGACCTAAGTTCAAATCATATTTCAGACGATTAGCTGTGTGACCCTGGGCAAGTAATTTAATTTTTTTCTGCCTCTTTTTCCCCATTTCTAAAAGGAGATAATAACAGCACCTAAGAAGAGATAACATGTAAAGTACTTTGCAAACCTTACAGCACTATATAAATGAGGTGGGGTGGAGGGGGCAGACAGAGAGAAAGAAGGAGGCAGGAAAGAGAGAAAGAAGAAGGGAGGAGGGAGAGAGAAGGAGAGACAGGGAATGACAAGTGGGAGGAGAAAGAAGGGGAGGGAGAAGGAGGGCAGAGGAGGAGATCACTCCCCTGCTCGTGCTTCAGTTGGTTGTGCATGAACTTGAAGATAAATGCCCTTTGAAATCTTGTTCTGGTCTATCCTTTCCTGTCCTGGATTCCTGAAGTGTTCTGCCTCCTCATCACTGCCTCTTAAGAGCCCTATTTCACTTCAAGACTTAGAACAAGGGCCCACATCTTCAAAATTCCTTCAAGGTGCTAGGATTCCCTCATTTGTTGGCACCTGGGACTTTGCACTCTTGTTCTGATCCCAACACCCCCAGGTACCAGTGCTATTATGGAGACTTCACTATCTTTAGCCTGTGATCCCCACATGCTGCTTGCTATTCCGTAGGCCATCTCTATGCCATGCTACCAGATGAAAGACCTTGCCCACCTCTAGAAACAATAATCAAACCTATACCAAAATAGGGGCTCTTAACCTAGGGGTGGGGTGGGAAGGGTAACATGGAAAGACTTCAGGGGGGCTGTGAATTTGGATAGGAAACATACCTTTTTACCAATTAACATATATAATTTTATATATAACACATATGTTACATATGTGTTGTATAAAATATGTCATATATGTTCTATATAGCATCTGTAACATAATTTACCATTTCCTTAGATTCTGAATGTAGGCAGCAAATATTATTCTGAGGAGTCCATAGGCTTCACAACACTGCCAGAAGGCTCCATGACAGAAAGAGGATGAATAAGCCCTGATCTAGAGGATATGTCAATCACTATCCCCATGATTTTCTTGACAAAACATCCCTCATTGACTACCACCACCCCAATATAGTTTCTCTTTCCACTAGAATACAAATTCCTGTAGGACAGAGCCTGTCTTTGTTTTTGTATTTGTCTTCCTAGGGCTTAGCACAATGCCTGGAACATAGTAAGTACTTAATAAATGCTTTTCATTCATTCATCCATCCTTTATCTACTGGTAAATATTTTCGCCTCTAGTAGAACGTAAGCTTCTTGAAGGCAAGGGCCTTCCAAAGAATTTGAATATTTTGAAAAGGCTGATTATATTCCTTTGTGTTTCTTCTGGTTGGCATTTGAAATCAGGATTCTGTTGCGGTTTTTTAAAATTATTTTGCCTCGTTTTCCTTTAATCTTTATCTTTGATAACCAGGAAGGTAGTAGCTAAATTCTAAAATCTTATCTATTCTGATGAGAAATTGTCATCTTATTCCATGCTTGGGGCCTGAGGAAGAATCTGGCAAAAACTCCCGCATGTCAAATAATGTCAACTTATCTATATCAACCTACAGATCTAGGAATAAGAGAATTAGAAACAGAGTCTAGCTGGAGAGAAGTTAAAACTACTTCAAATGGAGAACAATATAAGCACGATGATTACAATAATGGAAATGAAAATAACAATAAAAGGAAGCTAAATGAAAAGTAATTGTAATAATCAACCTTGGTTCACAGAGTAATAGTTCAAACAATCAATGAACATTTATTGTCAACTTTGCTCCAGGAACTGAGGATACAAGTACAAAAGTGAAAACATAGGGAACAGGTCTGGGCAGATCAAGACAGAGCCCATGGAAGCCAGGGCAGCAAAGGAATATTGCAAAAGTGAAGGAAATAATTGTTGTAAGAGTTAGCATATGAATTTAAAGGAAGTACCCTCAGGCAAAAATTATAGAAAAAAAAAGGTTATTCGAGAAAAAAAAAACTTTAAATATATGTGTGTCCATTTATACCATTCCTTTTGCCTTTAAGTGACGCTCTATCAATTTTATGTATCAATTTGTTCTTCCTAACAAGATTATAAACTTCCTATGCACAAGAAAGTCTTGATTAAAATTAGACTGGACTTGATGAAGCTCTAAGGTACCTTTCAGCTTTCTATCCATTAAACCTGATTAGTGATTGCCCAGTACTGCTCCCTACATTTTCTCTTTGTATCTTTCCCCATTTTTCTGTTTTCTTCTACAGTGCCATCTCTTCTATCTTGTACAATGAATGTCACTTTCAAATCACAAATGGGCTTAAGAAAAATTTGCTTATCTAACGCTCAAATAATAAACTGTTAGATTCATAATGCTGATTATAGGAAATCAAGAGAATGATGCATTGCATTATTTGAAAAGAAATTTGAACATTTTGAAAAGGTTGACTATTTTCCTTTGTGTTTCTTCTGGATGACACTTGAAATCAGAACCCTGCAGTTTCGGGGGTTTAGGGTTTTTTGCCTCATTTTCCTTTAATCCCTACCTCTGGCAATGGGGGCAGGAGGTTCACCAATCCTAAAATCTAATCTATTCTAATGAGAAGGGATGGTCTCTGATCCCCAATGCAGCTGGCACCGGGCTGAGCACAGTTAGCACTGGGAAGGGACTTTAGAAGTCATCCTGTTCACCCCTAACATTTTACAAATAAGGAAGCTGAAGCACAAGTGAAGTTAAGTAATCTGCTGAAGTTATACAAGGAGTAGGTGGTAGAGCCAGAAATTGAGCTAATATCTTCTGACTCCAAACCTGGCTGGCCCTCCTTCCACTATGCTCCCACCCCCACCCCCACCTCTATTTTCTGATTAATCAGAGGAGACTGCTGTTTATGCTTCCTTCTTTAAACACTGTCTATGTTCATTTGCCTAGTTAGACTTTATAGGCTCTATCACATTAACACTAGAAGGACCACCATGTCAACTGACAGTTTTTGCTTTGAAATGAACCTTTTCATCCTATTTTCTTTCTATAAAGAACGCAGAAAAATGCCCTGCACCAACTGACGTAACTTGGTTCACTTGAGGTAATCTTAAATTCCATCTCTGGTATTAACAATTCTGATCTTCAGGTTTCTCATTGTAAAACGAACAAGTTGGACTACATGAAACGCTAGAGTTCTTTTCAGTTCTAACAAACTGTGATTCTACGAAACAAAAGATATTAAAAAAGTAAAAATTAAAACCAAACCCAACAACACGGGATATCTCTGCAGAGAGATACATTCTCAAGAGGTCTCTGTACTACACCCAAAATAAGACCTTCCAAAGAAAGAGAAGAAAAAGACCAAGCTTGGAGGGAATGGAAAGCAAAACAGAGCAGTAGATAGAAAACTGGCTCTGGGAGTCAGGAAGACCTGAGTTCAAATTCAGCCTTAGACACTTAGTAGCTGTGCAACCTTGGCCAAGTCACATAACCTGTTTTCATCATTCTCCTCAACTGTAAAATGGGGAAAATAATAATACCAGGATTCTTGTGGGGATCAAATGAGATAATATTGGTAATGTGCTTATACAATGCCTGGCACATAGCATGTCCTATATAAATGCTAGCTATTATTAGTCTAATTAACAGGAAACTACACCAAAATAACTTTCACACTAGTATAGAGCTTCAAGTCAGTGACAAAATAGCTAGCTGTAGTTGCCATGGTAAGCAAAAAAAAAAAAAAAAAACCTTTCTCTGGTTGACTGCATCAGCATGCATTCCCATTCTTTCTTCAGAGTAGGGGGGGAAGGGGGACACCAGAAGAAAGAGGGAGATTTACTGAAGTTTGAGCCAGAGAAGGATAAAAGGCCCTTTCACCTGAACCACAGTCTTCCAAAGAAAAGATAGTTACCCTATGAGGCTAATTCAAGGTTATTAGTGGGCAAGGGTGACAAGTGACACCTCCTCTCTGATATGACAGCTATGAACCCATCAACAGAGCTATATTTTCAGTATGCTGGGTTGTTGGTTTTTAATAATAGACCCAATGTACAGGAGTATAACAAATGTAAAAGTGTCAGGAAAGTACATCAGGCTATATGAGAAAAGAATAATACCTGGAATATTTTAAGCCACAAATTGCAAATCTATAAAAACTAGAATATTTTCTGTAAACACTGCTGAGGCTTTCTGTGACTGAGTCAGGGGATATGGATTTGAATCCCAAGTCTGCTTACTACTTATGTGGCCTTCCCACCTTACTTAACCTTACTTCAGTTCAGTTTCCTCATATGAAAAATGACCACCCAGGTGTCTTTCACCTCAAAATCTATAATACTACAACCAAGAAATCTCACATGAACGAGCTAAAAACAGACCTGTGCTACATCTTGATGATCTTTAATGTTACATTTTATTCTCCCCAGTCTTCATAATCAACAAACAATAAATCTTGTATTTTCAACACCTTTCAACCTTTCACATGTGGTCTGCTATGGAAAATCATATACAAAAACCTGCCTATTTTCCTTACAGGTTTTCATTAAAAATATCCTCAGTGTATATATAGACTTGTTTATAAAGATCTAATAAAGATGAGAAAATAGGCATAGAGGTCACTCGTTGCCGACAGCAGGATTGAGGAAGGAAAGTGACAAAACTGATCTTTTCCATTCTTTCTTCTGTGTTTTTCCCCCCAGGCCTAGCAGCTTTTCCCAAGCTCATTTTCTTAAATGCCTTTTCCTCTCTCTCATGTAACAATCCACACATCAACTAGGGGTACTTACATACCCTCTCAGGTCTAAGATACTAGACTCCAAATGTAGGGGGTGGAAATAACCTGCAATAAAAATATCTGCAAATCTGTTTTTCCTCAGATCTATTTGTTGTCCTCTTTCCATTTTCATCCATAAATGCTATTTAGTTTATCTACATTTGATACTCTGATACTTTCTGCAGGCTCATTTTCCCCTTCCATTGCTTTTCACCATTTTGCAAAGTAATACTTTTCATTACCTTTCACCCTCCTCCTTCATAATGTTTAACAAATGCATTTGTACTCAAATTTGTGTTGTGCCTGGCTGCCATCTCTTGACACTTGGCAAGGTGATCAAGTATTTGTTGCCCTAGCAATATCTGGCCTCCTTTTGTACTCATTATTGTAGCTTTTATATTGGCTACACTATTCTTTAATCATATTTACTTTCCAGGTGTCAGAGTAAACAATTTTAACAAGTTGGGATGACCAAATCATGCAATTATATGGTAGCCATTTTCCTAACTCAACATAAATCTTGTTTGTCACTGTAACGTGGCAGATCAATACAGGCAGCCAGGATCTATGGCCTGTAAACACTAACACTGCACTTGCACCATGCTGACACATCATTATGTAACCAAAGAAAACACAAACTTATGAGCTTATGCTGCTTTTCTTGTATGTTTCTTTATATATCAAATGAGCACCGATCAGCTGGTGCAGATGGGTGCTCCTACACCTTGTCTCAACCTACTGCTGCAAGAGTAAGGGTGGATGTGTTTACTCCTTGTCTCAACCGGCCACTGAGAGAATAAAGTGGTTTGGTGCATACTCCCTGTCACGACCAGCCACTGCAAGAATACAAATCCCTTATGTATGGCTCCACTGTCTTTCTTAGGTCTGTCCAAACCCAATGTGAACCTGAACAATGAAGCTGAGCTCTTGTGTTACAGTTCCTTTAACTCAAAGAGTTCTTAGTCTCTTTTTGCATCATAGATAACTTCTGGCAGTTTAGTGAAGCCTGTGGAACCCTTACCAAAATATTTTAGATGCATAAAATATATAGTATTATTAAGAAATCCAATTATGTTGCATACAGTTATACAGTTAACATATAAAATTGTAAAATAAAACAACATCACTACCACTTTCACCAAAAACATGACATTCAGACTCCAGGTTAAGAACTCTTGCTTTAACTAGTTGATGATATAATTGCACTTGAGATAATTCTGAAATGACACCCACATAGGTAATGAGATATTTGTTTGTAACGATACAGAAAAAATTTTTTTTAGTGATTCTGCTTAGCACTCACTACATCCATTACCTTCTGCCCAACTCTCTTCTACCAAATTGGTTTTATCATGCACCCATCGGAAATAAGAAATATTAACTTTCTTGGGCACAGGGACACCTTACCTTATAGTTAGCTTATGACGAGAATAAACAAAAGACCATGAAGAAAATAATTATAATAAGCAATATTTAGCTAATTGTTTACTTTCCTAGTAGTTGCAAATAATTTACTCCTAAGAATAGGTAAAAGAATAGATATTAACTCCATTTGTATTTTAAATATCAATTCTCCTAAAAACTTCTGACTTCTAAGTAGAAGACTTTGCCTGTAGATTCTCAGCTATTTCTCAGTCCACAATTAGCTTTTATCCTAACATGATATAAAATAAGCAAAAGGATTATAGGAATATGCCAGATGTGTTATACAGTAATGTTAGTATTCAACTTACTAAAGTGCAGAGTAGTAAATAATCTTACTCGATGACTGTCTCACACACAATGGCCCTATTACCTCACTGCTAAGATTTCTAGAACAGCCAGCTGCTCTTCAACTTAAGGTCAATATTTTTTGCAAACTTAAATGCACATAAAGGTGAATGATGAAAGGAAAGATAAAAATGTTTAATTTACCATCAGGCTCAAATTTAGGGTAAACTATAAAATGCTGAAAAGCTTTACAATTAATCTAAGCTATTAATAAGGAAGTTTCTGTGGAAATCTTTGTCATTAACTTCTAACTTCTATCTGTCAGTATATAGAAAATGAGCAATATACAAAAGGAATGGGAGAGGATGAAAAAAATCAAGTTCTTTGTAAATCTATAGAACTGAATATCTTCTGGGTAGCAATCAATCAATGAAAATCTAGAAGGAAAAGACATAACTATTAAGAAGATGAGAAATAATTTTAGAAGGGAGGAGTTAAGTAAGCACACAGAACGTGAGCACTTACTAGAATACCAAAAACTCCAGGAAAAAAATTATAATAATATTATATTATAATTATATATAATATTATAACAATATTGTATAATATATATTATAATAATAATAATTGCCTCCTGAACACACATTCTAATTTATACGTATCATGTCACTTCTAGGCCCTGTCCTATTATCAATGCCAATTCCATCCCAGAGGAGATTCCATCCCTTGGGCAGTCATCTATATTGTCCAAAGTCGTCTTCTTATTTAGGAACATGCTTCTTTAGCAACTACTCCACCCAAGAAAACAAATATCCAATATCAGCCCCATGAACCCAAATTCCAAAGGAGCCCTATAAATCTGAAACTTCTAAAATTCACCCACATACCACATACAACTTCTGTTAGGCTGTTCTGTCACACCTCTTCTATCAAGGACCTAGGGCTTGAAATGTGAGAAAGAGAAGAATCTGAATCAATTGCAATTAGAAAAACAAATAGGGAAAGTTGAATTACCAGGCATAGATCTCTGCTAAAGAACGGTGTGATAGCTTCAGGTATCCTCACATCCCACTCTCCCCACCAAACAGAATGGCATACAGCCACATCTTATCAAATTTCTAATAGTAACTTCTAATCTGCTAATTTTAGTACAATATAGCTAATTGTCTTTCTGAGATGTAATGCCAAATATTTAGTGCCAAAACAAAGGTTTTTGTTTTTCATAATATAGAATGGATTTTTCATTATGACACTTTTTTCCTTCTAAAAATATGGAGGCAAATGGGATCCTTTGTTTTAACACTTGCTATCTTTATTTAGCCTTTTTTTTTTACCTATCACAAGTGGTAATAGGTGAACTAAATGTTTAGATAAAAATCTACTTCACCTTGAGATGCCTTGTCATGGTTTCACCTAACTAAAATGCCTCATGACAGTAAAATTTCAGGTGTGAACTACTCTTCTAAATATTATGGCTTCAGGTCTGTGATATAATATGTAATACAAAGTTTTATTCTATTACACTGTGAGTAAATGAGTTCTTTATTAGGGATTTTTAGAAATTCAAAAGGAAGTTTAAGTATCTATTCTGTGGCAAGCAGCACTAAGGAAAACTTTTGTCATGTATAATAGAAAAACTAATAAGCGGTAGGATATTCAGGAGTAAAGTTTTATTAGGTATTAAAATCATTGAGGCAATCTTCTCAGAAAGTAATCTTCAATTATATTCCAGAGTTATTTTTAAATTCACATTTTAAAATTCACTGCTGCCAGACAGCTAAAGCATACAAGGTTACTACAGAGTTTAATAACTTAACTATGATTAGAGCCATACTTATACAAGGTCATAAATGCTATTTACAAATATGTGGCTGCATGTACTTGAAAAAATGTCAGAAGGAAGCAACACCGTAAGACTCCCTGACTGGACGAAAGACTGGTGGGAGGCAGGGAAAACTAAGAAGAAATCTGCCTGGATTTTAAAAGTACACTTACCCTCTGAAAGGGAAAATTCTGTGTTTTTAAAAAATTGAGAGCAAATGTAGAAATCCGAGGTGATTTATTATACAGTACCATGTTCCAGAGTCTGATGTTTTTGTGTCCTTGAGAACAAAGACTAGAAACAGTTCCGTATGGTGGAAAGAGCACTGGCTTTGGAGTTAGAGGATTTAGGTTCAAATCCTGACTTAGCTACTTGTACCTGTGTGACCATGGACAAGTCACATGTCTCTGGGCCTTAAGTTCCTTATCTATAAAACAAGTGGACTGGATTAGATGACTTCTGAAGCCCCTCTCACCTCTAAAGCTATGATCCTAGGAAGCCCAACAAGGCTGAATAACTTGCCTGAGGTCATCAGACCTGGGATTTAAACTCAGATCCTATAACTCCAAGTTCAGCCCTCTTTTCATGAAGATTCCATTTGATTTACAGCATATTCCCATATGTCCAACACATATACCCTCTCTGAAAGGAGTTAAAAAGGAAGGAGGAAAGAAGATTGGGACAATATGAGTGTGCGGCTAAGTTACTTGAAGTCTTTGTGGTAGATCTAAATAAAGGTTTATAGGTCAAGAGCAACACAAATCCCCTGTACCAAGATGCTCTACTGCTTTCCAGACAGCTCTTGGAGTAGTGGTCAAGTTCGAGTTCACAAAATTTTCCCTCTTTCTAAAGGTACTAGTATGGGACTTTGTATTGTTAATAAAAACAAAGAAGAATATGAATTTTAAAAGTTTTTAAATCAATGCTAATGTCTAAGGCCAAAACAAACAAAAATAAATTGTGAGGAATACTTATCACAGTTGCCACTCTCCTCTCCAAGCCCATTTCCTTCTACAACTGTTCTCATCTTCTCATCTCTAGGGAAGCCTTGGCTCCACATATCAAGTAATCAAATATGTTTATTTTGAAAGGGAAACTACCCCCAAACATTTTCCTTTCTCATTTATGCTTGCTGTATAAATACAACTATATAAAAAATTCTAAAAAGAGAATACAGAAGTTCAAAAAGCTGGGCTACATTATTACTTTTATCACGAAACCTTTGATTTGTGTTTCAAGCACATATTGAGCCATAAGCATAGATCTCATTTGTGACCAACCACCCAACAAAAAAGTACAATTGCTCCAGCATCTAAGAGCAAGGCTAAAAACTGCTCATTTCAGGCTAGCTCCAGCCAAACATTTATTAGGAGCATATTCCATGCAAGTCACTCTATGGGTCATCAATTATTTATCAACAACTTAAGTAAACTTGATTTTATTTTTAGAATACACTTGAGTGTGATACCATGCACACCTACAAATATTAACATATGGGAACTCTCAAAAGTCTATAAAACTTAAAATTGTAAATGTTACCTTGTCTTTAATAGCTTTACCAGTACTCATTCACATTTAATCATGACATCTCTTTCTTTTTTTGTTGGAGTGGTTCTTCTATCCTGTCTTAATCTCAAAAACAAGCAATTCCGCTCTTCTCCCCAACTCCCAAATGGCTCTGTTTCTGACTTTTTGCCACCATGCTTCAATAGTCCTCTCACCTTGGAACTTTTCTCAGAGGCTGGGACCTTTTCACTCACTCACTCCTGGATCATGCAATCAAAATCCCTCTGCCATGCTGGTCCCCTTCTCTCATTGCCAAATTGCTCCTGGGGCCATGATTTTTTTTTTTTTTTGAGAAGTGGGTCTCAGATTAACCAACCTTTATTCTTCTCTTGGCTCTACTTCTGACTTCTCAACTATGACACCATATGTACCTAACCTCCCTGCAGGTATCGTTCCCCTACCTCCCTTTTCAGCAACTTTTTAGGAAACTTCTTGAGGTCAAGCACTGACTTTTTGTTTGTATTTGTATCTTCTACACGTAGCATAGTGCCTGGCACACAGTAAATGCTTAATAAATGCTTCTTGCCTTACCATTAAATATAACATTATAAATCATCATCACCACTTTTTCAAGATTTTTGGCTCTATACAAGATTTTTAAAGGTCACTTTAAAATTAGTTCTGAACTGTCTCACTCAAGATGTTTTATTATTTTCTCAAGATCAAAGGCCTAGAATTATGAAAGTATTAAACACCTGATCTTGACTCATTTCTTAACTACTTTGTGCACTGGGCAGAGTCCCAATGAACTATAGCTACCTAGGCAACTTTTAAAATACAAAATGCATGCTATATTATATCTCAGGAAATGATGTTTTTTCATCATAATTCAAAGGTTCCATGGAGAGACACAAACCCAACTTAAAAGATAAATGATTTTTCATTACAATGATCATTTCTCAGATTCAAAACGTAGGACTCTGCCAACTGTCACTGATACAAAACCTCTGAAAAAAGAGGAGTTTGGCAGACTCACAGAACAGATTTGGCATTAAACTTGAAGGAAGTAACTTGGCCAGCTGACCTAGCTCTTAGAAAGTCTCATTATGGTAATAATCCCAGGTAGGGTTGACGACTTTCTGAGAAAGGGGGAAAGGGCACTTGCACTAATGAAGTTTTCTTTCTGGAAAAGAAAAATGAAAGCATATCTTGCTTGAGATAGTCACCATCAAGTCAGAACAGTTGTTAATTCTGTTGGGGGTGGGGGAAGGACGGAAACAAGGTGCCAGAATTGAGGGATTTTATTCGTGTCACCTGAGATTCAACAGAAAGTGGAAAAGTTCAAGCTCTTTCAATGAGGGACATTATCAAAGTTCAGTTGTGAGTGGTGGTGGGTTTTTCTGAAGGAAACCCTGGGTAGGAGAGAGGGAAGTGGCAGAGACAGGAAGGGAGGAAGGCACGAGTACAGTCACTTCCTTTAAACTATAGCCCCATTCATTGCCATACACTAGATTTGTCATTACAAGGACTATAATTTAACTTTAAACCATTATCTGAAAATCAAATCGGTTCTAATATACTTCTAAAAGGTGGCATTCACAATTTTGCTGGGTGTCCAATTTCAACTACATTTTATTGGTTATTTAAATCCATATATTAGATAATGAAATGCTATTCAACATTTCAAGAGGATAGGGGTTAGTTACCATGCTAATAAAATATTTCTGGGCCTTTCATGATAACATTACAGAATCACAGAAAGTCAATTGTTACGGTTCCTTTCAGCTCCATTTAAACCAACTGCCTTATCACGCTTTTTTTTTCCTCCATGGATTCAAAATGAGGGATATTACTATGATTAATAATATCAACAGTTTCACTGGATACGAGCAGTAATTTATAATTGGGCTACTTGTCTTTACCTAACACTTTGATATCCCTTCTTATCAGGGCTGCATCTTAACTGACCAAATTTCCATAATTCTTCAAAGGGGAATTTTAATGACTTACCTGTTCTCTCAATACTTTGAAGAAAAATGACACACATATACATTAAAAGATACTGAGTTAGTTTCAAAGTTTTCCCTTTTCCTTTCTGACAATTCTTCTACATTTATAGCATTATTCACAAGACCAGATCTTTGTCAAAGAACCTCAACATAAGAGGAGAGGGCCTGTGCATACTCCCTGTAACAGTTCTCTACCCATCACACTGTCCTGCCCTGCTTTCTTGGTCTCTTGCCAGCCTCAGCTAAGCTGTATAAATGTCATTATTGCCTGATGGCTGACTGCTCTCACATCTCTCCCAGAGGTTGATGGAAATTGATGTCTAGCCCTGCTGTGAGGATCACAGACAGATCTTTCTGGGTGATGAGTGGTCCCCTCTCCCTGTACCACTGGCACCTGTCTTTAGAGATCCCTTCCTAAGATCTGGCCCCTACTAAGCTGAATTTGCCTTGGGAGTCAGAATCGTGGGTTACAGCTCCGCCTATGACTTGTACTAGAATGAATCAGAACAAGAGAATAGAACATCTATGTCAATCACCACACTCTATAATCAAATAGATTTTAAAAAGAAGGAATATAGCCTAATTCATATATGCTAAAGGCCATCATCCTTCTAAAAACATCCTACAAGCTAATTTCATCAAACTATTTCATCCACAAATTAAGCCACTAAAGTTATACTCTCATGTCTCATTACAGTATAGAAGTAACTCTCTTCTAGGAGGCTATAGTAGCAACTCAGGCAGGTCAATCCTATGAAGCTGGAAAAGTTTAGATACCATGGGAGGGTATGGGGGGGGGGGGCAGGGGCGGTGAAGGGAGCCAGGGAAGATGCCCCAATACAAGATAAATGGTAACTGGAGAGAGAATGTGGCAACTATCCTTCCTGAAGGTAGTGCAGAGGATAGAGCACCAGCCCTGGAGTCAGGAAGAATACTCATGTTAAAAGTATGACTTTCCAATAGCTTTTCATACCTAATGGCAGCTGAGGCTATTGCTACAACTAAATTTCTATGCTGAACTGGGGAAATTATTAAAATATACGCTGAAAACCTCTTATTATTGCCAGGGACAGAGCAAGAAAGCCACAGCAAGGGAGGCTAGTACTGGGCACACTTGTCCTCAAATGTGAAACTGACTGATAACATTTAGAGAAAAGTATTTGGCTTAATTTCATTACCAATACTTCCAATGTTCCCACAGCAGAAACTCTGGAAAGAGAAATCAGTTCTTCTTATGACACCAAAAGAAAAAATATGCCACATGGTGGCACTCTAGATAAATATTTATTTACATAGAGTGGGCTTTTAAAATCTTAATGCCTTTTTACCCCTAACTTCATTTAGGTAGTCAAGAGAGGTAGAACCAAAGTTAGTCATACATTTGTAACCATCCTGTATTTAATATTTCCAACCATTTTTAGATATAACACAAGAAAAATACTTAATTCCATTAATTCCCACATTTTTTTCCTGTTTTAAAACCAATATGCCTTAAAATTTGCAACTATGTTGTGAAATGAAATCTTTTTCCTGGAGTTAAGAGGACATGTGATAAACAAATAGCAGGTATAAACATAATATACTGAAATACAGCTACTACAGTTAAAAGTTATGTCATTTTCTTTTCTCAGAAGCAACCATTTCTTATAAGAAAAGCAACTTTATAACTGAAACCAAGTGGAATGGCTAGAGAGTTTCTGATTGGGAGAAAAGACAAGCCTTTGACTAGGAATGAACTAAAGTCTTAATGTATTTTTAAGTTTTAAAAACTCCAAAAGTATACATACTAGAAACTTACAAAAACATTTGAAGTTTTATTTAAATTTCTTTTATACATATTTATTTTTGTGAACACTGAACAATAATTTTAACTTTAACAAGATAAGGTACTTTGTCATTACATATCACATGTGTGATAATTTCTGGATGAAATCAAGCCCGTAGTTTGATAAAGGGTTAGTGGCTGTTGCTTGGCCACCTTGGTCACCTGATCTATCTCCATTAGACTTTTTCTTATGGGGTCACATCAAAACTGTCATGCATGTATCAAAACTTTTGGATGATCTTACAGCTAGAGTTTCAAACGCAATCTTTTCAGTCACTGAGCAGCAAGTAATGAAAGTTTTGGCTAAGTTTAAAAATAGACTAGGCTGAGATAAAATGCAAGAGTGTAGGTATGTTAAATTTTAATTAAAATGTCAATATTTAACAATTCAAATAATTAACTTTTCAAATGTCTTCTGAAAGGTTTTTGGCATTTTTACTTCCAAAGTTACTAAAGCTTAAAGCAGCACTAAGACTTTTGGATACCCTATAAAGTAGCAGGAAAGAGGCTATAGGAACAGGACCAGACAGGTGTTTCATTGGTATAAGGGATTTCCTGGCAAGGAAATGCTCTCTACCAGTGTAAGTCAGTACCTTCTCTGTGATAAAGAATTGCCTCCAGCAGTAAGACAAGTCAATGACTTGTCCAAAATCATAAGACTATATGGGGTATAGACAAAACTTGACCCTAGATCTTCCAGGCTCAGTGGTCACCTCCCAATCCATTAGGCCATACTGCTTCACAAGGATATAAGTTAAATACTTGACTGATTGAAGCTATTGTTTAAAAACAAAGAGAGTGAAAAATAGATAAGAAATGTGAACATGAAGACTGATCACAACAGACTAAGATCAACCACCTAATATCTCATAACACTTCCCCCTCATTCTGAAGTGACAGTTTCAGAAAGAGCTGAGAAATTATACCAGAAAATATTCTATTTATTATCAAAACACAACATACAATTGAAACAGGAAGAAAAACTTCATCAGTTAAAGTGAGAAACTTTCTGCTGTTGGGCTATTCATTTGTGTCACTGCTATTGAACAAGTTTTTAAAAACACACACACAAAAAACCCCTTAACAATTGCACATTTTCCAAATTTTCTGTATTGTCAGTTTCAAGCAAGGAATACCTGTTAGTTCATGCAATAAAAAAGACATGTTTACAATCCTGGTTTTAGCTAGAACTTGAAAATATACAATGTGACAATTAAAGTTCCTTTTTTTCCAAAAAAAAAAGGAAAATAATAAGGAATTTTTTACATGATTAGTCTAATACAATTATATACTTGTAAACTAAATAGGTTACAATTCCTTACTCTTTTAAAGAAATCAACACTAAAGCTAGAAGTTAATTTTACTTTCCTAAGACCAACCAGTTCAAAAAGTTCTGAAATAAAAAATATATAAACAGTGAGAAGTGATACCATATTTGATTTCAAAATAA
>CM053622.1:639273382-639295899 GCA_028646595.1 Phalanger gymnotis | reverse complement strand
GGTTAGTCTATTCTTTAAGGTGTTATTTTCTTCAGTATTTTTTTGGGTCTCCTTTAGCAAGTCATTGACTTGTTTTTCATGGTTTTCTTGCATCACTCTCATTTCTCTTCCCAATTTTTCCTCTACTTCTCTTACTTGCTTTTCCAAATCCTTTTTGAGCTCTTCCATGGGCTGAGACCAATTCATATTTTTCTTGGAGGCTTTTGATGTGGGCTCTTTGACTTCGTTGACTTCTTCTGGCTGTGTGTTTAGATCTTCTTTGTCACCCAAAAAGGAATCTAGAGTTTGAGTCTGTGTTTGAGTCTGAGTTCGCTTTCGCTGCCTGTTCCTGTTCCCAGCCAACTACTTGACCCTTAAGCTTTTTTGTCAGGATATGACTGCTTGTAGAGAGTACTTTGTCCCAAGCTTTAGGGTCTAAGCACTGCTGTTTTCAGAGCTACTTCTACTCCACTGTCACTGCAGGCTCTGCCACAGCAATGCTCCTCCTCCCCCAAGAACCACCAACCATGACCACACTACAGATCCAAGCAGGGCACAGCAAGAGAATCTGCCTTTGTGTCCACAAAGTGCTCCTTGCACTCCCGCTCTGGTCCGCTGCTAGATTCCTCCCGCCATGTGAGCCCAGGACTCAGGAAGCAGCTGACGCTGTAGCTCTGGAAACAGCCTCAGGAGTTTCCTGCTGTTGCCACTGCCACCGCACCACCTTGGCCACCCCAGGGCTGGTGATCCGACCGCTCTGAACTCGACCCCGCAGTTTCCCTCTAACCTGCTCTTTGGTGTTTGTGGGTTGAGAAGTCTGGTAAGTGCCACAGCTCACTGATTCATGGCCCCAAGGCCTGTTCTAGCTGGCTGACTCTGAGTCTGGTCTGTCCTTGCATAGCCTACGCTGTGCTGCACTCTGCTCTGAGCACTGTGCGACAGACCCTTCCTGGAGACCATCCAGGCTCTCCTGGGCTGGAGACTTGTTTCCATCTGCTATTTCGTGGGTTCCGCAGCTCTAGAATTTGTTCAGAGCCATTTTTTACAGGTGTTTGGAGGGACTTGGGGGAAAGCTTAAGCAAGTCCCTGCTTTCCAGCAGCCATCTTGGCTCCGCCCCATGAACTGTGATTTCACTGATGTAGGAAACTCCTTCTGCAACATACAGTCTTAGTTGCCTGACCCACAGAGAAGTTAAGTGATTTGCCTAAGGCACAGCCAGCAGCTGTCAAACTGATTTGACTCCAAAACCAGCTCTTTTGTCATTGCCTGCAATATAATATGATATTAGCTGTATAAGAATGAATAAAATGCTGGCATCCCATTTCCTGAGCAGCTCAAAGAGGAAGAAGAAAGAGAGCTAGCCACTTTTACATGTGGTCAGAAAATATTGTGAAAAAGGTAACAATTTCAAGTGTGTACATTTATATAGATTCTGTCGTGATTAATTACATAGTCTAGTATTTTAATATGTTGGGTAACATATTTAAATGCTGGTTAATATAACTATATAATCATTACTCACATTCTGGAGCTTAAAAAATAAGATGTTACTGTTATTTTCTTCACTATTCTGAACAGATGAGTGTTTAAAAATGTATAAATGTGAACCAAATGTTAATTCCAAATGGTGTACTACAAATTGAGGAAATAACAAAATGTGTAATGCCTAAGGTCTTCACCTCAAACAGAGCACAACAAAGCACAGACAAAAATTTCAGCACGTGACCACTACAAGTCCAACAAAGGCCTACTTGTATAATTGGTTTAAATTCCTCCTTGGTCACTCAATATTACTCTCCTTCGCTATAACCTAATGCTTTTGACCATTCTGTTTTACAATTGAGGAAACTGAGTTTCAGACAGGTTAGTTGGTTCACTCAAGGTGAAATACACTTACTAGTTGTATGACCCTGGGCAAGTCATTTAACCCCGTTTCCCTGAGTTTCTTTATCTATAAAGGAGCTGGAGAAGGAAATGGCAAACCATTCCGGTATCTTTGCCAAGGAAACATCAAATGGGGGCATGAAGAGTGAGACACAACTGAACAACAGCAACAAAAACACCAAAAGGACTGAAACTGAAATCTTGTGTCTCTTTCCCCATTAGACTGTGAACTCCCTGAGAGGAAGGCCTGCTTTTTGCCCTGCTTCACATCCCCAGTGCTTAGCAAAGTGCTTCACAAATAAGTGTTTTATAAATGCTTGTTGAATTGACCTGACTCCAAATCCAATAAACTATTTTCCATCCTCTTCCTCCCCAAATTATTAGGTTTCAGGACAAGAATACAGGATGTGGGCATGGGTGGGGTTAAAATTCAGAAATTATACTTCTGAGACTACACAATATAAAAGTTGTGTTAAGTTCCTATCCAAACACAAAGCAAGAACAATGAAGTAATTATTTTTTAGTTCCTTCCCTGATCTCTTTGGGAACCATGTCTCCCCTTAAAGCACCCCATTTGCTAGTGGTGTTTCTCATTCTGTACTCTATTCTATTTAATGCCTATCAAGGCAGTAAATGTTAAGTTAAAGCCGGTTAAATGTCAGTCTTCCCATAACTAATAAGAGGTAAAAGTTTATGATATTGCCCCTTTCATAAATAATCAGATTTTAATAAAGAACTCTCAAAATCATGCTGCATCTTTTAAAAACCAAAGACAGGAATCTTCAAAGATTCAATATCCAATCGAAAAAAAAAAACCACACACAAACAGAAAGACATGGCAGGTGCTCCTCAAATTGCCTTGGCCTTCTCTTAAGGGAGATCCTGCTACTAACTAATCCATTTTCTGAGTAGCTCGCAAAGATGAGATAGAAGCAAGATGACAGATCTCCCCAATTTTCTCTACTACAGTACCTCAGAGGTCCGAAGTCCCTCAGAGGCAAAAAAGAAACTCCAGCCTGGAATTAAAGGCTCTCCACAATCCACATCATTTCACATGCCAGCCAAACTGGATTACTAGCTATTCCTTGATATCCTACTCCCTTCTCTTCACTCCATGAATTTGCCCCGGCCATCTCCCTTGACTGTAATGCCCACCTGCCCTCACATGTCTCCCTTTTGAAATTCTTCTCTCTTTCCCTCTGCTTCTGTAAAGCTACCCCTAACACCCACCCAAACAGAAGTGATCCCCTCCATTCCCAGTCTCTCGTACCTTTCTCTTAACTCTTCTATGCATTTATTACATTCAAATTCGTATTTCAGTTATTGATGTAACTATCTAGAAACATAAGGTATGTGAACTATGAAGGAAACATTCTTAAAATGAGGAGTTCACTATCACAAATGAAATTAAGAAATACAATATGAGCTGGGAATGAGGTGGTTGCCATCTTTAAGTAATCGACTATTTTGGTGATTCTCATTGCCTTTTTTTTTTTTTTTTTTACCGTTTTGGAAACAAATTGATGTGCAAAGAGAGGAGGCAGTATGGAGTTAAGTAAAAAAAAGTCACTTTGATTTGAAGAGGGTTAGAGCTGGAATTCTGGCTGTGCCACTTATTAACCATGAGAACCTAGGCAACTCACTCAACCTCCAGTTACCTAGCTTCATTATCTGTAAAATAAGAGGATTAGTCTAGATCAGTAATGTCAAACTCAAATAGAAATAGGGACCACTAAACAAAACATAAGGATCCCTGTGGGTCAGATATTGAATTAGTTTTAAGATGTAATATGACCTATGCTTTATCAAATTTTGATTTATTTTGTTAAATATTTTTCAATTACCTTTTAATCTGGCTTAAGTCACATTGGTGAGTATTGTGGATAGCATGCAGCACATAGGCTGAGTTTTTGATTCTCCCTGATCTACAAGACCTCTAAGGTCTCTTCCAACTCTAAAGCTATGATTCTAAGGGGGTTTGGATCATGACAACCAGACTCTGATAATCTCAGCTACAATTGATAAGGGATCTGTGTCACATGAAAAGCTTCAAGAGGTCAAGGACCTCTGCAGGTGCTTCTGGTCATAACAGTCATTGCTAGTCTTGTTGGATGTCAAACTAACAGTCAACAGAATCATGAAAAAAAAATTTAACCAGGGCTGAGGATTTCCCATACGGAAAAATACACTGACATAGGAAGTGCCTTCTACTGAAGCCAAGAACATGTTAATAAGCAACTGTACTGGGGCACTCAACTAAATGGTTCATTTAAATTACCCCACTCAAAAAAAAAAAATCTGGAACATCTCAAATTATCTAATTCTATGGGGAAAGAATGTGACCCTTGTTCTTCAGACCTGGGATCTCCACAGAGTTAATTAGGCTCTAGTTACATTTATTCAAACTTAGGTGAAATCTCTTCCTCCATAAAGTCCTACTATCTCCCCTGTCCAATCTATCTTTCACAAAGCCACCAAAACAAACTAAGACACAGATCTGGCCATGGCATTCTGCTGTTCGAAAACCTTCAGGGGATCCAATTAATTATCAGATAAAATGCAACTAAGCCTGGAATCCAAGGCCCTCTTCAATTTGGCTCCTACCTATCTTTTGAACCTTATTTTTCCTCTTTTTCCATTCTTCATGTATCGTACGCTCTCATCAAATCTGACTAGCTCTTTCTCTATTGTATCCTGGCCTATATATTGACAGGGGCTGTATCTCTCATGTCTGGGACACCTTCCCTCTCCATTGCATCATTCCAAATTTATCTCTTCTTTCAAGGCTGATCATGTTATCTCCTCCTCCTCTGAAGCCTCCCTGAATCCCAACCCTCCCCCCAACAGCTAGACTGATCAATATCCCTCTCCCTCCCTCCTTCGCTTTTCTTCTTCCTTTACTTACGTATGTCCCCTATTAGTTTGTAAGCTACCTGATGATGCTTTTCAACCCCATATCTCCCAGTATTTAGCACAGCAGCCAAGATAAAACAGATGTTTAATAAGTGTTTGTTGTTGAACCGTATTGATTCATTTATAATCATAGAGTATATCTCAAAAGCTACAATAATGAAGGGTAGGTTAAAACACTATGAACTTTTTAATGTGAGGGGGGGAATCCTCTTGCAGCCATGCTTACTCAAAAGAAGAGAAGTAAAGTGGCTAAAGAACTGGACATGGGCTTGAATTCTGCCTCAGACACTTGCTAGTTATTGGTTCTGGAAAATTACCTTCACTTCTCTGGACCTCAGTTTCCTCATCCATAAAAAGAGGGCTCCAAATTTGAGGACCTCTAAAGTCTCCTCCAGCTCAAAATCAATGGTCCAATTAACTTTTTTCCCCAGATCTCAATCTGCATTAATACAACAAACTGTTTTTTGCATCAAAAACAGTGCAACCACTATGCTTGTACATGAATATCACAGATTCTGAAGAGCTTACAGGCAACTGTGGAAGGCCCCGAATGCCAAAGAAAAGTCTGAATTTTACTCAGTAGACAAAAGGGTTATTAAATATTTTGGAGCAATTTGGCACAGTGAATAGAGCACTGAATCTGGATCAAGGAAGACCTGAGTTCAAATCCAAACTCAGACACTTACTGGCTGTGTGACCCTGGGCAAGTCACTTAACCCTGTTTGCCTTACTTCCTTCATCTGTAAATGAGCTGGAGAAGGAAATGGCAAACCATTCCAGTCTTGCCAACAAAACCCCAAAAGTCACTGAAGCCAACTGAAAACAACTAAACAATAACATTTTTGAGCAGATAAGTGACACCATTAGAAGGAAGATTATTCATCTAGAAGCATTATGAAGGATGGATAGAAGGAAGAAGAGAGTTAAAGTGGGAAACCTGCTTCAATTTAGGATGTTAAGTGCTTGCTCATAAGATCATTTACTAGTCTTAAACCATGTGCCATTAGAGAATGAATTTTTGAGAGACATTTTAACAATAGAATAAACAAGAAGTGGTAAAAGCTAAGATGAGAGGGGAAGTAGAGGGAATAATCAAAGATGTTGCCACAGTTTCAAACAAAGAAAACTGAGGAAATGATAGTACAACTGAAAGAAATATTAAATCAGAAGGAGACAGTTTAGATGAAAAGATAAACTTGGTTTAGAATCCCATGAATTTGAAGTACCAATGGAACATCCAAATGGAAATAACAAGGAGGAAAAAGGATTAGATTTCACATGGGTAAGAGACAGAGAGAGGCAGTCAGAATACAATTTTAACATTCAGAATCTTGGAGGTTTAAACAATACTGGGAAATGGTAGGGTTATCAAATTAAATTAAGGGTATACGCCTGAAATGGAATGGAGGTGGTCACTGGAGTTGAAGAGGTTGACAAATTATGTGATTGTATGGGTAACAATCGGGGTTAGGTCAAAGAAAAAAGACTGAGTAAAGTACTAAAGTCATTTAAAAAGTTAAAAGAGTGACCTAGGAGTCTAGATGAGTTGAAAAAAGATGCAACAAAGTGGCTTAAATGCAAATACTTCAAGAAAAATCCAAAGGATAGTGATAGAGGAATGGTATGGAAGTAGCAATGGGCAATGGAGGATGCCAAAAACCTCCTTAGTCTGGTACAGTAGAAAGAACATTAGCTTTGGAGTTAGAAATCCTGAGTTCAAATCCTACTCTTGTGACTTACTACCTGTGACTTTGTACAACTCACTTAATGTCTCAGGCCTCAGTTTCCTCACTTATAAATTGAAGGGGTTGGACTAGATGGCCTCTGAGGTCTGTTGCAGCTCTACCACACCCCCATCACGGCCCTCGGTGTTAAGAGTTTGGGAGAGTGGGAAGAGTCGTCTTTGGTGACAAGGGATGCAATGAATATGGTAACCTCAGGGGAAACCTTCATTTGTATTAGAGAAAGAAAATGAAAGTTTTTGATTAAAAGGATCAAGAATATAGGCAACTTTGTTAAGGATAGAGTAGGCATTCCAGAGGATGCTGAAGAATTGGCTGAGAGAAAGTCCATCTAGAATGGTCCTAAAGAAGAATATGGTTGCTTTTCAGGATAGATACAAGGGTTCAGGAGATGGCAATACAGGCATATACCTCAGAAATACTGCATGTCTGGACTACAGAAATGAAATGAACAATAAAGCAAGTCACATGGATTTTTTGGTTTCCCAATGCATATAAAAGTTATGTTTAAACTATGCTGTAGTCTATTAAGTGTGCAATAGTATCATGTCTAAAAAAAAGTATACATACCTTAATTTTAAAATATCTTATTGCTAAAAATGGTAACCATCAACTGAGACTTTGGCAATTCTTAATTTTTTGCTGGTTGGGTGTGGGGAGGGGGTTCTTACCTCAATGTTGATGGCTACTGACTGATGTGGTGGTTTCTAAAGACTGGGGTTGCTAAAGACTGTGGCAATTTCTTTAAAAAAGACACTAATGAAGTTTGCCACATCTGACTTTCCTTTTCACTTGAACACTTAGAGGCCATTGTACGGTTATTAATTGGCCTAATTTCTATGTTGTTGTGTCTCAGGGAATATACAGCCCAAGGGGAGGGAAAGACATTAAGAACTGCACTCATGGCACATGTTTATGGATTAAGTTCATTGTTTTATAAGGACATGGTTCATAGGGCCCCATTACAACAATAAAATCAAAGATCACTGATCTCAGATCACTGTAACAAAGATAATAATGGAAAAAATCTGAAATATTTGGAGAATTACAAAAATGTGACACAGAGACACAATGTGAGCACATGCTGTTGGAAAAATGGTGCCAACAGACTTGCTCAACATAGGTTGCAACAAAAACTCAATTTGTTAAGAACACAATATCTGCGATATGCAATAAATTGAGGTATGCCTGTTTAGGAACATAACTCACTTGGACCTAAGGCAGTGAGAATGGATGACCAAGATTAGGAAACCAGTGCACCAACTTGGCACTGTTGTGTCACATTCTGTCTGCAGAATTTAAAGAATGGAAGACTACCAAAGTCAACGTGCCTCAAGGACTGAGATGGAATTTGGAATTCTGGAGTTTTGGACTATGTCTGCCTAAGCCTGAACTCCAAGTGGTCTTTTTGGCCCTTGACTATGCTGTGGGGCTTCCTTTGCTGGAACAGGGACCAAAGGGCAGCCCAAAATGAAGCCTGGGTGAAATCTCACTCCAAATGGACTTGTGACTCTTGATCAAGATTGATAGATCTGAGTAGCTTACTTTGTTCCAAGGGTTTTAATAATGTTTTGCTTGAAAACAAGAAATTATTTTTAAGAAATTCCAACTGGACCATTTTAGCTTCCTCCAATGTTAGTTCATCTCTGATGGTGGCATATTACCACCATGTCACAAACAGAATAATGGTATCAAATGAGGAAGGACAGAAAAGAGCAGATGACTTAAGCAACAAAGACTTTTTTCATGAAATTGCCTTTCCTGACAAAAACTGGAGGGGAAGAACACAAGAAATATTGTGTCAGGGATGAATAGCCTCTCTTTCAGTGCTTATAATGAGCTAACGGCTATTTCATTTGTATGTGAACATAAAATAATTTTATAAGATTAATGTGTATGAAGCTTGACCTTTTTGGTACATATTTGCAAATATTATGCTTAGGATACAATCTGTATTCAAGGTATATAAAATAAATATTCCTCCTTAAATAATTATAGCTTAAAATTTGACTCTTTGGAACCCTTGGAAACTAAGTAATTTAGCAGACCCAAGTTCCACGGATAGCTGAGGATTCCTCTCTTAATTCTTAGCACTTTATAATCAAACCACCTTCAAGTAGAAATTTTTCTAAGATGTACTGTTCATTAAACTACCATCTGAAAGAGAATAGGCTAGACACAAATTAACCTATTATTGGCTATTCAGAATCATCATATCCACCATGGACAGTGTTAGACCTGAAGTCAGGAAGACCAGAGTTCGAATATGACCTCAGGCACTTACTAGCTGTATGACCTTGAGCAAGTCATTTAACTTCTGTCTTCCTCAGTTTCCTCAACTGTTAAATGGAAGTACTAATAACACCTATTTCCCATAGCTGTTGTGAGGATAAAATGAGATATTTGTAAAGCACATTACAAACCTTAAAGCATTATATAAATGTGAGCTGTTAATATTGAGGTAGTTAGGTGGCAGAGCATAGGAATTGGAAAGAGTTAGTTACCTTCAAATCTTGCCTTACCCAGTAGTGTGACCGAGGGCAAGTCACTTAACCTCTCTGTATCTCTATTTCCTCCTCAGTAAAATGGGATAATAATGGCACCTACCTCCCAGTGTTATTGTACTGATCAGAAGTTAACACAGGCAAAACACTTTGCCACTTTAAAGTGCTATATGAATGCTGGCTATCATTATTAACCATGAATAAAATTTAACTTGATAGTTTTTGGCCCCCATAGATAATGACGCACTTAGAATTACTGTGGTAATTGAAAAGAGTGAGTTGTTTTGTCCAACGCTGAACGGACCAACACAACATTCTTATGTTCTTGTGTCTAGTTTTGAATAGTTTTCTGTCCCTCCCCCCGCCCCCCAACCCCTTTATTATCAGCTTGTCATCAATGCTCACTATAGTAAATGTAGCAGCCTGTAGAACCTCTCTCTTATTTCCATATAACTACTAATGCAAGCTTAGAAACAAGACAACCAAGTTTAGTGAAAATAAGAGCAAAACACCCTAAAAGCTTGAGCAGGCCTCCTATGAATAAAGTACATAGTCTTCATCCCTTCTCTCTTGATACCTGAGAGGAGTACCTAGTACATATTAGGCACTTAATAAATGTTTATTGATTGATTTGCCTCTTCTGGATCTTCTGTCAGTTCTAAATAAGTGAAATTAAAATACATCTATCTAAAATCTTCCAAAAAGTATCTACCACTAAGGTAAGGGAAAAGAAAGCAAATACATTTTTTTTTTAAAAAAAGGGAAGCCATACTCTATAACTTCAGAGAAAATACTTACAGTATTCTATTATTACTAATATGTACTTTTAATGGAGACTTGTTTCTATACTTCTGGTAGTCTACAAAGAAAAACACCAGGGAAAAGTGCTGGTATTCACTAGTAACCCCAAAGGTAGATCAAGATCAGCAATATACGCAGGGTAAGTACTTTCCTCAAAAAGAAATTATTGTTAAAAATCGAACCCATTGGTTTTGTTGACCCACTCAAATATTCTTAAATGGTATGAACAATGTTTCTTTTTATATTTGAACAATGTATCACTTTCATTATCACTCACTAAACATTCCCAGGGCATACATTACAAAATAGCATTGAGACCAACGCTCTAATGGGGTAATTCAACAACTCAAGGCCAAAGCATGCCAGAAGAAAAAGGCACTAATATGAGAACAGACTTAAACAAAGAGAGAGAGACACACACACACACCCTATTACCATTAATACAGGGTTCTACTTTTTTTTCCCCTGCAATTTATAATAGTATATGTAAAAATTAAAATATTTCCCACACTTGCTTCCCCCACAATCAACTACATCAGTAGTGTCAAATTCAAATACAAATGGAGGTCACCAAAATGTATATAAGGATCTCTAAGGGTTGTGTATTGACTTAGAAAACCACACATGTTTACACAGTTATTTTTTTTAATTATTATTAATACATCAACACAATAAAATCAGATAGGAACCACATTTTAATCTGGCTCAGACCGCACTAGGGAGTTTTGTGAGCCGCATGCAGAACACAGATATTCTTCCTTCCTTTCTCAAGAACTTCAGCACCAGGTTCAGTCATCCTTTCTACTCCAAATCCTGTTCTACTCGGAGATTTCATACACATGCTGGTATCTCACCAAAAATCCTGACCCCCTACTTCACTGACTGAATTCTCTATCTGTCCCTTCATTCTACCTCAGTCACCTATAAGAATGATCATTATACTTGGTCTCATCAACATCTATAAATATTGTCTCCACAATCTAGAACTTTGAAATTCTTCTCATCCATAACCTTTTATTGTTACAATTCCCACCACCACCACCACCACCACCACCACCACCACCACCACCACATACACACCTCATTCCCTTTAAAATTGTCTGACCTCTAGATACTCTACTCCTCATGGCTTTCCCAGTGCACTTCACTTCTGCTTTCACTTCATTTTTTGCCCTTCACAATCTTAACATCAGTTAACTAGTCCAATATGACATTATCTTTTTTCTTCCCAGCCTTTGTCCCTTGTCTATTTCTAAGTTTCATACCTACATTAAACTCACCATCTGCCTTCTCCACTCCTATCTGTGTGCTGCTGGCCATGGCTGGGGGCAGTGACAGGACTAATTAGGTTTATTACAAATTTATGTTATATAATCTCAACTGGTTCCTCAGTGCTAGAACCAATCATTTTACTCTTCCCTAACTGGCTCTCTATGCATTCTTCACAGCAGTTATTCCAAACCTTGCTATCTCTTCCGAATCCACCTATATCATGTCTTCCTTTTTGTCAGCAAAAGACCTCTATCTAGAGAGCTGGGTCTGGAGTCAGAAGATCCGAGTTCAAATATGGCCTCAGGGATATACTAGCTGTGTGACCCTGCTAAAGTCACAACCACGATCTGTCTCAGTTTCTTCAATTGGAAATTGAGGATAATAATAGCACCTGTCTCTTAGGGCTTTTGTGAGGATCAAACAAGATGATATGCATAAAGTGATTAGTATAGTGCCTGGCACATAGCAGGGTCTTAATAAATGCCTCTTTCTATCTTTCCTCATTCTCACCATGTCATAACTTCCCCTTTCTCTACAATTCTATACCACCATCCCTTACCCATGGCTGTAGCCTAAGGTTTTCTGTCTTCTTTCTATACTTTCTCATGAGACCCATAAATGCAATTATACAGCAGACTTTAAAATTAATACAGTCAACTCTCATCTACCTCCTGGGCCTCGGTCCTGCATCACCAACTGCCTCCTAAATGACATCTCCAACTTAAAACATCCATATTAAAACACATCTTTCTCTCTAAACTTGCTCATCTCCTAACTTCCCTCACTTGCAAGCTTGGAATCATTCCCATTCTCTCTCATCCTCCCAACCCTCACTCTAGGATTAAAATCCTAAGTCTCCCTCTTAATACCTTCATGATCTTGGATAAGATAAACTGAGACTCTACAGGCTTCCCTTTCCTCATTTGTAAAACATGAGAGTTGAACTATATGAATTTTTAAAGATTCTATCTGATGACTATAAGACAATAACTTATGACTCTTTGTGGTGGGAGCATTCTAACTCTATGCCCCATGCAAATTAGCCTAGTTTTTCCTTAAAAGGTATTAAAACTATCCTTGAGACCTGATTCGATCAGAGGACTAAAGGGTCAAGTTACTGACACTTTCTGGTCACCAGAGTACAAAACAGTCCCAAGGCACTCTAGCTGTACTTGAACGCTTGGCTGGCAGGCCACAATGATCAGCTTAGGGACAGATGAACTTTGCTAGCTGAGTAAGCTCAGGGTTTCCTTAGTGTGTGCATCCTTATTGAATATCCTTTTACTACTATAGCCAAGTAAATCTCCTTTTGTTAACTCTTGAATGATTTCTTAAATGTCTCACTTCACTACAATATCAAACATATAAGCTGAGTCATGCTTAGCTAAGAACACCCTTCCAGCTCAAAATCTATGATCCACATAGACCTCCCCACATCTAACCTGTTGTCAAGTTTTATTGATTCTGCCTTCACAAGCTTTTTCACTTCTAATCTCTCCATTTACACAATCACCGCCATGGCTCAATCCCTTACCACCTCCCTCACCTGAATTACTGCAAATCTCTTCTAATTGAGGTCACTGCTTCCAATCTCATCTCATTGTCCATCCATCTTCTTCACAAACTGCCAGAGTGATATGTCTTGTACAGGTATGTCTATTCTATTCCCTCAAGGACAAAATGTAAAGTCCTGTGTTTGGCTTTTGAATGTCTTTAAAATCTGTCTCCAGGCAATCTTTTCAAACTGATTTCATATTATTTCCCCTCTACATTTCAGCCATACTTTCCTATCACCACACAGAACTTCTGATGCCCCACCCTAAATGTCTTTGTGTAGCTTTGCTCATTCCTGGAATGTTCTTCCCCTCTTAAAATGGCTACCTTCTACAGAAGCCTTTAATGATCACCCCAGTTATCACTACTCTTCCATACACACACACACACAAAATTATATGTATATATATATATAGATAGATATACATATATAGAACACACACACACACACACACACACACACATATATATATATATATATATATATTGCATTTATTTATCTATGTACATGCTGTCTTCTGCAAGTGAAATGCAAACTCCCTGATGGCAGTGTTTAATTTTTGTCTGTGTAATTCAAATGCCTAACATTTGAAGTCTAAGCAGTCACTTAGTAAATACTTGCTGAATTGAATTGATTAACTATTTAAAATAGCATAAGACACTGTAATTTTAAGGGAGATAGTTAATTTTTTTAGTAGAACCACAATCTTAAAAGCTGGAAGGCATCTTTCTGGTCATCCAGTTAACCATTCATCTCATGTAGGCATTCCCCACCATGCTCAAATCAAAGGAGATTAAAGACAGTAATACCACTTAAGAGTATGAAATCCTCACAGAAATCTAGATCCTTAGTCTGTGATATCCAGGCAGAGGGGAGCAAGGGATTGAAATCAGAGACTGGAAGAGGTGGAGATGAGGAGAAAATACATTCTAGGCGGGGGATGACAGCTATAGTGAAGGCACAGGGATGGCGGATGGAGTATCATGAGTGAGGAATTGCAAATACAATGACTTTGCCTTTCCCACAGAGTAAATGTAGGAGAGTAATGTATAATAGGACTAGAAAGCTTGGGTGAGGCCAGGTATTAAAGAGCTTTAAATGTTAGACAGAGGAGTTTATAATTGAACCAAGAAATAACAGGGAACCACTGGAGTTTACTAAGTTGAAGACTGACAAAGCGAGACATTCATTTTAGGAAAATAATATTAAAGTAACAAGGTATTTTATAAAATAACCAAGACTATTTAAACATCTCTGGTTACAGGGAAGTCACTTTTTTACAAGGTAGATCAGTTTATCTTTAGATTATTATTTTAGGAAGTTCTTCATATGTAACATAATATTTAAATTTATTAGATACTTAAAAACACATATATGTTAATATAGGAAAGAAATGATGTGAATTATACAAGCATAGCTATAAGAATGTTAAAAAAAAGTATTAAGCATTCATATATGTATATACATACACACACATATATATACATATATATGTGTGTGCATGTATATGAAGTTCATGTGTATTTCAACACACCAGCTACTAGTACCCTTTTTTCTAAGTTTGCCTTGTATTTATTTCAGGAGATATTTTGTATGTATGCATGTAGGTGTATAAATCCAAACACTTAAATGGAGATGCATACGTGTGTGTGTGTGTGTGTGTGTGTATGCTTCATGCACATCCATTCTCCTCCAATAGAATGTAAACTACTGAAGGGCAGGGATTAGTTTGGGGGGATGGGGGTGTTTTTGTTTTTTGTTTTGTCTTGTTTGCTTTTTTTTGGTATCCTCAGTATTTATAATGCCTGTCACAGTTTGGTGATTGATTGACTCAATGATCCATGATTTCATCAGTATGGATACTCCCTTCACCAATACAGATCACAACCCCTTTACCATCTTTAGGAGTTGAAAAGCTCATCACAGCAAAGCCAAATCCCTTGATGAGCTTCTGTGAACTTAGCAAGGCTTGTCTGCAGCCTTACACAAAACACATTCCCACCCATTCTCCAAGCCTTTCCAGATGTCAAGGCTTGCAGGAACTTTTAGGATTTCTACTCTGCAGACATGGCCTTCAAGAAACCAGAATCTCCTTCACACTATAATAAAGTATCGGTGTTTAGGAGAGCCATGAACTTGAATGGGAAAAAAAGTTTATTTTCACTAACCTCTAGATGAAATTTAGCATTTCCTTTAATTATCTAAATATATATATACACATACATACATACATATATATATAATTATGAGAAGAGATCCACAAACTTTAGGCTGCTAAAGAGGTCTGTGACACAAAAAAGGATTAAAAACCTGTCTTACATGAACTGATGCCAAGTGAAATGAGCAGAACCAGGAGAACACTGTATACAGTAAAAGCCACACTACATGATGAGTAACTTTGATAGACTTACTTCTTCTTAACAATGCAAGAATCTAATACAATTCCAAAAGACTCATGATGAAAATGCTATCCACATCCAGAAAAAGAACTATGGAATCTGAATGCAGATCGAAGCATATCATTTGCTCTCTTTTTTTTTTGTTTCTTTTTTCTTGTGGTTTCTCCCATTGCTTCTAATTCTTCTGTACAACATGACTAAGGGGAAAATAGGTTTAATACAAATGTACATATTGAGCCTATATCAATTTACATATTGTCTTGGGGTGGGGGAAGAGAAGAGATGCGGAGAAAATTTGGAACTCAAAATCTTATGGAAGTGAATGTTGAAAACTAAAAATAAATAAAATTTTAAAAACAACAACCTCTATCTTTAGAGAATTGTCTATAACATGGAGAGGGTTAAGTGACTGGCCCAGGGTCACACAGCCAATAAGTATCAGAAGAAGAATTACAATTTAAATCTTTCCGACTTTGAGAGTAGCACTGTATCCACATGGCCCATTCTGAAGCTCATAGATTGGACAATAGGTCCCTGTCCTCCCAGCACAGGGTGAAGGAAATACTAAATAGTAACTATTTCTCTTTTGGCCAGAAACCCTGAGGATCTTACTTTCTCAGTTTGATTTTTTTTTTTTTGAGTTTTGATTAAAGGGGCTATCCCTTGATTAACTTCTTAAAGCGACCTATTCATTGAATGGACATTACCTCATTGACAGTGAGCACCTGGAAAGACCTTAGCCTCAAAGGGCCAGGGTCTCACAATGCATCCTGGGCCATCTTCAATTGTCCTGACTCCTATCTGGCCACCGGACCCAAATGGCTCTGGAGGATAAAGTAAGGCTGGTGACCTTGCACAGCCCTCCCTCACTCAAATCCAAGTCGACTGCAAACCATATCATCATCTCCCTGATGTCATGGTCCTCTTCAAAAATGAAAGACAAACAACACAACAATCCATATCTCCATGTTGACTACAGAAGAAAAATATCACTATGCAAAAAATCAACCCAATTTCTTCATCTATAACATGAGAGTGTAAACCTGAATGGTTTCAAAGTTATCATCTAAATCCAAAATTCTACAATTCTAAAGGATTAAAAAGGCTGAAATATACAATAAATTGATCAGTTCAACATAAGTAGCCTTTTGGAAAAAACAAACTAATGTTAACTAAAATAACATTCCTGGGACATCACAGAGATTGACAGCAAATGTATAACTATAAAGTGATTACTTTTTTTTAATCAAGAAGTATGTTTCACAAGTTTCAGTCAATATTTTTTGTTCTATGGAATATGGCAGCAGCAAAACAAACTGGAGAATTCTTTAATTTAAGAATTTCTAACAGATTTAAACAGATTGTTTAAGGCAGAGAATTTGCTTCCCATGTCACCTTTTTATACTTCATATAACTTTTCATATAAACTTTTCATATAACTTTTGGTTTCTATTGTTTTTCTTCAGCAATGTAGACAACTAGTATTCTGTTTTCTCTTTTACATATACTTAAATGATAATAGAGGCAGCTAAGTGGTTCATTGGATAGGGCACTGGGCCTGAGTCAGGAAGACCTGAGTTCAAATCAAGCCTTGGACCCTCACTAGTTGTATGATCCTGTGCAAGTCACCTAACCTGTGTTTGCCTTAATCCAACAGAGAAGAAAATGGCAAACCATTCCTGTATCTTTGGCAAGAAAACCTCATACAGGGTCACAAAGAGTGGGACACAACTGAACAACTCAGCAGCAAAGTGATAAATCCCTGTCAGCTATTTTCTATTCGATATATCACAAAATCCTCTATTTCATTTGGAATAGCTAAATAATGTATTTTCTTCCACTGTTAGTTCAATCAAGCAATAAGTATTTATTAAACACCTACTATATACCAAGCTCTATAATGGGTTCTGAGAATACAAATACAAAGAATGAAACAATCCCTACACATTCAGAGTTGATATCCCAACAAAGGAGACAAGAACATAGGTATACACAAATACGTAGAAAAAAAAATTTAAGCAGTTAAATCAAGGTGAGGGGGGTGGAGGGAGAGAGGGAGAGAGGGAGGGAGGAGGAGGGAGAGAGAGAGAAAGAGAGAGAGAGAGAGAGAGAAGAGACAGAAGAGAAGAGAGGAGAACAGAACAGAACAGAATAGAACAGAACAGGAGAGAGAACAGCACACTAGCAGTTGAGGAGATCAGGATAATTTTTAAAAAGCTGGGCATAAACAGTGTCTTGAAGGAAAAGGACAGATTCAACGAGGCAAAGGGAAGGAGGTAGTGAATCCTAGGCATGGTGACCAGCTGGTGCAAAGAGAAAGAGATGGGAGATGGGGTATTGTGTGAGAAAACAGAGAGGCCACTTTGGTTGGATCAAGCAGCGCAGTATGGGGAATAACGTACAATGAGACTGGAAAGACAGGTTGGGGCCAGGTTGTGAAGGGCTTTAAAAGCTAAAATGAGCAAATTGTATCTGATTCTAAAGACAATAGGAAAGTACAAGAGTTTACTGAGTACAGTGCAGAATACAATATCTTTTAAAAATATACAGTGCTCAAAATGAAGTAATAAAGTGAGTCACATGGAGAAGCTAAATTCTAAGATCAGTACACAAGTAAAAAATAATATATAATCAAAAACTACCCTTGAAAAATCCTTCAAATTGTCCATATTTGGAAAGAGATTAAGGTCTCTTTAAACGAAAGCAGTCTATATAAGATAGCATGATAGATTGAAGAAGGCTGCCATGGAAACAACTGAATATACATTTTATTTTTATCCATAAATCAACAAGCATTAATTAAATGCCTACTGTATACCAAGTTCTGTACTAGATTCTGGGGATACAGATACAATGAATAAAACAGCTCTTACTTACAAGGAATGCTGCTGATCAGAAGCCAGTAAGGATTCAAATAGAAAAGAACAGAAAACAGGTAACAACTTAGCTAGGCAGGAAAACCAATGATTAACGAAAACAGTATTCTTGAAAGCGCTTCACACATTAAGTATGATTATATTTGAGGGTGATTACAATTCCACATAACTATGACTTCTTCCTGCATCACCATGGGACAAGAGAGGACACAAGCAAGTCAAAGGAAACACAGCAGGGGCCTCGAGCTACCCAGGAATGCTAAGAAGGCCAACTAAGGTTGTATCTATCACAGCCTAAGCAGAATGAATAGAGTGTTTGTAGTTATGACAAAAAGGAGACTCTAGAATCACACTCAGTCTGTGAGATGTTGATACTATGAGAGGCACAAGTAACTGAGACCAAATGAGAGAACAGCAGATTGACATCTCCCATCTCACTCACTGGGGAGACAATCATTGAATGAAAACGGTGCCTTTCCTGAACAGGAGCCAGCACTGTGTAAAATTGGGTTTTTTCTCTCTCTCCTCTCTTCTTTCTCTTTCTTTCTTCCCACACCCCGCTCTTTTTCTCCCTACCCCGTGCCCCCAGTGGGGGGAAGGGAAGTTCACAGAGTTGAATTGTTACATTAAATCAATTGTACAATTGATTGTATATAGTAAGTACTTAATAAATACTTACTGATTTATTGATCTAGTAGTGGAAGAAATAGGAATTTCTGTTAAGGAAATTTAACTTAGTTAATATTTTCTCTTTTCTGCATCTGACTAGTTCAATTATATCATATTTTGGTCCATCCTCATATTCCTCAAATGAATACTAATGACCGAGGAAAAAGCTCCCCAAAAGACTTTCTTAGCTGTGATCAAAATGTTATGAATAACACACTCCTTGAGAAAACTAAAAAGTTAACTAATGTCTTCTTTCTTGAATTTGATTAAGAATGGTTTGCTTTGCTTATACATAGAGCTATTCAAATTATCCTATTAGTGCTCAAACTCTAATTTATAAGATTTGTGATCTTTCCATATGTAAAGGATCAGAGCTTTATTCCATGATTTTCTCCATTAAAATGTATTTTTTCTTATTAGTCCTTTTGTTAAGGATCACCTATTTACCTTAAAACCAAAAAAATTAGTTTAAATTAGCAATCACTAATGGTTATAGCAATTTAAGCAAACTCTTTAAACTTCAAATTGAATAATTCCATTTTTAAAATCATTTCTTTACCTTATGTTGTTAAAAAAACCCAGAAAATGGAAATGAATGAGAAAACATCTATTAACTATTAATATTAAGTATAGATAATTAATATAAGAAATGTAACAAAAATAATAAATAAGGATGGAATACCATGCTTTATAATCCAAGATTTTATTGAAATTTACTTATAGCCTTTCAAGACCTTTGACATATAAATAAGCATCCATATTTTGGAGTATTTGCCTGGAGAGGATTTTTCTTTTTTTTAAGCTTTATTTTATCCAATAATCTAGTCTTACTTTGGAAAAAAAAGAGATTTGGGAAAAAATTGAAGGAAGGGGAACCAAGTGTTTATAATACTCCATGTCCCAATGGCCACTGGAGATAAAAAGTAAAAGGTTTTCTCATGCACAACTTTTCAGAGAAAATGCCTATCAAGAGATATGCTTTTTCTGAAACTTAACTTTTGAACCTTTCAAGATTCGGACAGAGATAAAAGCTCAAAAACCTTACTTTTGAGAGAGTTTCATTTGCTCACTAAGAGAGGATTTTAAATGTCAGAGGTCTGGCACAAGTTTTGAACTCCACCTAATCTATGAATCTATGGTTTCTTTCTTCTCTATAAGAATTACTAACTCTTTTTAGAGTCAAAGAAGTCCTTTGAAAAGTAACTTAAAAGACACTCCAGATAATAATGAAATTGTGAATTTTAAAGAGTAGGGCAAATGATTACTACTATTATATATATGCATATATATGTATATACATATATATATATATATGAAAACTAGATACAAGTAAAGGAAGTGAAGAAAGAAAACTAAGCTATAGTATAGTCTATATTGGCAGTCGAACAGGCGGTTAATCCTTCTGTTCTGCCTTTTCCTTGCTATGGCAGAAAGATAAGAGAATGGCAAGAAGATGATCAAAGAACGGAATCAGAAGCAACAAGGTACAGTAGAAAGATTCTGAGCCAGGGAACCTGGGTTCAAATCTCATGCTGGCCACTAGTTACCTGTGCAACCTCAACCAAATTACCTGATCTCTCTGAATCTGCTTCCTCATTTGCAAAACGAGGATACTGGACTATCTATAGCTTTTTGGCTTCCTGCTAGCTCTAAATCTATGTTGTTCTTGAACATTTCAGTTAAAGTAAGTATCTGTGGATTTATGTTTGACACTATCTTTAAATCTGACATAGCTAACTAAAGATAAAATAATAAAACACCCTAGAGCATGGTGTGGTAAAAAGGTAGAAAGACTCAGGATTCCATGTTCCGATTCAGGCATAAACTATTGCATGACCTTGGGCAAGACACTGAATTTCTTTGGGTCCTTCTATCCTTATCTATAAAATAAAGAGTATGTACTAAGTGATCTAAGAAGATCTAAGTTCAAATCTGGCCTCAGACACTAGGTGTGTGACCCTAGGCAAGTCACTCAACCCAGTTTGCCTCAATTTCCTCATTTATAAAATGAGCTAGAGAAGGAAATGGAAAATCACTCCAGTATCTTTACCAAGAAAACCCAAACATGGTCATGAAGAGACAGACACAACTGAAACTGAACAACACTAACTGATCTCTAAATTCTAATCTCTTTCTAAAATTAGATTCATTCTCTAATTCTGTGAATTAAAGAGTGAATTGTGTGGAAGAAACAACAAGGAGAACAGCAGCAGAGCACGAAGCATGTGTAATAAGAAAGATGAACTAGAGATTTTAAAGCAATGCAAAGGGACAAATTTTATCTCACAGAAACCAGACCTGGTAAAACGAGATCAATGTCTGGAACATGGCTCAGAAAGGGAGGGCTTTGATAATCCAGATATCTGCAGGAGCTCTTTTTCTACCACAAGCAAGCAGTTGCCAATTCTTGGCATTGCTCCATGAAATTATCATCCTTCAAAAGATGGAGACACCAACAAAAAGAAATTTTATTTAGGATTTGATTCTCAACAGTACAGAAGAGCTAACTAATGGGGTGGAAATGAAGAGGACCTTGAGAGGAAGTGACTACTTTATCTTCAAATCTGTAACTGAGGAGAAGAAAGCAGGGGAAAGTCCAACATATACCCTAAATCTGGGGAAATAAGGTTTTGATATTCAAATGAAAAATTAGTAGAATCACACAAGACTATAGGTCTACAGAGCAAGTAAACTGGAAAGGAATTAGAACCTCTCCAAGAATAAAACTCTGCACACACAAACAGTAACAATTCTAAATCAATGAGAAAAAGGACTTATATTTTTTAAAAGTCATACATAGAAGAAAAGCAGCTAACGTAGGATGAATACAAAAGTGATAACATTCTAAAAAGGAAAAAAAAAAAGAGCCAGGAATGCAAAATCTCAGAATTAGCTGGGGCTGGTGAGAAAAGCTAAGAATAACAAAGGAAATGGGGGGACAGGGTAAGTGGGAGCAAGATAAATGATCACAGGTACAAGGCAAAGCTGTTCAATTCCTACTTTGTTTGTTTTTCCTACCAGAGAGAATGATCTTTGAATTGGAAATGACAGAACAAGAACGGAGAATGGGGAGTCGATCCCCAAGCTGAGGAAACAGGTAATGAGAGATCATCTAGCTGCTCATGATGACGAATGGCATCCTTAGGTAATGAAGGAACTGAGAGATGTGACTGTGGAGACATCTTCAGTTATCCCTGAAGGGTCACTGAATAGAAGGAGTACTACAGGACCAGGGCAAGGGGGTAGGATGGAGAAGACAAAGCAATGGACAAAGTATAAATCAGTCTGATGTCAGTCTAAATTAGATCACATTTTATTAAAAAGTAGTGAAAAAGTAAACTATCACAAAGAGCCAGCATGGCATCATCAAGGCAGGTTGTACTAGACTAAACACCTTTTTTTTTTTAAACAAAGTTAGATAAGAAGACTGCTGCAGATATAGTTCATATGGAAGCAGAGCAAAGCATTTGATAAAATCTCTCATGTTATTCTTGTGATAAAAAGGAAAAACAATATTACAGTGGATTTGGAACTCACAGAATGACTGTATTTACCAAGTAATCATTAAGGGGTTGATGTCAACCTGAAAGGCCAGCTCCAGTGGAATGCGCCAGGGATCTGTATTTGACCCCAGGCTGTTTAAAAATTATCAGTGCCTTAGATGAAGACATAGCTGATTATCAAATGGCCACAGAACACAAGGCTGGAAGGCAGAGCTGACAGAGTAAATGAGTCAGGATTCAAAAAGACCTTAATGGTCTACAACCACTAGGCTGACTAACATGAAATTTAATAGGGAAAAATGTACAATCTTACATACAGATGCAAAAAATCAACTTCGTAAATAAGGGGGGGGGGGGCAGAGGGCGGAGCCAAGATGGCGACTGGAAAGCAGTAACTGGCGTGAGCTCCCCGCCAAGTC
>CM053622.1:639233238-639272882 GCA_028646595.1 Phalanger gymnotis | reverse complement strand
AAAAAAAAAAGATTTCCCACTGAAGAGAACAGCACAGTTGGTTGCCACTACTTCATAATTAGTCAGAAGAATAAATGCCAGCAAGCTTCTCAGTAGCCCCTAATCAATCATTTATGCTCTTAGCTTCTTGACCACACTATCTATAACTATATTTTGAGGAACCGTGCCTAAGAATTAAAACACAAACCAATACAGTACAGGGGCTTTGTGACAATTACTTTGGGTACTCGGGTATCCTTTACACTTATGCTTTAGGGCTGTGTTCTAAAAGGATGAGGTGGCTCAAAGTCCAACACTCAAATAAGTGGGACTTCACTACATCTTCTTTCAGGGACCACTTGTCTTTCTATAAAGGGTCACTTTAGGCAGTGACAAATAGCTAAATCTATATTATGCAAAATATAGGAGGAGAATCTGTCCCTGTAAAGGCAAATTTAAACACGAAAGGGAGCTATGAATACTTAGGAATACAGTCCATGCCAGGAAATCTGACCAAATATCAGACACAAAGTGAATAATGAAGTGAAGAAGGAAACAATTGGTGAGAAACCAGATATGCCCCTATTGCTTATAACACTGAAGCCAGGTTTCCATTGACTTTCATTTAAAATGTGTCCTTGTCTTGAAATGCTGGCAGATTTGAAAAGGTTTTTGTTTGGTTTGGAGGGGAAAAAAAGGGCTACTGCCAGCTTTGCCACTTTTTTTTTCTTAACTAGTAAGCTGTTAAAAAAAAAAATACAAAAACCCTACCATTATTTTGAACAGATTATTTTGTGCTATTAAAAAAAAAACCTGGCATTTTTATACCACATGCAAAGTGATATAATCACCCTAGCCCAGTGATCCCTGCAGATGACTTAAAGTTGCCCAATTCTAAGATCTAAATATACTGATTGCCTTTCCCTCAGAGTCTTTCTGAATGACCTCTGGAATGTCCTCCTTGTTCTTTATCCATTTCTGACAGGTTATGGCCAGCAGGGGCAAACAGCAGATAACGCAGTGATTTAGAAAGACAACGAAGCTTTCGGAGTTGTCCCTTTGACCATTTGCTCTCCTCCAGAAGTAGTCCAACAGCAGGGCTTGTTTGTTGGTTGGTTGATTTAAGAGTGTAAATACATCCACCCAGAAAAGTCCATCACTTTGGCAAAAATGTTTCCACCATTGGCATTCCTCACCCAGGACCAGAGGATCCTAGATTAAAGGAATGCAGGATCATAGATTTAGAGCTGGAAGGCACCCTAAAAGGTTATCTAGTCCAACCTCCTTATTTTCTAGCTAAGAAAAAGTGAGCCTTTTAGGGATTAAATTATTTGTCCAAGGTAACACAGAGGCTAAGTGGCAAAGGCAAAATTTGAACCCAGGTTCTCTGACTCCAAATCCAGTACTCTTTCCATTAACCTAGGCCTCTCCTCTATGTATAAGAGCATTTCATAAATATTTCAACATAAAGAAAAAGAATAATCTACATGAATCTGATAATACATCTTTTTGAGGTTACTAATTTTATCAGTGATAAGCAGTAGTTAACTTGATGCTTTTCATCTTAAGTCATACAACCTGGAAGAGGCAAGTGTGGAAATCATCTAGTAACCAAAGGTCATCTAATGATTTCCAACACCTTTTTTTTCCCCTCTATTTCAACAATGGTCAAAGGATGGAAGCAGAGCCATGGATATGGGCGGCATGAAACTTAGAAAAGAGGAAACTATCCCGTAAGCTCAGAGATCAGGTCTTTCCATTAGGCTCCCATACTAACAATAAACTTCAATAAAAGAACATATTTGGCTAACTGATTATTTTGCCTTTATTGAGGAAGCAGAAATAAAGGTTTACAATACACACATTGTGCTTTCAATGTCTCTAATCTTACCCAATAGGACCTTTTCTAATTATTGTTAATGGCCGGAAAACTTGGTACCAGAAAATCACATTCCATGAATGAGCATGTAAGCTAACAGGAATTACCATTTATTGTAGAATATATTTAGCTAATTTTCTTTCCTAAAACAAAACAATTGTAGCTTAACTGTAATTATTTAACTGTTTAATGAACAATTACACTATAAACCAAAATAGTAAATGTTAGCAGAATAATTTTTAATAATGATACATTTCCATTTGTCAAAGTAAACAAGTCTTTAGAAATTGATTAAAATTAGTCAAAAAGTTTTTATAATTGCTCATAAGAACTAGAATAAAGATTTTTCTTCATTTCTAACTATAAAATGAGATTATTGTTTTGCCTTTTTCATATGAAGATACTGCTAGCTACAGCTATAGTTACTGAATTCAAGTCTCTTCTCACCTCCAGGGATAAGTAGACTGCTTATAGACATATTTTTATGATAAAGAAGTAGAACTGGAAGTGAGAATAAAGGGTAAAGAATTATCCCTGCTACTGTATCTAATTTTGTATATGCTTTGGAGAGGAACAGAGCCAAAAAGGAACATCACAGAGCCCATAATCACATGCCTCCCTAATTCCTCTCAAAATCTCTCTTGACCCTCCCTCACATCTGTTCTATAACTCTATGTAAAGGAACATACTCAAGCCTATTCTGACAGAGCAAAGGGTAAAAGTGGCAGTCTGAAAAACTCTGCCTAGCCAGTCTTGGGACAGGCTTTCTCTCCTCTAGATAGGCTTTATCCCCCTTGCCCTGTACACCCATCTTGCTCACTTTGAACAACTTCTCCCATATAAAAAGTTCCACGCCTGATGCAAACTCAATAATTGCTATCTCTGCCTATGACATCAGAGATAAGAAACCAGGCATTCCTGATACAAATCACTCCCCCCACCCCCTCCGATGAGGAACCTGGCCCACTTCAGCATCCCCCGAGTACAGCAACTATGTGAGACAACCCAGGTATGCCTGTATGGGAATGGAAAAAATGGAGACAGTCTAGAATAACCTGGGTGCTGGACCCAGAAGTGCCTCTCACATGATCACCTTTCCCTTTTTGCTTCCCTATTGTGGCCTGAATATCATTTCAGCCAAGGCCTAGATTGCCATGATGGTTACCCTGAGGTATTAGCCCATCCAAAAAACCTGTTTGTACCCCTCTCTCACCAGTGACTATGACGCAGATTTATTCTGGTCTTATATCTTCCTCATTTCCATCTCCTTCCTTTTTCCTTCCTACCCATTGCCCCTGATGTCTACTCCCAGTTCTCACCTCCCACCCCCCAAAAAAGTATCAAATGACAGGCCTATCATTGTTAGTATCGCTGGGCAGCTGGGTGGCATAGTAGATAGAATAATGGACTTGAAGTGAGGAAGAGCTGAGTTTGAATCCTGCCATAGCTATTTACTAGCTGAGTGACCATTAAACTTAAAGTCTCTGTGCCTCAACTGAAAAATGATGACAATAACAAAGCCTACCTTACTGTGGTGTTATAAGGATCAAATGAGATAACATGAGTAAAGTACTTCGCCAAACTTAAAGCACTACAGAAATACTAGGTATTATTAGACAATTTGTTTATTCTGTAGACATGTCTAAGGCCCCCCAAAAGCAGCTACAATAAACTGGCACTTGAGGAAAGTGCTTCTCTGTTCTATCCTTAAGAAGATCTGAGCTGAGGCTGTCAAGGGAAGCTAAGGGCAATAAAAAAGGTGTGAGTTTTGTTTGTTAAGTTATATTGGGAGCAAAAGGGTGGACCAAGGATAACTAGGAGAGAACAGGCAATGTCAATCATTTCTTACTTTGCTTTGATTTCCTCTGACAAGAACAATGGAAATGACAAAATAAGTGACTAACAAGGCATAGTTAACCATGATAAGCAAGGAAATAGTAAAAGAACATGCAGTGTGATGGATTCCAGTCACTTGGCCTAGATGAACTACACACATCCTCAGGTTCCAAGACACCTGGAAGGCATGATTACGGATTCACTGTCAGTGACAGCTGAAAAAAATCACAGAGAATCAGAGAGGTAACTTAAAATTGGAGAAAAGCAAATCACGGATTATTTTTTTGAAAATCAGGATAACTACAACTGCAAAGCTATATGGAAGTAAGCTTGCTTCAATTGATAGGAAAATACTAGAAAGGGCTAAATATCTAGAAAAGAAAGGGGTGATGACAAAGAACCTAGCATGGTTTTATCAAAAATAGGTCATACCAGGGGCATCTAGGTGGTACTGTGGAGTCAGGAAGAGCTGAGTTCAAATCCCACCTCAGACACTTGACGCTTACTAGTTGTGTGACCCTGGGCAAATCAACCCCAACTGCCTTGTGTTAAAAAAAAAAAAAGTCATGCCAGATTAATTTTACTTCCTTTTTTGGCAGGATTACTAAACTAGCAGACAGGTGTCCCAAAAGTCTTAGTGCAGTTTAAATTCTTAAAATTACACTGAGATTTTGGGGACACCCTATATTTTAACTTAGTTTTAACAAAGTTCTTTACTAAGTATCTCTTCCTTATCAGGCAGAGAAGACTAAACACTAATACAATTAGGTGGATTCAGAAGTGGCTGGATAGCTAGATTCAAAGAATGAGCAAAGAATGGAGCACTGGGCCTAGAGTCTGAAAGAACTGAATTCAAATCTGACCTCTGGCTCTTATAACTTATGTGATCCTATGCGAGTCATTTACCCTCAGATTGCCTCAGTTTCTTCAACTATAAAATGGAAATAATAACAGTACCTCACAGAGTTGTTGTAAGGATCAAATGAGTTAATATTTGTAAAGCACCTACAGGATGCCTCACACATAGTAGGCATTTTAAAGATGCTTATTCCCCTTCTTCCTTAATGGCTCAGTATCAATGTTGCAGGAGGTTAGCAGTGGAATACCCCAGAGATCTGTGAATATCCATGAGCTGTTCAACATTTTTATCAATGACTTGGATCAAGACATAGATGGTATACTCTTCATATCTGCAGATGTCACAGGCTGGAGAGGAGAGCTAACACTTAAAATGGCTGTCAGTATCTAAAAGAATTTTGACAGTCTATCAGGGGTGGGGAACCTGCAGCCTCGAGGCCTATGTGGCCCTCTAGGTCCTCAAGTGCAGCCCTTTGACCAAATCCAAACTCCCCTTAATAAAAGGATTTGTTCTATAAAACTTGGATGTGGTCAAAAGGGCACACCCAAGGACGTAGGAGGCCACATGTGGTCTTGAGATCGCAGGTTCCCCACCCCTGAATCATCAGGCTGAATCTCAAAGGATGAAATTAAATAGGGATAAATAATAATATCTGACATTTGAGTATAGAAAATCAGTTTTGCCAACACAGAATGGGGCAGATATGGTTAAACAGTACTTGTTCAGGGGTGTGGGGGGTGGGGGTGGAGCAGATTTGAGATCTTAATTATGTTGCAAGCTTAATGAGTCCACAGTGTAACCCGGAAGCCAAAAAACTAATATGATCTTGGGGTGCATCGAGAGGGAGAAGAGCTTCCAAGAATAAGTAGGCCAATAGCCTCACTATACTTTCTCTTCATTCTCTATCACCTCATGTATTGCATTCAATTCTAAGTACTTCAATTGAAAAAGGACACTGATAAACTGGAAGGTTCAGAGGAGGGCAACAAAATAGCAAAGAGTCTTGAGACCATGTCATATGAGGATCCATTGCAGCATTTGGGCATGTTTAGCCTGGGAAACCAAAAATGCAAGGAAAGATTAGATTTGTTCTGTGTGGCAACAAGTTGAAAAGATGAAAATTAAGGTTAGATATCAGAAAAAAAACTTACTAATAATTAGAGCTGCCCCAAAATGGAATGGGTTGTCTTGGGCAATGGTGGTTTCCTGATGTTTGGAGGTCTTAAGGCACAAGATGACTTATTTTCTGGGTATATAAAGTAAAGATTCCTTTCAGGAATAGGTACTTGGTAGCTACTGAAGTCCCTTTCATGCTCAAATTCTGTGATTCCATGAAGGGAAAACACTATGGGGGCACAAATACTGAATTTAGGCAGAAGTCACATTAGGGAGAAAGATAGTAAGTTCAGTTTTAAACACGGTAAGTTTAAGATAACTACTATATACCAGTACAATATTTCTAAATGAAAATTGGAGAAGTGAGATGGAAGTTCAGTTGAGAGGATAAAGAGATTTGAGACACATAGATAATTGAATCCATGGGAGCTGACAAGATCACCAAGTGAAATAGTATAAAAAGAAGAGAAGACCCAGGATAGAGTCTTGTGGGACACCCAAGGTTATGGGGCTGTAGCCTGGATGGAGATCTAGGAAAAAAAAAAAAAAAGATTGAGAAGGAACATCAGATAGATAGGAAGACAACCAGGAATGGGTAATGTCATGAAACCCTAGATATTTCTATCTAGGAGAAAAGTGTGATCAACAGTGCCAGATGAGGACTGAGAAAGGGCCATTAGATTTGACGATAAAGAGATTATTAGTAACTTTGGAGAGAGTAGTTTTGGTTGAACGAGGAAGTCAGAAGCTAGACTGTAGAGTTAAGATGAGAGCGAGAGGAAAGAAAGTGGAAAACCTATGGTAGACAGTCTTCTCAAGGAGTTTAACCACAAAGAAAGGAGAGACATGAGATGACTCTTAGTGAGGATGGATCAAGTGAGGGAAGATAGGGAGACAAGGGCATGTTTGTAGGCAGAAGAGAAGCAAGTGGTACACAAGGAGAGACTAAAAATAAATGAGTCAGGAGGATAAAGGAGGTAATCTGCAGGAGAAAATGGAATGGAATGGCATCACTTGTGCAAGTAGAGGGTTTTTGCCTTGGCAAGGAAAAAGGCCACCTCTTCATGTGAGGCAGGAGTGAAAAAAGAAGATAGAAGCCATATGAGAGATGTAAGCTGAGTAGAAAGGGAGAAGAAACTCTCAGCAAATGGCCTCAATTTTTTCAGTGAAATTATGGGGTGTTCAACAAAGTATATTTAACAAGCCTCTAAAAGTTTTCATTTAAGACAAAATATCTGAAACATCAGTCGAAAGGAAATAAGATTAGTCTGGCATGATCTGTTTCTAAAAGAACCTATGTTGGTTCTTTGTGATTACCACTTCTTTTATTTCCCATATATTTTTTTTTCTTCTCTTCAATATATGTTCCAGAAAATTTTCCAGAAATCAAAGTGAAACTATAACCTAGATTTGAATTCAGGGAACTGGGATCCAAATTTTAGTTCTACCACTTAAACTCTCTGGATTTCAGTTTCAGTTCAAAAATCAATGAATATAGGCTTATAGCTTGCATATTTTACTCTCTTCACTTTTGGGGAAATATTAGTGGATTTGTTCTGCAGTCATGTGGCTCCTTACTTGATCTTCACAGTTTTTCAAAGTTCAATCAAAATGTTACTCAAACAAGACAAGATGCAAAGATTAAAACCTATCATCAAAGGCATTTTGGAAATTTTGAGATCATGACTTTCCTTATTCTACTATTGAGCAAGGTGTGTGTGCGTGTGTGTGTGTGTGTGTGTGTATGTGTTTGTGTGTATACTGCTTTGGAAATTGTTCAAAGATTTCTTTCTAGGGAGACAGAATCCTATTTCCACTCTAAGAAAAGCAATTATATTCCTAAAATAGATGGAATTTCCATGTACCATATATTAAGTTTTTCAATAGTTGACTACAGATGAGCTGTAGGCAACTGTACATACTGGACTATTCATTACGATATAGTAAAGATCTTGACAACTAATTTTAGTCCCAAAAGACCCCTTTAACATGGATCCAAACTTCAGTGAACCAATGGCCTGACATCTCTGAGTATCCTTATCTCTCATATGTTACCAAGCAGTGACAAAGGCTCATTACATAGCTAAGCTTCTTAGATTCAGGTAAAATCAAGTCACTATATTTAAGGAATTAGGTGGCTTACTTGGGTGTAGGACAAAACTTTTTAGAGCAGAAAAGTCTAGTAACTTTGCTGCTCCATTTCTCAATGAAAACACCCTTTCCTGGGCAAAGGAACAGTTCCTGCATCTTCTCAAATGGTGATTCTGAGAGTCACACAGAACTCAGATATGGCCCAATGGCTGCCACAATTCATTAGCTCCATAGAAAATCTGCAAAGTAGTCCTTCCACTCCCCAATCCCATCCCACCCCACCCAGGTTCACAGTCAGTTGCAAAACAAGCCGTAGAATTATATTCACCTAAGCCAAAGAAGACCATGTTTCCCAGCCAAAATGCCAGCTAAATCTAAGGTTGTAGTTCCAGCTTCTGGCTACAGAACCTCTACTATTTTTAAGTGTTCTCTGCCACATTCAACTGTTGCATTCCAACAAATAAAAGTTAGCTACATTTGCAAATATTTAAAGTATTTGCTCAACTCATCACTTCTATTACTCAATGGTGATGAACATCCACCAACCAATCTATGCTGACAGAGTACAGAGGTAAGTAAGTGGTAGCCTGAAAAATCTCTGGTTTGAGATTGGGGAGTATCTGTTTGGCCATTCTTATAACAGGTTCTCTCTACTTAAGAAATACCCCCTTCTTCCTTTCTAGTATTTGGTGCCCTTTCTCTGGAATATTCCTTCCCCATCCTACCCACCCCTATATAAATATTTCCATGCCTGATGCAAACTCAATAATTGGTGTTTCACTGCTTGTGATAGCAGAGACAAAAAAATCAGACACATCTGACAGAGACACCCCCCTCCACATAAAACACCTGGCCTTCTTCAGCATCCCAGAGTGGCTTACTAGGGCTATATTTATTCAAATATAAATATCTGTATAAAATCTTAATGCTTAAAAGCTTTCATTTACATAGCTTAATAAATCCTGTATTAGACTGTTAGCTTCTTGCCCAGGACTCTCTGCACACAATAGACACTTAATAAATGTTTACTGAATAACAGAGCAGTATAATTTACAGGTTTGCAAAATGTCACTTTCTACTTACATGACATATATTGACAGCAAAATTACTATGTATTTATGACTACTATCAAAACTAATTTCATTTTTTCACTTTGTCACTAAAAAAATGCACACAAAAGAAAAACAGAAAAGGACATCCCACTGCTTCTGAGACTAATTCCAAATAGTATCAATGAACAATTCAATCTATTTAGCCTAATTGGCATTACTTAAGGGTCTTGGCCAACTATAGGCACAGAGTTAATGTCAGACTACACTTCAGATTCAATGAAGAATTTAACCTAGGTGATTACAGATTTAAAATGTCCAGAGGACAGCTTCAAGCAACATTTTCCTTGAGGTCTTTATTGCTGGCTATATGTAGAGAAAAGGAAGGGATTCAGGAGCAATCACTTAGGCTCTTCATTCATTTGATTCTCACCAAATTCTATAGCAGTTTATGGCCTCAGTAGCACATATACAATAAAGAATAATGTTTAAGTTTCAAGAGCAATAAACCAATTTTTTATTTCTAGTTTAGAGAATATATGGGGGTTTTTGTTTCTGGTATATAGGGGAAACCAGTCAATGGTTACGAATCAAATGTTTGGGGGATTTTAAATCTATCGGTCTACAGTATCTCAAACATCTTTAACACTTCAAGTGTCATTTCTTCTCGATTAATCTTAATTAAAATAAATCTCAAACACTATCATTTGGTACCTTTTTAATTTGTTGCTGGTGAATATATTCAACCTGTTATTCTTCTAAAATATTTTTTAATCGTTCTGAACTTAAATATCAAATAAAATGAGCGTTTCTATATACCTTGTATAACAGGAGGGATTTATACATGAAACTGTGAATATTAATAAGCATTCAATTTGTAAACTGCTTTCTCTGCATTATATATTTGTCTTCATAAGCAAAAAAAAGTGGAAATGTAGCATTACACCCATTTTACAGATGAGAAAATTAGGGTAGACAAAAGGTGAGACATCTCTCTTACAAGGAGAGGTGGCTTTTTTTTATTGTAACTACAACAGACCCTGTCTCCTATTCTGGATTCTTAGGGCACATTTTTATCCTTTAAAAGGATGTGTAATTTTCATTAAGGTCAATTAATATTTTGCATTCAGAAATAGTTGCAATTGGCACACTTGGCTTCCTAAGTATATTTAATAACCTTGGTTCCCACCTATTTTCACACATAACTAGGGTGAGGAGACCTAGTTCTCCCCTATTCTTTGGGCTTGTATTCGCTAGGTTTATGTATGTTCTATTATGTACATGTATTATGTATATTCTAGGATTATGATAAAATGTTATTATTAAAAATTAATTCAAAATAAACTGTTTATACCTTTTTTATAAATCCCTCCAGAGTAATCTGAATTTAACACTACTTTCCTTTGAAAATAGCACTTTTAATGCTGACCACTTATCCTGTAAAAGGATATAAGACTTCATCTAAGCCCAATTTGTTCATTATTTATACATAATCCTCTTCATTTTTCTGTGACCTTACCATACACATTTTCCAATCATGAAATTTCTCTTGATGTATATTGCATCCCTTTTTCAATGGAGATGAGCTGTATCATCATTTCCAAATATTTTTAACATTCCATAGTTGTTGATCTATGGGCCAATAAATTTTACTGAAAACCAAAATCAATATCTGCACTGGTTCACTAAGGCAGACTATAAGATACTCTTCGAGCTTAAGTGGGTCCAACAAAAAAGCCACTATCTAAAGCCACTGGAATCACCGTTATCTAAATTAGCTCCACTATTCATATAGTGAGCTATCATTACATTGAAATTATTCTTAATAAATTCTAGATTAGAATTTAATCTTATTCTTATAGAAATAGAAACTCCAATTTGAGGTAAGAAAATATATCCATTTACAATTACATTTTCATAAATTTCCCATTTGAAATCTATTATAGGACAGTATCTCATTCACTAAACCTAAAGAAGTTAGCGTGTATAGTGTTCTATTCTGCTTTAAAGCATCCATTTGATACTATAACAGTGTTTCATTTCAGATATTTCTAAAAACTAAGTCTCTTCTTTTATCAGTGAAAAGAAATAACTTCTGTGGTTTTGCACTACTCTCCAGTGTACAAGGTTTATATCAAAAGGTAAATCCTCTCCTTATTAGAGACCTAAACTATAGCAAGGGTGTTGACAATCTAGATTTCCAGATACTGGCAGAAATGTAAAGAATTCTTATGCAGTGCCTGTTCAAATATTGTCTGTCTTAGATAAATGCCTAATTCCCTTTTTCTACCTCTGAAAGCATAACCTGTTCAGTAATCCAAATGACATGCTATTGAAAATGTTTAGGTACTCATGCTCTAACTATATGTAATATTTAGAGACCAAACAGTTTACATGTAACTCAAAGTTTCTGTTTTCTACAAATAAAATGAAAGCATGTATTCCTACAGTTTTCACTTACAACTAATGAATTTCACATTTCCTTCATACATCTCCTGCAGAGAGCATTGCTTATAAAATGATTTTACACCAAGGGAGGAATTTCATAATTGAGCATTCTCAGATTAACTATAAGCCCTAGAACTTTATTTAAATAAGTGTCATATGCCAGTTTCACAATAACAATGTCTGGGTAAATAGTTCCCTAAATGAATAAATTTATAGGCTTTTAAAGGGGGTAGGGATGGATATAGCTGTTTCCATGTTAAATTAATGAAACATCTTTTGTAATTAATTCAATCCAAAAGTTTTAGGTCTTGAAGTTTACTAAAGATCAGATTCATCTCTAAAGCCACTACATGCAAGGAAGTAAATTCACAGTTCATTCACTGAGCTGAATAACAGTGGATTCAAACTCAATTAATGACAAACTTGCTATTTCTGATTGGATAAGATTACTTATAATTAACAAGATTGCTTTTTCAGTTCATTCCATTCAACATTACTAAATAACTACTTTGACAAGCCAAACCTCAATTCAAACATTTTTGCTTATATGTCCTTTGTATAAACATAAAGGAAATAAAGAATATAAAAAACATTATTTGGACAAGTTTAATTTACTAAACAAGATTACCAGAACTTGGTAACAGAGAGATTGTATCTCAAACTGAAGGCACAGAAGTGAGAAAGATGACCAAAGATGGATGTTTGGGAGGTGGCCTCGAATTAATCTGTTATTATGACTTTTCTTGTTGACTATGTCCATTCTTACAGATCCTTTTCTCATTTTGATCCCCAAATACAATCATTATTTTATGCCATCATTTCTATAATATCAAAATATCCATTAAAGCAGAAGAAAAAGATGTTACAATGTTGGTCTTCTTCAAAACACCACGGAAATTCTGACACATTTTCATCCTTTTGTTTAAAGTAATAACTACATAAAAGAAGCTCTCAGGAAAGAAACTATATATATATATATATATATATATATATATATATATATGCTGCATATAGAATAGAGATAATGTTTATATCAGAAATGAAAAATGGAAGTTTTGACATAATCCCATTTTTCCCTCTCTCATTTAAGAATTAAAAAAAAAGAGGAAATTTTCCGTGCTTTTTTTTTTGGGGGGGGGGGAGCGGGGAGACAAATGCATGGCTGCCAAAGGTCTCCAGGGCTTTAAAAACATCAACGGAGTGTATTTTGTCCCTAGGAGACAAAGGGTTAAAGTTTAAATTGTAGGGTAAACTGGCTAGGATAATCAAAAAAGTCTGGCACTCTTTTCCTCTTTATCTCTCTCATTTTCTCATTTTCTCATATTCTCTCTCTCTCTCTCTCTCTCTCTCTCTCTCTCTCTCTCTCTCTCTCTCTCTCTGCTTGGCAAATTGTTAACTATACTAAATGGCACTGAGGGAGAACAAGAAAAATATCCATACACACCAACTGAATTGTGAGGGTGTTGGAGCAATAAACTGAGACTGCATTAACAAGACTTCTCTAAGGACTAACCCTGCTTAAACATTAACCTAAAAATAAAACTATCAATGGAAAAGGAATGGGGAGATAATGGGAAAAGATATGATTGAACATGGTAAATTAAAAATTGAAGGGTTTTTTTTAAATTATCCTTACCCACTCCATACTGCTTTTCCTATCAAAATAGTGATTATATAGTCAGACAAATGCTCTACCAACATTCTCCACAAAACAATGCAAGATACAAATATATAACTAGAATTTTTTAGCACCTAGGGCAAATTGTAAAACTCCGTTCCTCCAACACACCTTCTATGGACCATGCCTCCTTGCACAATTAGGTTTTGATTGTTTTCTATGGCCTTTTTGTGCAGACCTTTGATTTCACTGGGGTACTGTAGGGAACATCCAGAATGGAAATTCCCTCTGCAGACCAGTGACTCATCCGTAACTCGATGAGTCTTTCAGAATCACTTGGGCCACTTGAGCTTGTCAGAGGTAAAACCTGACTGAATCCAAGACTGCCTCTAGACACTACACTACATAGCCCCTATTATACATAGTAGACACTTATGAATCATTTGTTAAATAGACATTGAAAAAAAGTGTGGAAAATGCCCTGAAGTATCTAATTTACCTCACCTGCATATACCCTGCCCACCAGAATTTTATTGTTCCTATGCAACTACCAAACTAGATCGGGATGGAGGTTGCTATCTATCCTTGCAGAATGCACAAGTATTCAGTCTATTTTCTGTCTCGTTTTTCCATTGTTCAAGTATCTCCCTTTCAACCCTACAGCTTCTAATCTATTGTCACTTTTTCGAAAAATCTGTTGGAGCCAGCATTGCTCTCTTCTCTCTTTCTTATCTATCCTATTTCCCATAACTTCTCTAGCAAGTCTTGGGTTTGGCCCTTGGGCTTGATGCCTTGGGTGGGTTTCACAGCCATTTAAAAAATCTGAAATTTCTAGAAGATTGGTCTCTACATAGCACAAGTTTTTCTGCATTGTAAAAGAATACAATTCTACCCATTTAAAAATCCAGCTGACAGCCTTTTCCTCAGTGTCTGTAACACTCTGAGAAGTAGGAAAAAAAACAAACAATAGCATGGATTTAGGGTAATAATCGATATTATCCAATAATAATCTATCCAATAATCCAGTACAGTTTTATTATGTGCTTTCTGATAACTTTGATTAATACTTTGTGACAATGACGATGATGACGATTGCTAGCATTTACTAGCTCTAGGGCAAGTAGGTGGCACAATGGATAGAGTGCCAGTCACAAAGCCCTGAGTTCAAATTCAGTCTCATATACTTACTAACTGTGACGCTAGGCAAGTCATTTAAGCCTGTTTGCCTCAGTTTCCAGTAAAATCAGCTGGAGATGTAAATGGCAAACCACTCTAGTATCTTTACCAAGAAAACCCCAAATGGGTCACACAAATGAAACAACTGAACAATGGCATTTACTAGCACCTTAAGGTCTGCAGATATCTTTACATGTGTGATCTCACTTGACTCTCACAACAACCCTGTGAGGCAGGTAATAATATTATTCCCATTTTACAAATGAGAAAACTGAGAGTCATACAACTAGTAAGTGTCTGAGGCAGGATTTATATTCAGTACAAATCCTCTGCTCAGTCTAATTCACCATCTAACTGTTTATACACACCACTAGCCAAAATATTTAAAATCCATGAAAATGGAAAATTCACACATTACTTAATTGCAAATATACAACAAGGTTGATAGTCATCCACTATGTATAATAGAGGAACCTCGAAATCTTTTTAAATATTATGGTCCTTCATCCCCCTTATTGCTAGTACCTTCCATCTGAGATTTCCAATATATCCCCTCTATATCTTTTTGTACATGATTGTGTGCAAACTGTCTCTGTAAACTACTTAAGAGCAGAGACTGTTTCCAGTTGCATCCGGTTGTTTATTTTTTCCTTTGTATCCCCAGCATCTGGAATGTAGCAGGTACTTAATAAATTCTTGTTTATTTGACATACATTCAGAACTTCCAAATTTCAGCACAGATTTAATTAGAAACAAGAGTTCCGAATGGCTTTCCTCTTACCATTAGGCAAGACTGATCTTCTATCCTTTTAATACAGAGGCTGGATTATCTTATATACTAAATAAAGTTTTGTCTAATTACAATACAATTCTAACCATGACTGTACTGCTGAACATCTGTTCCACTTTGTTTGGGTCAAATCACACTTTAATGAAGCTTCGTAGTAACTTGATATAGCTTACAGATCAGATTGGCACTTTATACCAATTTTATCAGAGCAGAAAATTATCCAGAAAACCACTAATCTGGTAAATGTTCTCAATTCTGTTCAAATATGTTAAATACTATTCATACCAGAAAAAAAAAACTCATACTTGTTTTTCCAATATGGAAATTCATGTAAGAGCAACACACACACACACACATATGTACATATATAAAAATTTATAATCATAAATACATGACAACTGACTTTATATTATAGAACTTTTTTAAAAAAGACAACTCACATTTCTAATACTGTGATTTACAACTGAATGCCTACTTTCCTCACAACAACTCTGCCAACCATAGGTTCACTGATTAAAGCTGGAAGGGACCTTGGTGGTCATTTAATCCAATCCTTATTCCACAGATAACCTCAGAGGAGTTAAGTGACTTGTCCAAGGCTACATATACAGTAAGTAGCAGCCATGCAATTTTAATCTGTCACCTGACACCAAACTCTTTCCACTTTTAAAGATGAGGCAAATGATGTAGAGGGAGGTTAAAGCACACGATCAGACTCATACCTCAAGTAAATGTTTTAGCCCATAGTCAAAACTCAAGTCTTTTTTTTACCATGAGATTAGTGTTCTTTTCTACTGCACCACAGACTCCCCAGCTAAGATACTGGCAGCATAAAGAAGGGACTGGTATAACAGAAAAAAATTTCGCATCCTTAAATGAGACTTGGAAGTGATCTTGGATATTATGTAGTTCAACCCCAATAATTTTAGGGACTAGTAAATACATACTAGCCAGAATTTAAATCCAGGCCCTCTGGTTTCAAATTTATACTCTTTTCACTATAGGGTTATAACCTCTGATTAAAAGAGTATAGATAACAAATTTACTTTCTCCCTGACTAAAGCAGTAGAAGAGAAAATAGACCAGAACGGAAGTGATTCATGTGAGGCCAGATTCTTCCCATCTGAAATAACAGCTGTCTATTGAAATTTTTCTATCTTCCTAAGTCTGGCCTTAATGGGAGAAGGCAAATTAATTTTTTTTTTTCCCAACTGAAAGTATTCAACTTATTCCTGGGAAGGGACCCTTTTTTTAAAAAAAAAAAAGAAAATTCTACATATGTACCAAAACAGATATAAACATGCCAACAAATAGAGGCACATAGTGCCATGAAGGAGGGAAGGGAGTGGAATAATCAGAGCTGTGCTTTGGATGGAGGGAAGAAGTTGTACTTAGTATGTAGAGTCCCTGCCTGCATACGCTCAACAAGGTAAAGGTTAAATGACAATGCCAGAAAAGATGGAGGATAAATAATACCAATTCAAGAAAGAAGGGAGAGACTGGCAGCTGGTGGCACCTAACTTCCTTCAGTGCCTTGGCCCAAGAAACATGCAGAGAGCCAATAGGAAATGCCAGGCAGGGCTGAGCCCCAGGATTTCTGAGGCAAGCAAGCCAAACAGGCATGGGGAGGAAATAGCCCAAGGTCCTTTGAAAGGCCCTACAAGTGTCTTGCAGAAAATGAAGCTGGAGCGGGGGATGGGAGGAGAGCCCTCCAGAAGGAAAGACAGAACACTGCCATGATATGACAGAATGAGGCTGCACATGGGGCTTCGTCTCTCTAAGCTACATATGAGAAGAGTAAAATCCAGAGAGTCTTAGATGTCCAATTTTGAGCCAGATGACCTTGCCATCAGCTGCTGAATAATACCTACATAAAGAATAGGAACTCGGGGGCAATAGCCACCACTTTTACATCAGCTAAGGAATGAACTGACCTTTCCAACTCACCTGGAACAATAAATAGTGGGAATAATGGTGGCTTAAACGGTTGCTGGCACTCTCCCTCCTTGCCTTGCACTTATCTAATTTCTAATTTCTTCAGAACCAGCAGTAGGAAGAGGGTAGAAGAATGGGAAAAAGGAAAAGACCAAACTCTAAGTGGTGTATATCCAGTTTGTGATATCTAGGAGGTGGAGTACAAAAGGGGCCTCTTATTTATACCACAATATCCACACTTAACAGTGCTCTCCTTATCCATATAGTGGTCTCATGTAAAATGAGTATTTCAGTGGCTAGACTAAACATAGATTCATTCCATGCAGCTGGTGGTGCAGTGGATTGAGGGCTAGCCTCAGAGTCAAGAAGATCTGAGTTCAAATCCTGATGCAGACACTTACTACCTATGTGATCCTGAAAGAGACATCCAAGTTTCTCAGCCTCGGTTTCTTCACCTGCAAAATGGATAATAAGAGCACCTATCTTCTTGGAGAGTTGTTGTGTGGACCAAATAAGATGTGCAAAGTGCTCTGCAAACTTTAAAGCTCTATGTAAATACTAGCCATTATTCATAACACAAAGAACCCAAGTTCCAGTTTCATCAGAATACGAATGCTTGGTGTTTAATAAACACTTACTGAATTGTTCATTTAAATCCAGAGGCTGAGATAGGGAGCTAGGGATTAATGAGGGGGGGGCTAAGAGGTTACCCCTTGGATTCATAGTTCCCTTAATAGATCCTACTTTAGTATTAATGAACAGAAAGTTAAGAACTAAGTATCAATCACTCCAAACTAAATAAGGTACTAAGTTCTTGGCCTACACCTTTCTAAACCTTTAACCAGGGACATGGAATTGGTCAACTGAGAAGTGGCAAATCTATAGCTTACATCACCCAGTATCACTGATCCACAGCAGACACTCAAATGTGATGATCTACACCTATAAGGTTAAGTAATGCTGTTTGGCACATATCTTTGTCTTTTAAGTTTATATCTCCATAGTGCCTGGCACACAGCAAGTGTTTAATAAACGACTGTTGTTGAACTAACCCTTTTTCCCCTAATTGTTAAAGATTCTAATTCTATTTTTTAAAATCTCTTTAGCTCTAATAGTACTTTTAAATTAATTTTCTATTTGTCTTACAGTAACAAAAATTATATGCTTGCTGTTCTGTGTCAAAAGAAAAATAACTCAGCTGAATGGCACATTCTTGTCTAGAAAACAATAAGGATTTGTTCATCCGGTTTTAAAATTTACAAAATGTAGCACTATGCATTTACTCCGAGTGAAATGGAAAGCAATCACACTCACTCTGCATTTTTCTAACGTTACCAAAACAACCAAATTCATCTTTGGTAGTCTATCGAGGGATTAATTTTCCTTAGATAAGCTGAAGTCCTTATATAAGACTGTAGACATTTGACCCTTGGGAAATAACCATGGGAAACTTTTTTCTCCCACCCTGAGAGTTTGTTTTTAGTATAACAGATGGGGGGAAAATTCTATTAAAAAAATCATAGCAAATCCATTAATGGCAACAATGAAAACATACCTTGGGCTACTTTCTAGAGCTCATAAAAACAGCACCAAATTATCTAAAATTTTCAATGTATATATACAGTATATCATGATATACAATTGTCCTTGAAAAGTCAGCTAGTCTATCGCCTGACACTAGGTAGTACTGATTCTCACCAACCCAGATTGTTGGATTAGAGGTTATCCTTCCCTAAAGATTTCAACACAGCCCTCCATATATAGGTATACCTTGAATTATGTTATTGATGTCCTCTTGAACATGTGTATAAATCTTCCTTTTAATCAAATACAATTCTTAATCTATTTTAAAACCCAAGATCTCAGCATTTAAAAAAAAAACCCGACAAGAAATCATTTTGTAAAGCAACTCCTGGTAGAGATCCTACCTGGCAAACTGTCTTTGCAGGTTCTGCAGCCCCTCCCCTTCTTAGCAACCACAGCTGAAGACCTCAAAAAATAAAAATTCTTACCACCAAATGGTTCAACTTCGGAAACATTTTTAATCAATGGAAAATGACACTAAAGATTTATTCTGAACTGCCTCACTAAGAATCATTGAGCTTTTCCATCTGTCCTACAGGTGAAACCTTCTATATGTGCTCTTTCTTCCTATTAGAATATGAGCTCCTTGAGAACAGGAGCCATCTCTATTCTGTCTCCTCAGTATTTAGCACACAGTGAACACTAAATAAATGCTTTTTTCATTCATTCATTCATCACTACACAATATAGTTTATAAGTTTGGCCATATCTTATTTAAGCCACGCATATGTGTACTTTAAGAATATGTGCAATATCAAGCTTTCTTCTAAACCTCTCTCTTCTCTTGACTGTTATTCATTTACCCTTTTCTGACAGTCTATTTTCTTTCTGAGAGCAAAGAACATAACAGGTATCCACAGGACCCAGCAGAAACTATTCAGCCTATGATAGAAGTCTGTTGACTATCTAAATAAAAAATTTTACTTAAATAGGGATGTTTTCCAGATCAACATAGGAAATAGCATTATCAACCACACCTGGTGCTACAAACATAAGAAAAGCCATAACACTGTTATTCAATTATTCCATAACTCATTCAGAGGAAATAACTAATTCAAATGTTATGCTTTATGGATTGCACAATTTTTCCTACGACCTCATTTTACAAGTGGGAAGTCTGTGGGAATTACATTAACAATTTCATTCAATACTCTCTGGTAACCCAAATTCCTACTTTAAAAAAAAAAAAAAGCATATTACAAATAAGACCTTAATGTCATGGCACTAAGTCCAAATAGTTGGTTATACACTATCATATGTGGTAGGTGTTTTAAAGAAAATTTTAATTGGTGAATCTAAACTTTTAAAAAAAATCCGCTAAATTAATTTAAATCCCCAAAGCCTCTAACTCCACATAAAAATTAACAATTATTTTAAATCCTGTTTCATTTTCGTCTCTAGATTCCAATTTCTGGCACACACTAAGGGCTAAATGAGTGCTCGATATTTGATTCAAATCCATGGCTACCTATAGAAACATTTTAAACAGCTGCTCTTGCAGAGTTAAAAGTATCCTTTGGACACTTAGTGCACTCTTAAGAAACAAAATAAAATAGCAATGAGAAGGTATCCTATAGTTGTCCACTGAAAAGAGTGACTAGCTTGTCCAACCTTCCTTTCAAGGACTTCATCACCATCTCATTTAGTGACATCTAACAAATCACTAGTTTCTAAGCCCATCTAAGCTCTACAGACCTCAGTACTACTAATAAAGCACTGATTGGACAGATAGGAGTCCTGGGGTCTAATTCAATGTAAGATAAGAAATAAAAGTCTACCAGGTTTTTCAGTTTTGTAATTTCAGAGTAACTACAGTTTCCTTTGAAAAAATAATTTAGAAACAAAATATTAGAAGCTCTTGATTCTAAAATAATATATTTCTTCCAAAGTCAGAAATTTTTAATCTTCTTTTCAAAGAAAGCACCACCCTTCACCCCCGAAAAAAGGCAAAACTGATTAGGTGTAAAGCAAAAACAAAACTAGTTATTAGAGGTAAGCAGGGTATGGAAGGTGACTGCAGGAATAAGCTCTTCTTCTAAGCAATTAAAGGCACCATAATAAATAGTAAGTTAAGGGACTTGAGCAATATTAGGATACTAATTAGCAAAATGAAACACAATCCCTGATTCTGACAAAAATACAATTTAGGGGATTATTATCTATCCCCTTTGCTCTAATCTTCAAAAAAGGGTTTACTCTGTGTAAAGAACAAAAGGCGAACAAACATGTAAAAGGATTTATGATAATTCACTTCTAGGTCACCAATGTAGATTAAATCAGTCAATATACTATGCTAAGTTTCGTGTTAGGTTTCAGATAACAAAGGTATTGAGGTTTTAGAGAATTTAAATGGTTAACTTTACTCTAGTTGCTAATAAACAAGCCTTATTTATGCATAATTACAACTATAAACTAATACTTTCTTCATTAATCTACCATAATTACTTTATTTACTTTGGTTCCTCTACTCTTAATACATAATATAATATGCCAAATCATTTTTCTATGATTATATTCAGTCTGGTGTGGCCCTTAATGTACTTTTGTAAGTCTTTATCTCCAGTCCCGATTCTCCAACCAAACTGGACAACTTGTGCATTCTCTGTCCTCTGTGCCTTTTTTTCTCACCACATGGAAGGACCCATTTCTGTCAAAATTTTATTATTACAGGCCCTGCTGAAATTCTATCCCCTAAACAACAAAAGTAATTTTTCCTTCCTTGTGCTCTCCCTCACAAGTTAGCACATACTAGGCACTCTAGTATACTGGAAAGATTTGGCTCTGCTACTTACTAGATAGCTAAGTGGCCAGTAAATAGTACTGGACCTGGAATCAGGGAGGACTGGGCTCAGATCTGGCCTCAGACACTTACTAGCTGTGTAACCCAGGAAAGCCATTTAGCCACTGCCTCAGTTTCCCCAACTATTAAATAAGCTACTTAGCACAGTGCCTGGCACTTGATAGGTACTTAATAAATGTTTATTTCCTTCATTCCTGCTAGCTGTATGATTCTGTGAAAATCATTTTAATTTTCTAATCTTCATATCTGTTATCTGTAAAATGGATATAATAACACTTGTATTATCTACAATAACTGTTATGGTATGAAAAGTACTTTGTAAACTGTGAAGTGATGTGTAATGTGTACTACTAGTATAATTTAACAGCAAACATCTCTCAAGTGCCTACTAGATTGAAGGTAGTATGTTAGATATCAGATATAACGAAAAAAAAAATGGTACAGGAATCTGACATCAAGTTCATAGCTGGGGGAATGGGGAGAAGACAAATCATTCCAAGGCAGACTATGAAGCCAAAAATTTTGAGAGATTCAAATTGGTATGTGGGAAGCAGAAGAAAGAGAGGCAATACTAATGACAAATATTGCAAAGGTTCAACAATCGTTATGGGAAGAAGCCATAGGAAGAGGATTTCCATAAACAGATGTGGGGAAAGACTATTTCAGGTACAAGGAATTGTTTGCAAATGCATAGAGACAAGACAGGAGAGGATGTAAAGGTGAGAAACAATGTTAGTAGAATGTTTTGCTATTACTGAATTGAAATTTTGGGGTTTTTTTTTGCAAACACATAAAACACCAATTAAATGCTAGCTGTTATTATTACTTCTATGGCACTTATATTCTTCCTGGTATTATAATTATTTGTCTCCATTTTACCTCCTAACTGGACTGTAAACTCCTAAGTCCAGGGACTTAGTCTGGTTTGTCTCCATAAGCTCCTATCTAGGGCCTTCCATATCAGCAGACACTTAAGTGTTGAAGTGAACAGAAGAATGGGAGGAGAAAAGGAGTAAATTGAAAAGTGCAACTGTTTGAAAATCTGGCAGTTATCTGGAGCAAAATGAAAGAATTAATTCACATGCTACATATTTCCTCAATGTAAGCATCGTACTAAATATCTTTCAGATTAGTCATATTGTTTTGAGAATTTTCCATGTTTCCCCTATTCAACGGCCAATGTTCACATGGCCAGTGTGATGAATAAACATGCTGTGACTTGCTTCTAAGGAAACTCCTGTCATGTTCCAGGGAAAAAATGACTTGTGCGTCCATTAAATTAAGGGGGAGGCGGGAGAACTACAACTTTCATTCACCAGACTCGTACTATAAATTTTCCTTAACTTTTCTCTTTTCACCATGTTCTCATTCTCCTTTAGGCATTTCTGTGCAACAGACTAGTTATGAAAGAGGGAAAAACAAACAAAAAAACTGTGAGGGGTTGGGTGAGGAAGGGGGAAAAATCTTCTAAGAAGCGCTGCTCTAGGTACAGGCGGTATTCTATTTCGGGGACCCAAACTAGCGCGCTCCGTCTTAGTAGTTACTAAAACCCCAAGTTATTTGAAGGTTCTTGTCATCTCAAGCAGAACTACCCGTTCTGTGGTTTGTTTACACAAACGCTAAGAACAGTCACCATGAGCATATCTGCTAGGAAAACATTCTTCCCTAAATATTAACTCAACATGTGACGTCTATCCCCTTCCCATCTCTCCTCCAAGCACACGTGGATGCAAAGAAAATTACAGGTATTTTCCGTTTAACTTTGCACTCCTCTGGCCCCAAAGAATAGCCTTCGTCAAGAGTTAGCTGGCACAGAAGGCCAGTTGGCACTCTACACCTACCCCCAACCCCAAATCACTGCGTCTTTCCCGAGACAAACAGCAGGTTGCCCCCCACCCCGAATCAATCCCCACCTGTCAAGCGGTCTGACAGCTGACATTCCCTAGCCCTCCAAACGCTCGCTCCAAGCCCCTTCCCCCCACCCAGAGTCACCTTGACACGGGTCTCCTCCTCCCTGAGCCACTCGGCTCGGCCAAGGAAACTTTTTTTTTCCCCGGGAGCTCGCTTACAGGTATTTGCCCGCTGTTCCTCCAGAGCCCCGACAAGGGCCCTTTGTTGATCTTTACACCCGCCGGACTCCTCAGTCCCAATCCCTGGCATTCAACCGAGCTTCAAATTACCAGTGCAGCCCCAGTTTAAAACAAAGAAAAGCTACAAAACCCCACCACCGGCCAGAATCCAGAGAGACCGAGAGAAGGAAAAAAAGAAAGAAAATCTTCTCTGGGTCGGTCCCGTGGCTGGTCAGTGACTCACCCTGGCACAGCTGGCAAGGCAGTCTTTAAGCTAGGCAGGTAAACGGGTTTAGTTAGGCCTTGCTGAACTCGCCCTTCCCCAGTTGCGCTCCTTCCCTGAGCGGGGTGGGTCGGTCGGGGCTTACCCGGAGGAGGCGAGAGGAGGCTGGGGTGCTGCCGCAGGGGGTTCCTCGGAGCTCTGGCCTCGGCTGTCCATCTCCCGGCTGCTGGTGGCGCCCGCTCCACTTCCAACTGTGCAAGCTGCTGCGGGGAGTGGGAAATCCAAGCTCCGTCAAAGCAGCCCAAAGGCTCTCCCCGAGGTTTACGCGCAGACGGGCATGGGCACCCGGAGAGCCATCCACCCACCGCCTCCCCTTTCTTTCTTTTTCTCTCTTTTCACCTGTAAGGAAAACCAGCTCCCACCGCCCAGACTGCAAAGAGCGGTGATTGCAACTGGAGGCAGGTTTTTTTTCCCCAGGCTGGAGCGAGCAGCTACGAGAGGCGGCGCTGCACCTCCCACCTCGTGGGGTTTACACTGTAGCCATAAGGCGGCGCGCGGGGAGACTAGCCTGCAAGGAGCAGCCGGGCCTGGGAGGAGGGGACTGCGACGTGAGCAGCCCTAGGAGCTGCAGCTGCTGCATTAGCAATGCATGCACACCCCCTCGCTCCTGAGAGCCTAGCTGGAGTGGTTTAAGCCCACCAACACCTTGCAAAATAAATAAATGAAACTTTTCTCTTTCCAAAAAAGAGGGGGCGGGGAGAGTTAGCAATCTCCCCAGGGCTCCCGCCGCCTTTTCAAAGGGAGACAGAGGTTGCCCTGTTCTTTCCCCAGGCTCTATCTCCCAGTCTCCCGCCTCCTCCCATCCCCCCTCCACGGTTGCAGTTTGGCCTCCCTAGCTCAGACTTGACTGGGGTGGGGGGGGAGTTGCAGCTTTTTCTTCTGGGATGACCCCCTCCCACCCACTCCAAGAAGGGCTTCCCCAGGGGCGGAGTAGGCGCAGCGCGCGCCTTCCCTCGCGGGCTCACCCACCCTGCCCCATGCCCCAAGTCCGGGGCACGGCAAGTCGCCGCCAACTCTTCTGGCTCCGGGTGTCTCCCGGGCAGCTATGGGAATGTGGGAGGGAGGGAGAGAGAGAAAAGGGGAGGGCGAGCCAAGCATGGGTGGGTGCGTACCGAGGAGGAATTTCCTTCTCCCCGGGCCTTCTTGCCTATCTGGGTCTGGTGGGGGGAAAAGCTTTAACCGAGAGCGGCTCCAGGGCCAAGCGTTCCCATTCCCACCACTAGGGGAGTCACCGAGGCAGCCTCTATCAGCCTGGGAACCCGACAGGTGGGAAGGGAGAGTACCTAGCCCAAGAGCTAGAGAGGAGGAGACTGGCCCTGCGGAAGTAAGGCGAGGCAGGCAGACCTCCTGCTGCTGGTCATTTAGTAGCAAGCAACTTGACCCTACGCCCTTGTACCCCAGTCCTTTTCCCCTGACTAATGTACCTGAGTGTCAGTGTGACCTTTCCAGTGGTGTTACAGGTTTTCCTTTTCCTCGTTTCTCCTGGTTAGGAGTGGATCCCAATTTATTTCTCAATTTGGCAGGATGGCAGCACCCGCCTCCACAGCTGGGACGAGAGAGCGGTAGGAAATTATAAACCCAATGGAAAAATGCAAAGAAAGATCTTAAAAGTACGAAAGAACTATCCTGACTTGAAAGTTTCAGCCATCTTTAAAGAAAACTTTGAGTAATTTTGCACTTAGGAAGGTTTCTTAATCTAGCAGTGTTTTTTCGTTTGCTTCTTTCTCATTGCTCCTTTTATGAATAAATCTTAACAGCTGACAAAGACATCTGAATATCTTTTATATGTATAAAAAAGCTAAGCCATATAATGTTTTAATATGGTGGACGTGAAAGCTAACTCTCACCTTTGAAATTTGACAGCAGTCCGCAGTTTAAAAACAAAACAGGAAAACGGTTCCCAATGAAGATGGAAAAATGAAAGATAATAGAGGAAAGAACTGGAATTGACCCATAACAACTTGACCCTGATATATTCAAGTTTTACAATTCTTATTGTGACACCTGAAAATTAAATTGCTATTTAAAAGCAAAACCTAATAAACTGATGCGTTGTTAGATCGTCCCACCACATGGATAATGAGCCAGCACTGCAGGAGCCTTCCACCCATTGTGGCAATAGTAAGTATTTTCTGATAACCATCTATACACTCCCAATCTGAAGATCTCCTAGGAGTGGCTGATTTAAACCATAGTGTTTGGGAAATACATATTTTCAAACAAGGATTTTTAATATCATTGTGTTAAATTTTCAATGCTAATCAACTTGGTTTTATTTAAATATCTGGGTTTTCATGTCTAAATCCTTTAGTTCAGCACAAAAAGTAGTAGCATGAATCATATTCCTCCAAATGACTAGTTTGTAAAATTGCCTGCATTAGACATTGAAAGAAATATTGAGTAACAGTGAAACTACTTAAAGTTCCTAACTGTTTCAATCACAAGATCAAGATTAAACATTTAATTAGTTTCTACCTTTAATTTATGGCATGCTGGTATTATTATAGGCCTTAATGGCCACAAGTGGTAAGACAGACCTGTGTTTCATATGGAACTTTCATAATTCAAGTAAGAACTTTCTGAGTCACCAGGAGAATCTAGTCTTTTTCTGTACTAAACTACTCCCATTATATTTAACTTGTAAAATATGACAGTAGCAATCAATACGTTTGTATTTTGTTCTCTTTGAGTAAAGGTGAAAAAATGATTTCTTAAAAATTCCCTAATTTTTATTAATTTATAAAAAAGGTTAATCTTAATTGTTGAGAGGCATGAGTTGTGGAGTATATTTTTTAAAGAACTGTAGGATTCTTGTTTTTTCCTCCACCAAAGGCCTGTTCAGATATCACTTTTTGTGGTAGAGATGGCCAAAGGTTCTCAGAGGCTATGCCAATGAAACACAGGCTCTGGAAAATCCTTCCAAATTGTAAAGGCTTTGTGTCCTAGTAAGTGATAGAGTTCGACAAGATTCTTAAAAGAAGAGGCTAGTCAATATTCATCAAGGTTTATCACTCCTTGATTGTAGCTTGAGTGAACTTTTGTGGCCATAGTCAGCCTCAAAAACCACTTGTCCAAGTCATAAGAAAGGTTTCCATCTCCTTTCGTGGAGGGAATGCCCACACCTAGAAAATTATATCTCCCAAAAGTATTCAATATGCACTTTTGTTACTTTCAATTACATAGGGCTAAGTATTTCTTGGCAACATAAGAGTAGTGGATAGAGATCTGACCTTAGAGTCAGGAAGTCCGAGGTCTGACAAATAAGTGACCCAGGTAACTCTCAAACTATAAATTACAAAGTACTCAGAAGAGATCTCATACTAAGTGAGGTGTTCCTTAGCCAAAAGCAATTAAGCCCTGGAAATTAAGTTTTTCCTACTATCCCTAAATTCTCCCTGAATTTCCTCTTTGGGAGTTCTGTTAGCCAACAAAATCAAAGATCCAGATTTTTTAAATAGAAGACCTTGGGAGACTATCCAAACGAACTGATAAGAATGATCCAATTGTGTATATGTAAAATGTTATTTTAAAATTGGTTGATAGTTATTCTCACATAATTTAAACAACTTCCTTATTTTCCCTAAAGCCTAAAGGTAAACATCCACAGAATCCATGTCTAAATTATTTTTTAAATTCCAAACTGATTGATACTGCAATAATAGATGTTTCATTATTCAGTTTAATATGGCAAAAACATGTATTAGTCAGTTACTATTTGCAAGACACTTTGCTATCCTTGTTCTCAAACTATCCTTGCTCTCAAAGAGAGCTTACATTCTACTGGGATGTTTCTATATGTAAGAAAAAAAGAAGTAATCTGCATCTTAGGCAAGTCTGAGGCTGCTCTAAGTAGAAGAAATTTCCTCTGAGCTATCTGAATTCATCTCTACAGTGCCCTATACTGTATAGCCTTCGAGAGTATAATGGCCAAGGGAAGAATAGTTGACCCTTATACTTCAGGGATGAAGAGAGTTGAGGGGGTAGCAAGGTGTAGCACACACCAAGTTATGCTACACAGGCTAGTTTCCCTAAAACAAGTCTACAGAGCTTTGAACCAAGTTCTTTCTCTTAAAAAAAAAAAAAATCCATTAACAAAGATGGCATTAGAGGGCAGAAGGAGGACATTGTTACAAACTGCTTTCTACAAGAGTAACCATCCAGGAGTCCCAGAAGAAGTTCTATGAACAGACCACCCTCCTGTGGGAGTTGTCCAAAGGCTCTCAGAATTGATCTGCCCAAAGAAATTAATAGCTGTCTAAAGAGAAAAAATTGAGAGACCTCTCTCTAGGTGTAGGAAAAAATTGCCTGGCGGCCTTTAGCTAAGAAAGACATTACTTACCAAGAGGAGTTTTCAGCCCCACCTCTACAGGGGTGTGTCCCATCCTCCACCTTTGTTTATATCCAAAGAGAAGGTAGAGATTATGCCACTAAAGAGAATACCTGTAATTGGTAGGATTTGAATTTTAGAATATCTGGGCAGGATTCAGGCCAGCTAATATCTTACTGAATCTTTTTTTGTTGTTCTTTTGGTCCTGACCTGATATAAAGAACTCCCAGTGGGGAAACTCCCAACCAGTTCAGATCTGCAGTTTACAATTTTAAAAAACTGGCTGGGAGCTAAGATGTTCAGTTATTTGCCCAGGGTCACACATTGAGGGACATATTGTTCCTCAGAGATGGTACAGGAATCCAGGTACTTCACAATGCTGCTCAATCATAGTAGGGTCTTTAAATGGAAATTTTTATCTTTGTAGTCTCAGTAAGCATCACAGTACCTTGCATATAGTATGCACTTAAAAATTTGATGAAACAAAATGAAATGAAATTCATCCAAACTTCAAACTCCTTCTGTTGTTTATGATTTGGCAAAGAAAGTTACATGGATAGTATGTGTGTTAGCTGTAGAGATAGATGTTGATGAGGCCAATGTGAATATAGGTGACCAAATCCAAATTGTTTTGTTTACTCAGTAATTATTATAAACTAATTGGAAATATATACATATGTGTATGTACACACACATTTATTTATACACACACACACACACAAATTCATTTAGTTCCCCTCAAATGTTCCTAATGCTGTTGTTGCCTTGAGAACCTAAAAAAACCTTTTGCTCTTTCTGCGGCTGGACTAGATGAATTCTGAAGTCGCTTTCAGCTCTAAATCTGTGAAAATTTCTATTTGGCTTAGAGAGCAAAAATAGTCTCTAAAAAAATCATTTAAGAGAGAGATAAGGTAAAAGAAACACATAAATCCTGGTAATCTAAAAGGTTAACAATGAGTATCAACCAATTTATTTTTTTTAAGTATTAAAAAACTCTAAATTATCAAATTACTTTCTGTTTTGAGAATAAGGAAAGAGTTTACTGGGTTTTTTTTTTTAAGAGCAAAATACAAAATCTCAGGGAAGCACTCAATTTTTAATAAAAGCCTTATTTTGGACTTTGGATTTGTTTTTCTTAGAAGTAATTTAATTTCAGACAAGACTTGCTTTCTGTTTACATTTTTTTTGTGAATTAAAAGACTGAATCCAATGATCACAGCAGGGAGTTGAATCAAGACAAGAGTTTATTCCAGAATCAGTCATAATTAACAAATCATTCTCTTTAAAATAGAAATAGCCATTTTATAGAGGGGATAAAGGGAAGCTCCTATTTTCTTTTGGTTTCATTTGAAGACTCTTATTTTTCTTTTGGATGACAGGAATATACTGGGAATAATATGATTAATTAGTTACCCACATGAAAATGTTGGCATATTTATAGCTGATGAGATGCATTGGTTATTCATATAAATGAGTATAGACTTACCTGAACTTCTCCTTCATCTATAAAATAAAAGGGTTAGACCAGATGATGTCTAAGTTCCTTACAGTTGTAACATGTTATCATGGTCTGGTCATGTCACATATCTAGTCAGAAAACACAAGTGACTATCCTTTTGCCTAAACTTCAAACTCCTTTCCTAGCATTGGAGGTCCTTCATAATCTACTGCCATTCTGCCTTTCCAATCTTCTATTATTACCCTCTATCAATGATATGCTGGTAAATATTTAACAACCAACTATGCAATGAGGAGGAAGGGGGAAAATGTACCCATGACACACTTTTAAGTTTAATTTGCATTATTAGCATTTTCTCTATAACTTTTGCAAGTTTAAACAATCAACAAAATAATAAGCCAAGCCCTGATTTGTAGCATTTTCACAATATGAATGCAACTACTATCATGTATGTCTTTTGACATTTAAAAAAATGTCTTTTTTTAAAGACTGAGTTTCCCTATCTCCAGCTCTTGCTGGAAATGCAAGAGCTCATCCTCTGATCAGCACTGGAGCTTTGCCCTGCTCTGTTTCCTACCTGGGCTTCTCTTTAGGCAACCTAAGAACCCCATACAGTAGAGGGCCTTACCAAAATTATGCCATAGTTAGTATAGATACCTGACAGGATTAGCCCACTGCAGGTCAGAACTCCTGAGCTCATGAGATCTACCAGATTCTTGAAAAAGTTGGCCCTCATCACCTCATGATTTGATCACTGTGATAGCCTGCTGGTAGGTCTCCTGGCTCCAATCTCTCCCCACTTCAGTCCATTCTCTATTCTGCCACTAAGGTGATTTCCTTAAAACACAGGTCCAAGCATGTCATTCCCGCCGGAAGGAAATAGTAGTTTCCTATTGCCTCCAGGAGCAAATACAAAACACTGCATCTCGCCAGTCCAGGCAATTTCTTTAGCTGTCCCCCATACCTGGACTGACCTCCTTGGCATCCCTTAAATCCAACTTAAAATTCCGTTTTCTATGAGAAGCCTTCCCTAGCCTTTCTCACTTCCAGTGCTTTCCCTCTTTTAATTATATCCTATTTACCTTGTATGTAGCTTGCCTTATATATGTTTGTTTGTATGTTGTCTCCCCATCAGAGTAATCTCTTTGAGGACAGAGACTGTGTTTTGCCTCTTAGCACAGTGCCTAGTACTTAGTAGGTTATAAGTAAATTTTTATTGATTGATTGGCTGGTTGGAAAATGCTGACCTAGATGATGAGCCTTAAGTCCCTTCTAGCTATGAATCCTGTGACTATGATTTTCTATGCCTTGCCCAGCTGTATCCCACATATGCCATGTTCTCTCTCCATCTCAGTGAATTTACTTACACAGATCCGTAGTCATGAAACATTCTCCCTCACCCAATTTGCTTGTTGAATTGCTACCAGTCATTTAAAGTCCTATTCAAATACTACCTCCTCTACAAAGCCTTCGCTGATCCTCCTGGTCAGTAATGGCTGTTCCCATTATTTGGCACTTTGTTTAGTAACTCTCTTATACAGCTGTTATATAATATTATGTATTATAGTTATCTAAGTTTGCCTTAGCCTCTTGCTAGATTATAGATGCCATGAGGATAGGGATCCTAGTTTATCCACCATATTTAAACTTCCAGTATTTCCTAGAGCCCATTACAATGTTCTATATACAGGAGATGCTTGAAAAAATATGATTGTTTATTTTTTTAATACATCACTCACTTCTGTACTGCTAAATAGAGGAATGAGTTAATGCTTTGTGACCCAAACCTTGGCAATATTTTCCTTCCTTATACAAAGCTTAATGTTAGATGTTTATGAAAGTTTGAGGAGAGTATGCATAATCCTATTTGAAGAGAAGACATTAATTACATGTTTTCTTTCAAATAGCTTCATTGATTTACTTTTCCTGATTTGTAGAAATGTTTTATTCCTCTTGAGTCACTTAAAACAATGTACCCCAGAGAATAAAAGGGCCAAGATGGGACGTGTTGACTTATAGTGTTCCAATATACCTTTTCACTCATCATATTATGCATTTTCTGGTATATTATCTCACCGGGTGCCTTCTTTAAGTGGAATGTTCAAGAAAAGATACTATGACATCTCCTTATTCCAAGTTAAATTTCCAAAGATCTTGTATAATTATTGCTGTAGAATTTGTAGTTCCTTTCCTGTACAAAAATATTTGGTATTTTTTTTCTATTTAAATTAAATGTAAGAATGCACAGATGAAATATTCTCTAACCCTTTCAGAAGTATCCTACATCCTATATAATATTTGCACAAAATCAAAAAGCTCAAGTGTCATCCTCTTCAAAGACTTTTTTTAAACCTTCCCGCATTCCATAGTGTAGGTGAGGTTTGGGGAAACGTGTACCTGCATGCACATAGCTGTAGAATTTATTACTATGGGCATGAGAGTAGAGTTTTAGACCCATTGAAATTCATAGCATTGCTCTAGGATTCCAGGCTTTTACGCAACAATTAGCTATAGCAGTATAAAAAAAAATTAATAAATGGACTTGTTTGAATTGCTTCCTCAAAAGATTTTTGAAAACGAATTCAGTGACTAGATGATAACCCTCTAGAGCTGTACCAAATTCATAGTAACATTCCCTTTTTGGAAACAGAATTGGTCCTTATAGGCCACTAGGGCCTGTTTTAATACAATTGTGTTAGAAAGCACTCTAGGGATTTAAAAGTTAACCAACTACCTGGCAAAAACTGAGCAGCTTGCTCTCTCCTAAGATTAAAAAAAATAACAAAAGCTTACTCATCTAAATTAAATTCTATTGGATGCTATTGTTTTAAGAGAAAGGCAGCTTGGTGGTACAGTAGGTAGAGAGCCGGGCCTGAAATCAGGAAGATTCATCTTTCTGAGTACAAATCTGGCCTCAGATGCTTACTATCTGAGTGACTCTGAGCAAGTCACTTAACTCTGTCTCAGTTTCCCCATCTATCAAATGAGCTGGAGAAGGAAATGGCAACCCACTCCAGTATCTCTGCTGAGAAAACCCCAAATGGGGTCATGAAGACTCAGAAAGGACTGAACAACAAATTGTTTTAACCTAAATGTAAAGTTCTTAAGAAACTAGCCAAACTCTGCCGTGTTGGGTTTTTTAATTGATTTTCATTTGGTTGTTATTGTTGTTGTTTGGTAGGCTAAATAATAACTATCTCCAAAAACTTTAAATTAAACAGTTTGCCAGTCATCCAGGTAAAAATGCTCACTCTTGGGAAGCAGTGAGCTGGTTCCAGCACAACTCTGAGCTGAGCCTTGAAGAAAGAAAAGGCTTCTGAAGAAATGTAATTAAGACATTGAGAGATAGCCTATTCCAATGGAATGAGAAGGAGATGGCATGTCAAGTTTGGACCACAACTAGTAGCCCAGTTTTGATAAAAATGTTTTTGTCCAATTTTTGATGGAATTCGTGAAGGAAGAAGTAATATTAAATAAGTCCAAAAGGTAGATTAGAGACAGATTTCAGAGGGCCTTAAATACCATCCTAGTGATAACAAGGATCCACAGTAGTTTTGTATTATTTTTGTTTTCTTATAGCATTAAACATATATGCATTTACTTTTTTCTTTTAAAAATTGCATCAATACCTTTTATTTTAATATCACCTACATCCGATATATCCTCCCTTCCCAGAGAGCCATCACTGCAAATCAAAAAAAGAAAAGAAAAAAGCAAGTTGGCCAAACTAAACACATCAAACCAGTTTGTCATTGTAAGTAGTGTTCTATACCCACAATCCCCCTATCTCTGCTAGTTAGGGAGAAATGTACATATTCATGTCTCTTTTGGGTGGGGGAGACAGGGAGAACACATTTGGTCGTTATAGTTTCACAAAATTCCATTTCCATTGTTTTGGTGTTTTCCCTCCATTTAAGTTGTGGTCCTTACAGATATTCAACTTCACATTGGTTCATTTAAATTTTCCTGTATTCTTCATATTTATCTTTTATTATAGTGCAGTAACAGGGAAAGATTATTATGGCACCTGTGAGGATAGGTTAAAAAGGACAAATACAAATAGGGAGACCAATATATATAATATTAGTAAGCTATATGTGCCTTTGATTCTTATTTTAGATTTTTTATTCTGTTCCATTGATCTATATTTTCTATGCCAGATTCTTCAGAGTCATAAAATAATAGAATTTTGGAGCTGAAACAGATCTAAGAGTTCATCTGATCCTAACTCCTCATTTTATAGAGGACAAAATAGGCCAGAGAAGTCAATTGCACACAGCCGTACTGTGAATAAAATTAAAATTTCTTAACTTGGCCCTTTATACTAAAACTGGACTCTAGCGGTTCCTGATCATTTCTAGAAGCATCTGAACATTAACAAGAAGATGGGGTGACTACAAATGATGTAAACTACCTACATCATCAAAGTAATGATCAATGCCACACAACTCTGCTAGATTGAACATGTGTTGAGATGTCCCAATAACTTACTCTATGATGAATTTCAGCAAGCTAAAAGCAAACAATGAGAAAAGATCAAACACTTCAAGGGTACACTGCAGAATGGCTTCAAACACTATGGCATAGTTATTATGTATGGCTGGGGAATGGACAGTACTCAATTAGCCTGGCATGCATTCATCAAAAGTGGGTACTTTGTCTTTAAATTCAGGCTTTGGGTCAGCTGTGGGTTGCAGTTGCCAACAGGTTGCAAAAGGCACAAATCATAGAGCATCCTCAAATGCACTTTATGAAAAGAGCTGCTCTTTACACATGGGCTCTTTTAGCCCACATGAATAGTGAGTGTCACCAGTGGTGTCATCTTCAAATTTTACAGACAGCAGAAATACAATGGTAGGTAAGCAACAAGGGATGTACTTGTTAACATCAGCCAATTCTGTATTAGTAACTAGGTGTCCAAAGAAGGGGATTTAGTTCCAGTCTAGTCTGGCAGTTCTCAGATGATCTAACAAGGTAATATAAAAAGGAACTTCATTCCTAGGAGATTTGATAATTATGGCTTCATTATATACTAAGTAATAATTCAAGTCTACTACAATACTTGTTGCTGTTCATCCTTCAATACTTAATGCACACGTGACATGATGAGTCATCTTGAAAGGATAAAAGTTTATCTCTTTGCTGAAGTGATGGGCCTAGCGGACTACAGCTCTCACATACGCACATGTAGAATGAACGAATTAACAAATGAAAGAAGCGTTTATTAAATGCTTACTACTTGCGAAGAAATGTGCTGAGCATTTAATATACAAATACCATATGTTGAGCAGCTAAGTGGCATAGTGGACAGAATACCAGGACAAGATTCATCTTCCTAAGTTCAAATCTAGCCTCAGACACTCACTAGCTATGTGACCCTGGGCAACTCACTTAACCCTGTTTGTCTCAGTTTCCTCATCTGTCCAATAAGCTGGAGAAGGAAATGGCAAACCACTCCAGTATCTTTGTTACGAAAACCCCCAAAAGGGGTCGCAAAGTGTTAGACACAACTGAAAATGACTAAACAACAACAACAAGGTATTACAGTAGGTAGGGTGCAGGGGCCTCAGGTCAGGAAGACCTAAGTTCAAATCTAACCTCAGGCATTTACTAGCTATGTGACCTTTGGCAAGTCACTTAACCTCTGTTTGTCTCAGTTTCTACATCTATAAAACAGGGACAATAATAGCATCTATCTCCCAGGGTTGTTGGGAGGATAAAATGAGACAATAATTGTAAAGTGTTTAGCACAGTACCTAGCACATAGTAGGTGCTATATAAATTTTAGCTATTACTATTATCAAATAGAAAAGGAAAACAATCCTTGCTCTTGAGGAACTCAAATTCTACTGGAAGGAGACAACATATATGAAAATCAAATGGAAAAGTTCCATGATCCTTAGGGTGCAGCACCAAAGCAAATAGCAATGCCATTTCTCCAGATAAAATCCTGTCAGTTTCAATGTTAAACAACTCAACAGTGCCACGGACTTTGGTGGCATGAACTTTCTTTTCTTTGTGCTCAGTAGTTGCAGCTGTAGCACCTACAGGAAAAATTGCCTGATTGCATTTCTACTGGGATTGATTCCTAAGACAATGTCTGAGGTCTCTGGGAAGCACTGCCTTTCCCAAGACCCTTGGGTTTAGGGTCCTGGGATGTCCCCTAAGGAAGGCAGAAGACTGGAAATGAAAGTAGGGAATGGGACCTCGATTCTGTAGCAGAGGCATGCCCTATTTTAATCTAGGGACCATTCTTCTTGTAAGAGGTAATGTGGTATAGTGGATAGACTAGCTTCAGAACCAGGAAGACTTGGGTCCACCTTCTGTCATTAACACATACTGACTGTGTGTCCCAAAGTCCCTGAGGCTCTCAGTGTTCTCTAAACCTTTTTGATTGTGAATTCATCAGAAAAAAAGAAGAAAATTAGCACACCCCCAATATATGTTCATTTACTTATTTGAAAATTATCTGCAAGTACTAATAATTATACAATTATCAAACACAAAAATGGAAATTAATAAAAGGTGAGAAAAAGCTAGGATAATGTCCAAACCTAAATTCATTAGGAAATCATTGGAGTTTACCGAGTAGGGTAGAGACATCATCAGACCTGTACTTTGGGAAAATCACTAGCAGCTTTATAGAGGATGGATTGGGTTAAGATAAAACCAGTTAAAAAGCTATTTCAGTTGTGTAGGCAACTGGTGATGAGGGCCTGAAATAGGGTGGGAACTGTTTAAGTAGAGAAAAGGGTTGCTGTTTGTTCTTAGTTCTCAAGGAGGACCATGATGTCAAGGAGGTGAAGCTATGACATGCAAGTGAATTGGATTTGAGTGAAGGAGGGCTGTGCAAAATCACCACCCTCACATTCTCCTTCAGAGCCATCTGGGTCCAGTGACCGGATATGGATCAGGTCAACTGGAGATAGCCCAGGATGTAGTAGGAGACCATGGCCTTTTCAAACTAAGGTCTTTAACAGGTCTCAGTTTGACTAAGGCAGTGACCATTCAGTGAGGTTTAATAAAAAACGAGGCAAAAAATGGCCTCTTAAAAAAAAAAATATGTGGGAGGTGAAGACCCCCAGAGTTTCTGGCCAAAACTATTTGCATTCATTCTGAGCCAATCAGGGCCCAAACAGTGACCAAGTAGGGCTTGCTCTGAGAACTAAGTGATTGGGGTTGAGGCTGGTCTTTAAGAGAAAAAACCAAAACAACAACAACAACAAGTTTTAGAGATTAAAATTTACATTCCTTTTGGGCAGAGCACTGCAGGTAAGGGTGTAATACCCTATGTGGAGAGAGAGAAGGAAGGAAGAAAGGAAGGAAGGAATGAAGGAAGGAAGGAAGGAAGGAAGGAAGGAAGGAAGGAAGGAAGGAAGGAAGGAAGGAAGGAAGGAAGGAAGGAAGGAAGCAGGAAAGCAGGAAGGAAGAAAGGAAGAAAGGAAGGAAGGAAAGAAGCCATGTGCTGCCCAGCTGAAAGTTCTTTACTCGGTTTGCTGTTTGTCTTTTGTTCTAGAAGAGGATCAGACATGAGAGATGTTGTAGAGATATGAAGGACAAGAGCTGGTAATTGCTTGGACACATTGGATGACTCTGAGGTCATGATCCTAGTTAATTAGAAGTATGGTGGTGCCCTCAACAGAAATAGGGAAGTTTGAAAGAGGAGTAATTTACAGTGAAGATCCCAACCCATCCATGTCTGCTCATCCTGAGAGACTCTTTCTGTCTCACTGAAAATGAAAGTAGGGAGTGGGACCTCGAACTCACAGGTTACTACTCCAGAGAGCAAAGCTCTGCCTTCAAGAAGTGCCTACCATAGCTACAAGATGAACTGGGGAGTGGAGAATGAGTTTGGGGACAATGGGGGAATTTTCCCAATGACATCTGCTCAGCTGCCGTTATGGATTTCTGGAGGAGAGGTTAGGTTTTAACTACCCTAAGGGTCTGATACCAAGCTCAGAAGGGGAAAAGTTGGGATTTTATCTCCCTGCTTCCAATCTCTCCAGAGTTCAATATTCTTCACTCAGTTACCACCATCATCATCCTAAGGCCTGATCATAATGTTACCCTGCTAAAAAAAAAAAAAAACTTTAGTAATTTCAATATTGTTTCTGGAATAACTTGCATCTGCAAGTACCTTATCTGACGTTTAAAGTTCTCTGCAATTTGACTCCAACCTACATTTTGAGCCATCATGTTATTCTCCTTCATTAATTCTATGATTCAACCTAACGACCACTAGCTGTTATTTGAGCTTAATCTCTGCAGTAGCAAGCACTATTCAGGAAACAAAAAATGCACAGTCAGAACTTCACCTTAGGGAGATTTAAGTTAATAAGGATCAGTCTCCAGGAATATTGAACTGCTTCAAGTAACTAAGGGCAAACAGTGAAACTGACATCTAAGTTCTTTCACATAGTTGAGTACAGAGGGAAGTGGATAGCTAGGTTATGCAGTGGATAGGTCACTGGGCTTGGAATGAGGAAGACTCATCTTCTGAGTTCAAATCTGGCCTCAGACACTGTCTAGCTATATGACCCTGGGCAAGTCACTTAACCCTGTTTGCTTCAGTTCCTCATCTATCAAGTGAGCTGGAGAAGGAAATGACAAACTATCTTTGCCAAGAAAACCCCAAACGGGGTCACAAGGCGTCTGACATAACTAAAATGTCTGAACAGCAGTAGACAGAAGTGAAATTAATTTGGAGTTAGAGGATATGTAAGTCCAAATCTCAGCTCTGCCACATACTACCTTTGTGACATTAGGCAAGTCACTTAACTTTTTGGGGCCTCATTTTCCCAATAGGGAGTGGACCAGGTGAACTTAGAGGTCCTTTTCGGCTCTTAATCAATGATCTTACAAAAGTAAAGACTATATTCTGAATAAATAAAAGAGCTGAAATTTATATATTCCATTAGAATTTACAAAGTTCTTTTGAAACTATGTTGTTTCATTTAGTCCTCACAACAACAAATAATATTTTAAAACTAGCAATAGGATTAGAGGAGACAACTTAGCACAGACTCTTTACTTCCGTGACCCACTTCCTTCCTTCCATACAGATGCAAAGTATGCTATCCTTTGATCAAATAAGAAATTATATTTTCAAAAGCATGCTATCCATCTTGTGTGGTTACCATTATCAAAAAATATACCTCAAGGCTTGTTTTCTTATTTTCTGTTTGTGGAGCAGCTCAAAACTAAATGACTCACATATGAATTGAAATTTCAAGGCCAATTTCACTGGCAATATGTTCTAATCCTCCAAACAACTAAACTGATTATATATAAACTCCTCCAAAGTAGAAATAAAAATGGAACTAAATAGGAATAGGTGAACTTTTATTTTTATCTGTAAGTGGCAAGGAGTAGAGAGATGTATTTGTCTGGAATTAGAAAAAAAAATCATGGATTCTCAAACATTTTTGGTACCTGAATAAAGAATTCAAAAGGCTAAGAGACACTGTGATTCATATATAGCACCTCTTTTGTTTCCTGCTTTTTAAAAAGTCTCATTATAGTTAATAGGAAGGTGGTAGAACAGATTTGGTATACCACATAAATAAGCAAACATAAACAAGCCTAGTGTTTGATAAATCCAAACACCCCAGCTACTGAGGTAAGAACTTACTGTTAGGCAAAAACTGACAGCCTATCAATAAACATTTATTAACCACGTACTATGTGCCAGGTGATGTGCCAAGTGCTGGGGATACAAAGAAAGGCAATAGTCAGTCCCTGCCCTTCAGGATCCCACAATGTAGTAGGAGAAAACAACACATAAAACTAACTAAAAAGAGGGAGAGGTGGAAGAGAATGATGTACAGAGGAATGGAACCAGGTAGGGAATGATGAGATGGCTGACCTTCTTAAATGGAGGATCTGGGGGGAGTTCTCCACTATCTACCTTCCACTCTCTCCAATCAGAGCTTATGAGGTAGAGAAACTACGGTTTATTAGAAATAACCCTGGACTGAGAGGAAAAATTGGGAAGAGAAATGAGAAGGATGAGAGAAAACTATGAAAAACAAGTCGATGACTTGCTAAAGGAGACCCAAAAAAATACTGAAAAATGTACTGAACAAAATAACACCTTAAAAAATAGACTAACTCAAATGGCAAAAGAGCTCCAAAAAGCCAATGAGGAGAAGAATGCCTTGAAAGGCAGAATTAGCCAAATGGAAAAGGAGGACCAAAAGACCACTGAAGAAAATACTACCTTAAAAATTAGATTGGAGCAAGTGGAAGCTAGTGACTTGGTGAGAAATCAAGATATTATCAAACAGAACCAAAGGAATGAAAAAATGGAAGACTGTGAAATATCTTATTGGAAAAACCTCTGACCT
>CM053622.1:639211584-639232738 GCA_028646595.1 Phalanger gymnotis | reverse complement strand
AGACCTTTCATAATTCTAGTTGTGTCCTCATCAGACACTTTCCAGTTTAACAATTCTTACTACTCAAATGGATTTGTGATCTCATTAACTTGGGAGTTCTTTACAAATTGAAACCTGTCTATCCCTGCTTGTCCATCCTGTATGCATTTTGGCCATTTCTCCCACAAGTTCCCCTCAGAGGTCCACTCAGCATGCTGGAGCTCTTCCTTGCTTTCTCTTATCCTTAGAGGGTAAGATTAGAGCACTCTGACTGCATGCCATCACTCACCCTTGCACATAACCAGCCTATCTTCTCTTCCTATTCTACAATTCCTTGATGGTGTCCATTGGTCCTCTTCTTTAGGGTTCTTTCCTGGTTATGCATGCTTATACCTGGTTATGTATGGCGTGCTCCCACCAACTTTGCATCTCTCCATTGCCCTCTGTGTGACACTTATCTTTAGATCTTTATAGGCAGTGGTGTTCCATATCTTGCTGCCATCTAGCAACAACATTGAAATGTTCATATTTAAAAATTGGGTCTTCAACTTCACAGGAAGATTGGAATCAGTAAAAGAGCTCTGGAATTTCCTAAAAGCAATTTGGTCTGCTCACCTTCTCTTTTTCAATTCTGGGTCCAGCTCATGGTTTATCTGTTCTGTCGCAAATGTTGGATAAGCTCTAAAAGTCATCCATTAAAATGCAAGTTGAAATCTAGGCAATAGATATATATGGAAGGCAAAACTCCTCTGAATGATTACAGATCTCTTCCAGGAGGCTCTGTAGTATCTTGAGGCTTGATACAATCAGCACCATGTCACCTACAAACAGGAGCATCTGGAGGACTGCACCCTTTATAAGGAATCCCTTCTCCACATGGACTCTGCATTGGATCTCTTCCATCACACTGGTGATATATCTCCCTATTTTATGCCTCACCTGATGTTTATTATCAAGTGGTCATTGAATAAGGTTATGTCTGTTTCATCTTCCTTGGAATCCTAAATGATCTTGACATGTCTCTAAGGCTACTTTCCATCTACTTTGTATCTATCTTGTATGTACCAATTTATGTCTATGTTGTCACCTCCACTAGAATATGAGCTCCTAGAGGGCAAGGCCTGGTTTTCCTTTTTGTTTGTGTTTCCTGTGTTTAGCACAGTGTATGACACATAGTAGGTACTTAATAAATGCCTGTTGGTTGATTGAAATATGGATAGGAGACACCTTTTGGCAAAAGAGCTTGTAAGGTCATGTTTTATTCAACTCAAGTCAAATGCTTACTCATAATGAACAAACAATAAATATAATAGAATCTCAAAGTATTTTCCATCTGTCAGGTAGTTTTAAGATTATAAAAATGTGGGCCATTGTGAAATATTACTGTTAAAAGACTGCTTGCTCCCTATTAATGCCCTCTTAAGATATATCCTCAACTTGTGTATGGATGATGGTTATAAAGATTTTGTAGAGATGGGAAAGTAGGCATATGTCAATTTTCTCTTGTTCATTCTTTTCAGTACTAACAAGGTCTAAGGTTTTTCATGCTTTTGCTCTCTTTCCATCAGATACTGTGTATGAAGGGCCCTCAATGTCCTCACAATTGTGTCATTTCCAACACTGATCTCCTATTGGTCCAGTCCAGTTAGTTTTCCCATCTCTGTGCTCTCTAACTCCATTTCCTTCTCTTCAATGTCATTTCAGGGTTGAAAAATGTGGCAGAACCACTATCTTTGATGTTAAAATGGCTTTTGAAAATCTTTTCCATTTTTCCTTTTTTTTTTCAGTTGTCTTCCTTCTATTTCCATCCTTGAATGCTATTGAGTTGATTTTTCTTTGTTGAATAACTTGCTACACTTTCTTTAAACTTGTTTTATGTTCAACTGGTTCTAGTTATTTTATGAAGCAACAGTACTTATAATCATATCTCATCCTTCTTTGTTAGTTTGTATTCTCACTTTGTGTTGCCTTTTGGCATCCATCTCTCTCTATCTGGCAAATAAATAACATGTTTCTTGGCAAAAGTGCTTTCTGGGCTCTTCTAGTCTCGCTCTAGTTCAAAGGGCCTTAATCTAAGGTCTGTGAATTAAAAAAAAATTTTGATAACTGTATTTTAGCTGTATTTGACAACTGTGTTTTATAACCTATGTGTTTTATATTATGTATTCAAGGATAATCCAGCACACCAGGCTGGGTTTTCCATCCAGCCTAATATCAATGCCCTGGGGAACAAGGAATACCTTTCTAGACCCATACCAGAAAAAGCTGAAATGAGGATCCTTCCAATAGCCATGCTGCTATTGAATGTAAACTTTATGGGACCAATGCTATATAGGAAAAGAGCTAAACGTTGAGCCTGTTCCTCCAGAATGAGGCTATATGGAGGAGACTGTGTATGTCCCAGAAACTTGGGGGAAAATGTTTGTAGATTTTTTTACCTGCTATATGTTTTAAATAAATATCCTTGTGTAAAAGCTAATTAATGTTCAGTGGCTAAATGGAATTGGTGTCTAATCCCAGGCCCATAACAATAGGGAGAACACAGTCTCCTGGTATTTGAACTAATGGTGGTAAGCAAAAGATATACCCAACCCTTCCGAGTCACCACCAGGATCCTGGAGAGACAAATGTAGTGGTGTATGTCTGGGACAGAGGTCCAGAGGTACTTGTTATACTGCTCTACTCCACCCCTGCTTTTACAAATTCTTTTCCTTTTGAATATTGCATACCATATCTGACCTACTTTCTAGTTCTGGCTTTAATCCTTTGTGTACACCTAATCATACCTTGAGTACCCTGTGAGGGTATGTTTTTGAAGCATATTCAGGTACTCCCTACTTGGTTTCAGTTTAAGTGACCATGTCAGTGACTCAGGGGAAGGTATTGTTTAATGAAGAAAAATCTTATAATTATCTGCAGAACTAGAAGAACTGATGACTCAGATTTCTGAGCTGGAATTACAAAAGTACAAAAGGGGTAAGCTTCCCCTTTGTCCATTTCTATTCCCTAGGCAGCTTCAAGGGAGGCCTACTTTGAGCTAGTCCTAAAAGCCAAGTGGGGAAAAGGCTACCCTAACTCCCATCTCTCCTTGGTAGCTGGAAAAGCAGGGCCACTTCTCTCTTGTTCATGTTTGCTTCCCTAATCCAGTGACCAAGCAGCAAAGGTAAGATGGATTTGCCCAGTCAGCAACCTCATGAGCCTTGTAAAGTCTGGAGAGATAACTTCAGTCTTGCCCTCCCCAAGCAACCAAGAAAAACCAGAGGGAGAGAGTAGCACCAACAGCTACAGATTGGCAAAACCCAATAGCATAACCACCCAGCCCAGTGAAGAATCACCCTTTGAAGACCCAGCCCAACAGGATGACTCTTCATTGAGCTATGCCAAGCCCTGTAGTAAATTTCATAAGGATTCCAGAAAGGGGGGTGGGGAGGGGAAGGCTTCCAGAGCCAGGAATGGGAAGGACCTTTTTGTCACATGTCTTCTCTGTGCAAGTATTTTACTACTGCTGCAAACCCACTTTATTCACAGACTGTATATTTGTAGGAGAGGACATCCTAGGTTTGGTAGGGAAATTTTTTGCAGCAACTTTGGGATATATTCTTAGTAAGTCCCTTCTTTATGGTTTTAAATTAATTAATGAATGTTTATTAAATGCTAACTATGTGATAGGCATTGTGCAAGGGATCCAAAGACAAAAAGTACCACAGTCTTTGTCCTCAAGGAGCATATAGAAATGTATAGGTTTTGGTTGTGTGTATGTGTTTGAGTGAGTGTGTGTGTGTGTGTGTGTGTGTGTGTGTGTGTGTGTGAGACATGAGTTTCACCTCAAAATCGATTTAACTTGTATTTTTCTAATTATTAGTGATTCTGGAGCATTTTTTCAAATGCTTGTGGATAGCTTGGATTTCTTCTTTGAAAATTCACTATATCTTTTGATCATTTATCTATTGGAAAGTGGTTCTTCTCCTTATAAATTTGAATCAGTTTCATACATATCTTTATCTGTCTATCTCTCTATCTATCTATCTGATCTTGGATATGAGAACTATACCAGAGCTTACTCAATTTTCTGTTTCCTTCTAATTTTAAGGGCAACTGTTTTATTTGTACAATTTTTTTTTAAATTTTATGTAACCAGAATTGTCCATTTTGTCTTCTATGGTCCTCTCTATATCTATTTTACTCATGGACTCTTCACCTATCTAATGCTGCAAAAGGTATTTTATTTTTCGCTCCTCTAATTTGTTCACGATATGAACTTTTAAATCAAAGTCATATACCCAACTAGAACCTAGTGATATATATGTATATATATATATATATATACATATGTATGTATGTATGTATATATACACACACATCAGTATGCACATATGTGTGTAAATATGAAGATGTTTATCTAAATCTAACTTCTACCAGATTGCGTTATATTTTTCCCAGCAATTTTTGTTGAATAGTGAGTTCTTATCAGGAGTCAGCATCTATTGGTTTATAAAACACTAAGCTACTATGTTTATTTGCTGCTGTATGTTGTGCCTGATGCCATCGTCTTTTCTTTTTGCTTCTTTGTCATTTACTACTGACGATGATTAATGTTGCCATTGGTCTTCTATACATTTCTTGATTCCTGTACTTGTATTTGAAAGTATCTGCTTAGTTCTGGTCTTTTCAACAGGAGTGCTAGAAACTTTTCTATTTCATTAAAAGTTTACTTTTTTTCTCTGTACAATTAAACCGTCTTGTTGAGTAAATTATTCTCAGTTGCAAATCCTTATCTTTTGCCTCATGGAATACCATATTGCAAACTCTCTTCTCCTGAACAGTACTAGATGTCAGGTCTTATGTTACCTTTTTTGTGGCACTTTGGTACATAAACTCTCTTTCCGTTGCTTGCAGTATTTTTTTTTTCCTTTGGCATGGAAGCTCTGGAATTTGACTATCCAGTTTCTGGAAGTCTTCGCTTTGGGTTTTCTTCAAAAAATAACGAGCAGATTCCTTCTATTTTCACTTTGCCCTTTGGTTCAAATAACTCTAAGCAGTTTTCAATAATGATTTCTTGAAATATAATAGATAAGGAAGAGTTGTATTTTTCAGGCAATCTGATATTTTTAAGTTGTCTCTCCTCAACTCATTTTCCAAGTTAGTTGTTTTGGGTGATAGATTTTTTAGTATTTCAATTTTGTTCTAGTATTTCTTGCTGTCTCATTGAGTCATTGATTTCTGTTTGATTGGATATAATTTTTTTGAGTTTCTTTACTTGGGTAAGGTTTTGTATTTCCTATATTAATTTGATTATTCTCCTAATTCTTTCCTTTAGAACTTTCATTTTGTTTCTTGATCTTTCATCTGGATTTCTCATTTTATTTAAAAAATAAATTGAAGTTTGTCATTTCTTCTAGGAATTCTAGCAGAGCTTATGGCCAAGTTATGTTTTTGTTCAAGGATCCAGCTATGAAAGTTTTGAAGTTCTTTTCTTTTGAGTCTGTGTCATGTATATCCCTGGCTCTATGGTATTTATCATTTTCTTTTGTTTTCTTACTTTTTCTACTCTTTACTTCCTGAATTGGGACTTTTTGTCAGGAATAGGCTCTGCATACCATTAAAAAGAATACTAGGCCTTGTTTAGACCTACATCCTCTGGGTGCTGATTGCTATGCTATTGAAGTCCCCCAAAGGATGTTCAGGTCACTGATCTGTGCCAACCGAGACTGATCCAGGGAATAGAATAATTTTTGCTCTCCCATTCCAACCTGCAAGGCCTCCCAAATTTTAAGATCAAATTAGCACAGTTGCAGGCTTCAGGTTTCCATGTTCCTATATCTCAAATTTTAGAGACCCAGCAGCAGGTTCCAAGTGTCTCTGGCTCACTCCTGGCCCATGTGTTCTACTCTTGGACTTGGCTTTCCTTCATGGACTCCTTCCCTAGTGCTAATAGGCTTCTACCTGTCTCTGCATAAACCTAGGCTGGAAAAATGCATTTATTGTAGTTTCTTCTTGTATTTCTTGCTCATTACTCAATCTGCTTCTTTATTTTCATTCTCTCAGTAGTTCTTTGAAAGAGCTGGGCTATCCTTCATTCTGCCATCTTGAAGAGGTCTCTCTAAATCCTTTTTCTACAAGCTAATGAAGTCAGTTGGTTGATTATTGATGGGAAGCACACTGGTGAGGATTTGGGAGGTATAAGTTTAGAACCATGATTTGTCAGGGATACCCCTAATTCCCTAAGAAAGCATATTAATAGCTGTGCCCTCTGGGGACCCCAGGTGTGAGTATGAAGGCAAACAAGGAAAGAAACTCAGGAAGGGGTGTTATAAAATGAAATATATATGTATGATACATCTCTTTATAGCAGAAGCCTACTTTATCTCTTCACACCAGTAACAAATAGTTCACATTTATCTAGTGCTTTACAATTTGCACATATTTCTTCAAAATGACACTGTGGGAAATAAAAAAAAAACACTGTGAGGGAGCTAGTGCAAGTATTATCTCTATTTTAGAGATGTTAAAAGGTGAAGCTCAAAATTATCTATATTAAAGCCTGGTCTTTTCACTCCAAGACCAATACTTTTAATCCTCTATCATACAGGACTGTCCAGAGATTTCAGGTGAGGTAGTGGTCTATGTTGATTATTTAAGTACTGTATCTCTACGTAAGCTCAAATGTGCTACTTTCAGAAGAAGACCTTCATGGGACTTCTGGATGCTAGTGCCTTCCTCAAATAAGATTACCTTCCATCTACTCTGAATAACTTTTCTATATGTACATATTTCCTTCTGTATTAGACTGTAAGCTTCTTGAGAACCGGGATTGTTTTTGCTTTTTCTTTGTATCTCTAGCACATGATACAATGTCTGGCATGTAATAAAACCTTAATAAATGCTTGCTAATGGATTTCTTGCTACCTATGAAATCAAGTTTGCTCTCTCGCATTAGAATATCTTGTTTAATTTGCTAATAACCATTACTTCTACTCACAGCATAGGGGGCAACCCAGTCATAAAGGCAAGATTCATGTCTCCAAGACATATTCATACATACAGCCAAAAGTTGCTCGTTAGATATGCATGGTTTCCTTCAAATGAGCCATTTAGGTAAAAGGAAATAATACTGGCCAGTCTAAACAGGACCGAATGTCTCTTAGGAGTTTCCAAGGTCAAAAATAAAATATGTGATTGAGCACCATATGACTTTTGTCTTAATGCTAACAGATGGGTCCCCATTTATATTCTTTTATCTATAACTGCCCTAAATGTGTACAGGGAATCTGAATCCTGGGGACCCATGCAGAAAGTTTAAGAAGGGTTCCCTTAGCTTTTTTAAAAAAAATAATCATTAATATTCAGTGGAGAGAGGTCCCTCATTTTATTCTTCCCTGGAATTCTGAGCATGCTTGGGAAATAGTCCACATAGCTAACTGCCCCAATATCAGCAAATTTTGTGACTTTCATGATGGCGTGAATACTATTGCTGTCACTTGTACAATTTCCTTTTATAAATAATATGCAGTTTTTGAGTACAAAAGCAAAATAATCTGCTCAGCTTTATTTTACTGTTTGAATTATTCTTTTCCTCACTTGGAAAACATAAGAAGTAAATACCTGTCATCTTGCCAAAGAGCAACATTTATTTATTCAACACCTATTTATGTTGAATGCTTATCTGAGCAAGGAACTACATTTATGCCTTCATCTTAAGCAAAAATGAATAAGACACCATCTTTTCCTCAAGAAAGTTACAGTAATCCTGACATTTCCTCATTTTTATTTCTGCACAAAATGCACGTAATTCATCCATGACCAAATATGTATTTTTATACCCCATATAACAAAATCAGTAAATAAACTGGTTTTCTGTTTCAAAGATTTATTGCAGATTTGTCTGTAGGAAACCAAATTTTCTTATCATTCATGTGATCAGGCTTCTGACCATAAAGTCTCAGGTTTTCTGTTTCATGGGTTCAACCTTTCCCTCCACTAAACTAGTTCTTACAGGATGCAAAGTTCATGTAAAATTGAATCCAGCTCACTGTTTTTCAGTTAGGAGTAGATACTGAGTAAACCACAGTCATGCCATTCCTGACTTGCAACTTGGCAATTTGTGAATATTTAACATGAATCTGAATAACTGTGATTCATAATGCCAAAAGAAACAAAGAAAACAGGTCATAGCTGATATATAGTGGAGTTAACCAGGACAACTAGTCTTCTGTTTGTGAGTTGTGTATAAAAATGTTTGCCCTGTAAATGGCTAAAATAACTAAAGCTTATCCAGCATAACTTTTGCCACAGATTAGAATAATGACATCCCCAGTAACAATCACCCAGGTGTTTAGTTATTAACTTATCACAGGAGCCAAACTGGGAAAAAAAAACATTTGCATGTAGCCAAAACAAAGAGTTTAGCTTTTAACTGAAATATCAGGGTAGCTGCCTTATGCCTGCTACATTATACCAAACCATCTACTTTATTATACTTTATTTACTCCCCTTCCCATCCTCTCCTAGGAAACACCAACTCTCTTCATCTCCCATCAGTTGTGCCTTTGTACTGGTTCTACTCCATTCTTGGAATGCACTCCCTCTTCATCTTAGCCCCATAGAATCCCTCACTTCCTCCCAGAAGCAGCTCAAGTGGCACATTTTAGTCCATGCAAAGCCTTTACTAATCTCTCGGGTTGGCTAGTGCCTCTCTCACTAACTACTTTATGTTTCTTTTGTATATTATTCTGTATATGGTTATATAAGCACAAGTTGCTTATATAAATTCCTCAAGAGCTGGAATTGTTTGCAAAAAAAAATTTTTGGTCTGTGTCCCCCTGTGCCTTACACATGGTAGATGCTTAATAGAGCCTTGTTGACTGATTGATACCACTCACTGACCCACAGTATAGAGTGTCCAAAAACACAAAGACACTGATAGAAAGTCATGACTTTCTCCTCCTTCTCCTCTTTGTTCTCTTCTTCTTCTTCCTGTTCCTTCTCCCCTTCCTCCTTCTTTCCTTCTTCTCCTCCTCAGGATCTTTAATACAAGGAACAGTAAAGTAATGGAAAACTTTCTCATTTCACTCAAATGGCCAAAAGATATCAAACCCATAGTTAGAATTCAAACTCTCATGCATTTTGCCTTCTTTTTATCATAGATTAATAGTTTTGGAAGGTACCTATATAGTTCAACTTATACCCAAATCAAATATGTTTAAAACATTTCTGAACTTTTAACTAAATATGTATATTAAAAATACATAAGGCTAAAATCAAATCAGTTTCTAAACTTTCTCAATTATTGTCTGCTCTCCTGCCCCAAACTGAGGCCTTAAATAGCATTATTCAGTTTCCAAAATATTACAAAATGATATTTTCTTTTAAAACACGAAGGTCCTCTTATCTCCTAATATCATTCCAGATCTAAGTCCTGTGGGGAAGAAAATCTCATCTTTTACCAAAAGAGTGAAAGAAAAAAGATCAACCCTATTTTCTGAGGGAAGTTTTGTAGTTCACACTTCACCCTGATTTTAGTCTCAAAGGAACTCTTATCTTCTTGATTCCTTCCTGTCTCTCTTTATCCTTATTCCCTAGCAGGGGTGGGAAACCTGCAGCCTCTAGGCCACATGTGGCCCTTAAGGGATTTGTTCTGTGAAGTTAGGATTCAGTCAAAGGGCCACACTTGAGGACCTAGATGGCCATATGTGGCCTCGAGGCCGCAGGTTCTTCAACCCTGTGAGCCTAAAGGAACTCAACAACTCCAGAATCTTTGTTCAACAAACCTGTGTATCTACCCCTGACATATCACTTCCTCTCCATCTGCCTACTGGACTCTTCCCTTCCTAAGTAATAGAATCCCAAACTTAAAAGGACACTCAGAAATCATCTAGTCCATCTCACACCTAAAGTATTAACCTCCTCCACAACAATACTGTCAAGTGATAGCCTGTACTTGAAAAACACCAATGATGGGAAATTCATTATTGTCTTTCCCCATCCCCAAGGCAGGTCACTACATTTTTGGATAGCTCTAATTTTTACAAAATTTGCCTTTATATTAAGACACAATTTTATTCCCTGTAACTTCCACTATTAATCCACAAAAGGGGCAAATATTATGCTTCTTCAACATGAAAGCCTTTATACCTTATTATTTTGTGTGTATATATATATATATATATACATATACACACACACACACACACACACACATATAGTTTCTCACCATTTTTCTTAGTTGTGTTTTTTTTTGTTTTCTGTGTATACTCTTCTCCACTAACATCTAGTGCTCCTCTTAGGGCATGGATCCATTTCAGTGATTTGGATAAAGACATTTAATGGCTTATCAAATTGCAGATGCATAAAGCTGAGAGGGATAGCTAATATATTGAATGATAGTCAACTCTTGACAGGTCAGAGCACTATCCTGAATCTGTTAAGATGAATTCAATAGGGATAAATGTAAAGTCTTACACTTGGATCCAGAAAATAATCTTCACAAATATAAGATGGGAGAGACATGGCTAGGCAGCAGTTTCTCTGGAAAAGATCTAGAAGTTTTAGTAGGCTGCAAATTCAATTATATAGGGGTTATCATGGGACACTAAAAAAAGTTTATTCAGTCTTAGGCTGCATTAAGACCTCCAGGAATATGGAGGTGAAAATTCCTTTGATTTTGTCCTTGTCGATTGCATCTGAGTATTATGTTCAGTTCTGTGTGTCACTATTCAGGAACAGCATTGCTAAAGAGGATTGCTAAGGGCTTGATCCAGGGGAAGGTAAATAAGGTAAAGGGTCCTGAATTCATGTCATATGAGGATCTGTAGTAGGAGATGAATATGTTTAGACCAAAGATGAGAAGACTTAGGGAGGATGACAAGGATAAGGGATCATAGATATCGTGCTAGAAGGAACATCAGAGTCCATTTAATCCTACTCCCTCATTTTGACCCAAGTCCTCTGACTTTAAATGGTGTTAATCTTATGGTGTTATGATCTGATACTATCTTCAAGTATTTGAAGGGCAGGCATGTGGAAAAGAGATTAACTTTATTCTGTTTGACCTCCAAGGGTAGAATCAAGGGCAATAGGCAAACTTCTTTTAAAAAAAAACCAAACAAAAAATTTTGAAGCTTCTTAATGATTGGAGCAGTCTATAAGTGAAATGGGCTGATTTGGGAGGTTATGGCTATTTCCTCACTGTAATTCTTCAAGGAAAAGGCTGGATGATCATTTGTTGGGTATGACGTAATGGTGATGAATTTTTAGGAATGAGAGAATTCCTGAGGTCTCTTCTAATCCTACAGTCTAGTGATTCATTTATCCCTTATGTACACACATTCATGCATACATAAACATACACACAGGCATGTGCATATGTGTAGATATATGTATAGATGTAATTTATTCTCAACCTACTTCCAACAAGGATCTTAGGGAGTTTCTTTTATACTTGACTCTCTGATACTCTTTCAGGGCCAGTTTTCTTTTGCAAAGTATTTGCTTCCTGTGTATACTCTGTGTATTATGTACTATACAAACAAGAAATATTTATTAATATTTATTGAAGTAGTGAATAACTTTCATCTACAAAATATTTTATCTTTTCCTTTAATTTTCTAAATTATACTCAAATGAAAATTTTACAACTATTGCCTTAAAAATAGCTACATAAGTAAAAACTAAAGGTTAAGACCTATGTATTTGGTAAGTCTAAATTAAACACTTCATTTTCAGTCTGCCAATATACATATTTGTTGCTCACCTGGAGAAATGTAAAACAATTTCAAGATTCTCCTTCACTCAGCCAAGAATTAGTTCCATAGCAAAAGTTTTTTTTTTTTTTTTATTGAAATATTTCTCATCTTGGCTACACTAAGGGAGAAAGAGATATATCTATACTTTGGGCAGAATAGATAGAAGGATCAGTGGGGCAAGGTGTAGTGGTAAAGATAGCAACTGACACTAATGTTGGGCTTTAAAGTTTGCAAAGACACACGTTTTATAGACATCCCCACTGTGAGGTACATATAGTAGTCCAGTATTAAAGTAGTCCATATTAAAGATGAAGAAACTGAGGCCAAGAAAAATTAAATGACTTATCAATGAGGTAGAATTTAAATGCAGGTCTTGCTGACTCCAACACCTTCCTATTTATTTACTATGCCTGTTCAAAAGCTTAGAAAAGGTCAGTGGAGCCCAGATAGAATAGAAAGCCCAGGATGGAGCAAATTGATATTATTTAGAGATGCTGATTCTTTTCAGTCAGGGATAATTTTCTCCTATGGTCCTATTATCAAGCCAGACATTTTATAACCACTTTGTTGTTAGCCACTTATAACAACAAGCATTTATTTACAGCAACTATCTCTATCAAAAGGAAAAAAAAAGGCTTGTACTTTAAATGTAATTGGGACTATTTACATTATCTGATCTGAAAAAGCACTCCACCTGGCTTTTCAAACTAGGGAGTGCTTCAAAATACTTAGAAAAAAAGAGAGGCTACTTAAAAATTCAGATCCTAGTGAGTTTGTGAGTACCTAAAAAATAAGGTTTAACGATGTGGTGCATTTTTAGAGATTGTCTATTCTCTTATAGTTTCCTCCCTTACAATATCCCCATATTTATTTTTCAAAATAAAAAAAATCCTTGAATTTCCCCAATTAATATTTTTATTTTCCCACTTTGACACAACATGCCTGTGTGCCACCTCTCAGGGTTTTAAAAACTTGCATCATTTCACAGTGACTTTAAACAAAATTTTGCATTAGCCTTGCCAGAACAGCTTCAGGGGTTAAATGAAAGGAACGACGAAGAATGCTCTCCTCTGGCCTGAGTAAAAAGGAAGAAAGGACAAATCAGTACTCAGTCCTCTACCCTGATCCAGCTACCTCTGTTCCCCATATCTCTCCTCTTCAAGTTTCCTTCCTTCTTCCCTGTCTCACAATTTCTTGGGCCTGCCAGTGAGGTTGAGGCAGGTAGATGGCTCAGTGAATAGAGTATCCGCCCTGGAGTCGGGAAGACCCATCTTCTTGAGATCAAATCTGTTCTCAGACCCTTACTAGCTGTGTGACCTTGGATAAGTCACTTAACCCAGGTTGTCTCAGTTACTCATCTGTAACATGAGCTGGAGAAAGAAATGGCAAACCACTCCAGTAACTTTGCCAAGAAAACCCCGAATGAGGTCATGAAGGATTGGACATGACTGAAAAGCAACTGAAGAAGTCAGTAGGTTTGACTTTGCTAGTGAATGGTGAATTTTTGCAACTATCACCCAGAAGATAATGGTGACTCATTTGGTCATCTTTTTAAACCTCCCACCTTGTGAAAAAGTTAAATGAACAAAGAATTCTAGATGAAGCAAGTATCTTCTTGTCCTTAAAATGCCAGTCCCAAAATAGAAAGAAACAGAAATCTTAGTGGAAATAGGATGCTTTAATAACTTTGAAATCAATATCTCCAGTCTTACCTATATTCTCAAACCCACTCTTCCTTTAATTGTTTGTTTAAAAGTTTTTTACTCCAAATCAAGGGTTCTCAACCCAGGATCTGTGAATTTGTTATGTTATTTTAATAATTATATTTTGATATAATTTATTTCTTTTGTAATTCTATATGTTTTATGAATTTAAAAACATTATTCTGAGAGTATCCATAGGCTTCACTAGATTATCAAGGGGCCATGATACAAAAGAGATTCAGAACCTCTTCCTCCAAATTATGTCCTTCAGGAATACACTGCAACAAAGGTAGGTGGGGGAGAAGTATTAGACCTGGGTTTCTATAATTACTATCACTAATTGTACAGTTTTGGCTAACTGACTGCTTAGCGAATGGAATGAGAATTTCCAAGATTATAAAGGATTACAGTAGGATCCCAAGGGAGGCTACAACCAGGATCAGAACCAAGGTATTCTGTTTTAGACAGAAAAATATCAGAGGGGAAAGTAGGCTGATTATTCAAATAAAGATATTTTGATTATACTTAGGTCACAGTGATTGTATAATTTCTTGAATGATTGTGTAATGTGAACTAAATATGTAGACTACAGATAGACAAAGGAAGAATGGTCCTTAAATGTTAGGATTGTTAAGTATGTGCTGTATGATTTATTGGATTAAAAATGAGAATATATTACTGAAATAATAAATCCAGAAAAAAGGAAAGGAAATCAGTAGGAGAAGAATATTAAATATACAATTTTTTTCTGCATAATTTTTCAGGAATGTATAAAATTCATGAAGCAAGGATATCTACATGAACCACAAGGATATCAATGAACCACTCATTTTTACCTACCTGCTCAGCTTTCAGTATATTGCTATTGCTAAAACCACAAAAAATTGAATGCACTACTTCCAATATAAATGTACAATGCAAATTCATTAATGACAGGACTCTCATAGATCAAAACACATAACTGAATGCTCAATTATTTCACTTAAACACTGTGTGGGCAAAAGTAAAGATAGATAGATATTATTGGATTGAAAGAGTTAGAGGAGTCAGTCAATACCTTTGGGTTATGGGGACTTTTCAGGGCTTAAAAGAAATGCAGAATTAGAAGGACCTCTGAAGTAATGTAGCCTAATCCCTATACAAAACATTATTTTTCTCTATATAAATATCTTCCCAAAGTGATCATCCAGCATCTGCTTGAAAAGTAACCACAGGAACTAACATATACACAGTGCTTTATGGTTTTCAAAGTGTTTTGCTCATATCTTTCTTGAAAACGTTCAGTGACTACCTATTTGAGGTGATCCATTTCATTTTTTGGACAGTTCTGATCATTAAGAAGGTTTTCTTTATGTTGAGCCAAAATCTGTTTCCATCTCATTTCCGTCTGGTTCTGCCCACGAGAGCCATACAGAATAAATCTAATTGCTGTTCCTTATGATGACCTTCAGATATTTGAAGACTGCTTTTACGGTACCCTTAAGTCATCCTTCTTTAGCTAAACCAGTTTCTTCAGTTGATCTTTATATAAGAAAGTTACAAAGCATCTCACCAATCTTGGTTCCTCCTCCATTTCCTCAGATTATTTCCATCCTGTCAATGTCCCTTATAAAACATGCCCAGAACTGGACACAATATTCTAGACATTGCATGACCAGGCTAGAGTATTCTGAGACTGTTATCCCCATTGTCCTGAACATGGTACCTAAGTGCTGCCCAAGATTTCAGTAAGTATTTCTGGCTGATATGTTACACGGCTGACTCATACTGAGGCTGCAGTCCATTATAATTCTTAGGTGACTGCTTTCTAATCATGTCTCTTCCAACCTAGACTTATGTACTTTGTAACCCAAGTGCAGGACTTCACATTGTTCCTATTACATTTTATCTTCTTAATTTTATCTCATTACTCCAACCTGTTGAAAAATTACTTCTGTCTTCCTGCCATCTATATATCAACCAAATTACTGAAAAAAATAATCAACAAAATAGGCTCAAGGAGAGAGTTCTTTGGTGTACTATGTAAGACATATTTCCATATAAACATGGATCAATGATTTTAGGATCCAGTCATTCAGCTAGTTTTCAACCTACCTAATTTTATTTTCATTCTGTGCATACCTCTCCATCTTGTCCACAAGGAGGTCTCAAGAAATTTTTGTCCAGTATCAAGTCAAAATTTACATATACTATATCTAAAAGATTCTTATTATCTACTAGTCCAGTAGCTTTGCCAAAAATGAAAGGAAGGAAAAAAGGAAGGATGGAAGGAAGGAAGAGAAGGAGGGAAAAAGGAAAGAAAGAAAGAAGAAATGAAGGAAGGAAGGAAGGAAGGAAGGAAGGAAGGAAGGAAGGAAGGAAGGAAGGAAGGAAGGAAGGAAGGAAGGAAGGAAGGAAAAAGAAAATGAAATTCATTTAGAATGTTTTTTTTTTAATTGACTCCATTCAGGCAACTAGCGATCAACTCTTTCTTTTCTAAGTATTCATGAGACATTCTATTACAGGGGGAGATGGCTCTGGAGGAGAAAGTGAGGCTGGTGACCTTGCACAGCCCTCCCTCACTCAAATCAAAGTCAACTGCAAGTCGTGTGATCCTTTCCCTTATGTCATGGTCCTCTTAGAGAACAAAGCACAAACAGGAAACTGTGAGTAGCCTCCCTCCCCCTCTCCTGCCCCCTCCCCCTCCCCCACCCCCTCTCCTTCCTTCTTTCCCCTCCCCTCTCCCTTCTCCTCTTCCCCCTCTCCCTTCTCTCAGTGCTCTGCCCAAAGGAAGATACATTTCAATGGCTGAAGGCTGCCTCCTTAACTTCGGGTTTACTGGCTTAGATTTCTTTCTCAAAAACCAAGCCTTAAACGCAATACACTCTGGAGCTCATAGATTGGACAATAGGTCCCTGCTCTCCTAGCACGGAGTGAATGTAAATACTAAATAGTAATAGTTTCTCTTTTGGCCAGCAACCCTGAGGGTCTTCCCCTCCCAGTTTGATTTTTTTTTTTTGAGTTTTGATTAAAGGAGCCATCACTTGATCAACTTCTTAAAGAGGCCTATTCTCTTAATGGGCGTTACCTCACTCAAGGGGAGAAACTGAAAAGACCTTAGCCTAAAAGAGCCAGGGTCTCCCAGTGCATCCTAGACCATCTCCAGCCTACCTGGGGAATATCAGGTCATTGGACCCAGATGGCTCTGGAGGAGAAAGTGAGGCTGGTGACCTTGCACAGCCCTCCCTCAGTCAAATCAAAGTCAACTGCAAGTCATATCTGGTCCTCCCCAAGAACAAAGGACAAACATAACCTGTTACAGGGATAGGGAACCTGCAGCTTTGAGACCACATGTGGCTGCAGGTTCCCCACCCCTGTTCTATTATATTCTAGAAACTTATCTGGAATCAAAGCCAAATTTACTAAACTATAGATTGAAATACCAACATTTTTATTTTAAAAATTGGACTATTTGCTTCTTTCAAGTCTTGGAACCTTTCTCTCAATCTCCACTATTCGCTATTGTTGTTGTTTCAATCTTGTCCAACTCTTGTGACCCCATTTGGGGTTTTCTTGGCAAAGATGCTGGAGTGGTTTGCCATTTCCTTCTCCAGCTCATTTGACAGAAGAGGAAACTAAGACAAAAAGGATTAAGTGACTTGCCCAGGGTCGCACAGGTAGTGTCTGAGGTTGGATTTGAACTCAGGTCTTCCTTACTCTAGGCCTGGAGCTCTATCCACTGCATCACTTATTTACCCTATTCTTTAACCATAGTTAATGGTGTTTTAACAGTAAGATCCTCCAACTCTTTCAGCAGGGCAGGATGTAGTTGATCAGACCTGCTGATCTGACTTCTTGAGGATAGATAGATGTTTTTGTTTTTTTGTTTTTTGTTTTTTCTGTATCTTGGCTTTCAATTCTCTTTTGATTTTTTTCTTTTTTCTTTTTCCAGTCTAGAGCTTATTCTCTTGGGTAAAAAATATACTCAATAAAGTAGGAATCTCTGAGTATCTTCACTTTTTCTCTCCTTTCTCTAATATTTTTCCATCCATTCAAAGAAGGGGTTTTATCCTTTCCTTGAACTTCCTCTTGCTTCCATAGTGTTTTGTTTTGTTTCGTTTTTAGAGGTCTATTACCATAGTCAAATCTGTCACTTTTTATTGTATACCTGAGCTCAGCATAGCTCCATTACTTAGCACAGTGGCTGGTCTAGAGTAAACACTTTACAAATGATTCTAGATTCATTGATCGATTGTTCACCTGATCATATAGGTTGTATTAACCTGGTTATACAAGAAGGAGGTCTTCTTGATGCTATTCACATGGGACTCTGGCACTCCATATTTATCCTCAGTTATCTGCCCTAATTTCTGTCTCTTGTACATCATCTTTTTAAATATGAATTCTACGATGACCTCCCAATGCAGCCATGTTATTTAGGAACTTCCCATTTTTCTTCTCCATTGTCATCCTTTCTACTACTTTCTCAGATTTTTGTTCTTGAGAACCTTGCATCCTTTTTGAGTAGCTTTCCTTTTGTAAGTTGCAGACCATGGAATCCTATCTATCCAATCTCTGAACTCTTAGAAACCTATTCTCTTAAAGTTTAGGGTACACATCTAGGCTTACAGGATCTAGTGTAGTGGTGTTTATGTTTAGCTTGCTGCTTGTGTTGGATGGTCATAGTATATTTTTACTTAGTTTTCATTGGTTGAAGTAGCAAGGAGCTTGGATGTCCATCTGCAAAGCAGATATAATTGAATTGAGCTCTTTGTGCCACTTCAACAACCAAACCACAACAATATAGGATTACCTCTATTCTAGTGAACCTAGTCTCTACCAACCAGTCTCAGCCATATTATTCTGCCCTCTATAGCCTAGCCAAGGCAATACAACTTCATAGCTAACCTAGGCTACTCAGAAATCCCTAGCAAGTATTAATGATTCTATCTTCAGTCTCTCATTTATCATAGCAAAGCTTAAAGATGGGGGTGGAGAGAGGAGGAAAAGTTCAGGGAGAAGATCCTATGAAGTGGAAATGAGGTTGGCTCCTCTCATGTCACTTCTTCTATCACCAAACATCTGTCTGGGGTCCTGGTGCTCCTGTCTATTTGATTTCCTCAGTACTTCTTCTAACCTTCCTGTGATTTTGGATTCCCTGCTTGAGAATGATTTATCTGAATTCTAGGTTAGTGAAATTTCATGTCATTTTCATTTTTTTTTCATCTGCTGGTCACATCCCAAGTTTTTTGACAAAAATCTCATTGGTTCAGGGCTTTTGAATGTAAAGCTCTAGGCCAAGGGTGGGAAACCAGCAGCCCCGACAACACATGTGGCCCACTAGGTCCTTAAGTGTGGACCTTTGGCCAAATCCAAACTTTACAGAACGGTTTGGATTCAGTCAAAGGGCTGCTCTTGAGGACCTAGAGGGCCACATATGGCCTCTGGGCTGCAGGTTCCCCACCCCTGCTCTAGGCTATAGTCACACCTATGTGACAAAGTCACTGATATGCACATATGGGCTGGCAGACCTCATAGATTGAAAGCAGCTCTAGTATGTCATAGAAAAATGCATGTCAGTGGTCACAATGGGCACATTTTGAGAGGCTGTGAGTGGATATGCACAAATTCATCATCATGAGTATGGATCAACAGTGTTATCTTCACACACACACATACCCAAAATGGCCCATTTTTTATTGCATGCATTATTGTGTATACTCAGTAAACATTAAACAATACTGTATTAGCTGTATTCAAGTGCCCTATTAGCACTTGAACAATTTTCTCAGCACCATCAAAATAATATGACAATATTGTGCTGTGTATTCTGATGTAGGGCATTTTGTGCTCTGAGAAAGATAGGGAAGAATAATAGAATTGAAGAGAATGTGAATTCAAAATGGGAAGAACAGAGAGAATAGGGGGAGGACAAATAGTAACAAAATAGGAAAGGGGAGGTATTCTAAAGGGTTGCAGCTAGGCCTTTCAAGCAAGGAAGCTGTGAGAGAATAGAAATTGCTATTGCCTGCTTATCTTTTCCAAAAAGAACAATGACCATCAGGCATCATAGCAGCAAGAACTCAACGTGAAGTGAATCGAATAGGAAGTAGCTAGAGCTTTCACCTCATTTTCTGATTTATTAATTTCTGTGGGGGAAGAGAAGATGGTACACGTAGAGCTGGGAAACCACAAAGAAGGGAACAGGGTTTTCTGGAAGCTTCCTATGGGCTTTGTCTTTGTAGAACAGTACAGCCAGGACCAGGCATCAAAAATGGTTTGGCTTCATAGAGAAAGAAGCTCTTTCCTCCCTCTCTTTCAGGGTCTCAGGAAATTCTAAAAGCTTTTTCCAGGTACTCTACCATCAATGTTTCTGACTACCTCCCCAGTACCATACAATTAAAATGAAAAAGAAAAGAAAAAACCCCAACCCAGTACATAATGCCTGAAAAGTAACCTATATTGTATGACTTTTACCAGTATACTGATTAGCAATTTTTAAAATTGGTGTGCCTGAAAAGTAACCTATATTGTATGCCTGAAAAGTAACCTATATTGTATGACCTTTACCAGTATACTAATTAGCAATTTTTAAAATTGGTGATTTTTTAAAAAAAATTCCAGATTATTGAAATAGACTGCAAAGTAAGCCCAGACTGTGAATGGGTAGGCTATTTTCTAAGTGACATTAATGCCTTTCTTCTTTCTTTCTCATGGTGTGTAAGGGCAAGCAAAGTGGGACTTTTTATTGTTTTTTCTTTTAGAGTGCTTCTCAGAACTAAGTCAATCAAGTACCTTTGATTGAGTCTTACCTTTGTTAGTAGGAAGGCCCACACTCTTTTGCTAATTAGGTCAGGAGAGGTGTGAAGCCCTCAGGCCCTGAAAAAGGGTGTACATACCTAGCCATTGAACTCAGAATTGAGAATCTAGAACTCTCAGAACTGTGGGAGGAGAGGTTTTGTTTTGGGGGCACACTCATTGTAAGAGTGTTGGTGTGCAGACTCTGAGTAACCATTAAGGAGCCCCCCTGAGCACCCCACCCCCCCCAGCTTTGTAAACCCAGATATGGGTACTTCTCTCTCTGGCAACTATGTATGTATTGCTATGGTCAGACAGAAGCCTGTCTGTTCATCTGTTTATATTTTCTCTGTTTATGATTTCTGTTTGTATTTGCTCTGAAGTTCAGAGTGCTGACTTTTCTCCCTGAACTAACTGAATGATATATGTATGTTTAATTAAAGTGAGATTGTAAACCCCTTAATGTTGCTTTCCTTAGAAAAGCAGATCAAAGAACCTGTGCTAGCAGCCCTCCTGTGTGCTGGTGTTATTGGCCTTACACAGCCATAGTAGCGGCAAGTAACACTGTTGTTAGAATGGGTCACAAAATCCTTTTATACACCCTATAAGACCAGTTACATCGAGGTTTTGGTTATCTTATGCCACTGTAATACTCCTTACTGGCTTCTTAGACATGTTATTAAATTCCAATCTTTAGAGATGCTTTCACAAATGTACATTTTTAAGGTGATAAAAAAAATGACCATGACCCCAAATTTTGTCCAGAATAATGAAACTTTACTAGTATATTGGATTGTGTGTTTTCAAGTCCAATTCCTCACATTACTACATGATTTCTCTTTAGTTAGATAATCGAATTCTTAGGAACTTGCATGATTGTCTTACATAATAATCATCTGCCCCATCCCTCCCTCCCCCCAGGATTATTTCCATCTCTGATAGCCACATACAATT